>CM053615.1:14889790-14916626 GCA_028646535.1 Procyon lotor
CTGGAGAACAGTATGGAGGTTCCTCAAAAAGTTGAAAATAGAGCTACCCTACGATCAAGCAATTGCACTACTGGGTATTTACCCTAAAGATACAAATGTGATCCGAACGGGCACGTGCACCTGAATGTTTATAGCAGCAATGTCCACAATAGCCAAACTATGGAAAGACCCTAGATGCCCATCAACAGATGAATGGATAAAGAAGAAGTGGTATATATATACAATGGAATACTATGCAGCTATCAAGAGAAACGAAATCTGGCCATTTGCAACGATGTGGATGGAACTGGAGGGTATTATGCTAACGAAATAAGTCAGTCAGAGAAAGACAAGTATCACATGATCTGTCTGATATGAAGAATTTGAGAGGCAAGTTGGGAGTTTGTGGGGGTGGGGGAAAGAAATGAAACAGGAAGGGATGGGGAGGGAGATGAACTCTTAGACTCATGAAATGAACTAAGGCTGGCTAGGAGGCGGGGGGGTGGTAGGGATAGGGTGACTGGGTTGTGGACATTGGGGAGGGTATGTGCTATGTTAAGTGCTGTGAAATGTGTAAGCCTGACGATTCACAGACATGTACCCTGGGGCAATATTACATTATATGTTAATAAAAATTAAAAAAAAAAAAAGAAACATCTGTTGAGGAAAGTAACCTATCTTCTCTGGGTGTTTGTGTTCTCTAGAATTAGGGGATTGGAATCCATTAGGTATAAGTCCTTCTATGATTCTATGACACAGGTATAATTGTAATTAGACTTTAAGTGACTGTCATGCTTCTGTGCACTTTCACATTGCCAAGGGGATGTCCTTCTCATGTGATCAGAGAAGATAGGGCGAAAGCATGGTATCTGCACAATGAGGGAAACTTTGACAGGTGCTGACGGAGTCCACTTAGAAGGTGCCTCCTTTTTGACTGCAGTGTGTATGTAGGCCCAGTGGTGGGAAGAGCTGCCAGGGATAATGAGACAAATGTAGCAAGTATTTTGGTATATAGTATTGAAGAAAAGGCAGTCAATTTATCTATGACATCCAACTGTGCATTAACAAATTAGAAATATTAGTGACTTAAGCACAGTACCAAAGCAGGTAGAGTCCACACTTAAATCCTGACTTTTGGCAGTTGAAGATAAGCACTGGTAATTTCCCTGGTAATTTCTCTGGCATGAATATAATCCCTAATATAAAGAAGCCATTATTCAAGTGTAGAGGACTGGGCACAGAAGGGAATCAGTAGATGATACTGAACCCAGAAGATGATTCTAGAAGATGACCTAGACCTCATTAAGACCACATAAGGAGGTTTCCTAGTTTCTTGGTGAAAAAGGAGTGAGACCCATGCTTACTTATTTATATGGTACACATAAAGATAAGGACAAACTTCAATAAGTATCTGAGCTTAAGCTATTTTAGCCAACTGCATACCATTTACTCTCTAGCATGAGCTTAGTTCAGGTCATCTCACCTGAAAATTGAAGTCAGGATTGTGATGTTCTAGAACATTTCTGTCTGGATATGCCACATGTTTCACTTGGTTTACTCCATTTTCTTTAGAGGAACTATGCATGAAGGATGGGGTTTAGATATTCCAATGAGTGTCTTCAGTGTAGTTTCAGATATTCCAATAAACTCAATAAAGTATGAGTTTTAATAAAATGCTGAAATGGAAAATACTCGGCAATGGGGAAAAATGAGATTACCATTGAGGAAAAGTGCCACATATGACCAATAACCAGTGCCCCATATGACAATAAAGCTTGTGCAGAGATGCAACCCAACTTGAAAATCAGGTGCAAAGAGAATAGATATAGCTCACGAATCACAGGTGGAAAATGAAAGTTTACAATAATTCTAGTGAGGATATTCTTAGAGCTAGTTCCAAGTCTTGAATTTACATTTTTATAGTGAACGTAACCCAAATACCAATTCTCAGTAAGAGTGACATCATTGTTGAACAATTTTTTTGTTAGTCCTGAGCAATGGAATTTATTTTGAAACATCTACTTTATTTTTTCTTTTATTCAAATGGTGGAGAAATTGAAATGGTTACATTACACTTCCATTTTTAGAGAAATGTATGAAATTTTACCCTAACTTTCTTAATCTAGGCATCAATTCAAACTCTACCTCCACGAAAAACTCACCATTGCCTGTTGACCTAGAGCAAGGCAGTCGTACAAAGATTTTTGTTGTTATCCAGCAGTTGTAATTTCTAGAAACCACCAGTAGGTGTCTCCTATCAGTAGTTTTGGCTGCAGAAGGGGCTGCAGTCATTTCTTACTCATTTAGTAATGGGCATCATGAGAAATTTACCCATTGTATGATGCAGACAATTAAAGCCCGTTTACTATATTTCTCAAGTGGATCGAATGATTTTAATTTGAACCCCAATTTTTCAGGAAAAGAGTTTCTAATAGTGATTGTTCTGTGCATGTGTATAATAAATAATCGGAATATTACTTCAGGAGTCGAGCTGATTTCTTTTGAAGTCTAACAAAATTATGATTAAAAACAAAAATTTCCTAAAGCACAAGTTGACAATCCAGCCATGCAAATGAACATTTCCTTCACAAGACTCGCAAATGTGAGAAATTTCCTAGAGATCCAATCTTGATGTTTTATTATGCGTGAGGTTAATGTTTAATGTCTGAAGTCTGCAGGTTCTTCCTAATGGGGAAAATACAAAAGTTACTTCTGCATAGAAGATTTTATTTATTTATTTTTTTAAAGATTTTATTTATTTGACAGAGAGATCACAAGCAGGCAGAGAGGCAGGCAGAGAGAGAGGGGGAAACAGGCTCCCTGCTGAGCAGAGAGCCCAATGCTGGGCTTGCTCCCAGGACCCTGAGATCATGACCTGAGCCGAAGGCAGAGGCTTTAGCCCACTGAGCCACCCAGGTGCACCTGCATAGAAGATTTTAAAAAAGAGATTTCTTTTCAGAAAATAAAAGAGAGATGGTGAATGAGAAGTTAGCCCTGAAATGTTCAGTTTGTGTTCAGAGCACTTATTAGAAGTGACATTTTTTCACTGCAGACTTTCCAAGACTGTCCTCTTGTTATTCTAGCCTCCTTTTGAATACAGTTGCACTTATTGACCAAACATTCATCTGGTGCTGGGCATACGTTGCCTTCTGAATACCTTCTTTCCCCAGCCAGCTGGTACTCTGAGGGCACACTATATCTTACACTCCCTCACCTCTCACGTAGTATATAACCCAGAGTCAGTCTCATTCTAAGTTAACACAGAATGTTTCTACATGCTATGATGTTGAATCTTCTGGAGAGAGTGCTCTGGCTTGTGACAGATTTTTGGTACTTCCATAGTTTCTGAAAAATGTAGTTCCTTGTACATAGTAGGTGTCATATTATCATTGAATGAATAAGTGAAACAGAAGGCGGATGGAACAAGAAATATATACCCTTTGGGGCACCTGGGTGGCTTAGTCAGTAGAGCATGTGACTCTTGATCTTTGGGTTGTGAGTTCAAGCCCCATGTTGGGTATAGACATTGCTAGATAGGTAGATTGATAGAACTACATATCATAATTGTGTGTATGTGAGAAAAGAGTATTTATTGAGTGCCTTGTACAAATGAGGCAGTGCATTTCATAATAGACTTACTTAAGGGCCACTCATAAGTTCAGCTGACCCCAGCTGACCGTGGAAGAGTCGGAGTTTAATTCTGAACTCTGCAGATCTAGCACTCTCTAGATGTAGCAATCTAGAGATTGCCATAAAGAGGGGAATGGAATGAGATTCTTGATCAATGAACTATTCAGCAAAAGAGGAAAGAATTTTGAAAACTCTGCTTTGGAATATCCTAAGTGAAAATTTATACCACCAGGATTATGTTAATTGTTCACTCACCTTGCTTGGGTTGGGTTCCATAGGAAACACTCTAAGATCGATTTTTCTGCCCAGATTTACTCGGGGCACACTCAGGATTATAGCTGTGGGTGAAAATATAAGATTGGGCAGAGAAAGGAGTTGAACTGAGATACAGTCTCAACGAAGGCTTTAGCCAATTCCACAAGGAGCTCTGGAGCTGGGATGGCTCTTCAGATTTATGGCACCCTAGGGCAAGGAGACTAGCCTTATTCGCCTGTAAATGTAGGCTGCCCCAGGGAGGGCATTGACCTTGAATGTGCAATTATCTTCAGATGAGGATAGTTCTCAGAAGGTGGCTCAGTTGGGGGCCATTAGGATGAGCATTCCCAAGTGTTCTGGGAGTAGTGCCTGGCCATGAATTATCTGGAAGGGATGCTTCAGAGGTGTCCACCAAAGTATCCACTACATACCCCTCTGTTTTCTCCAACCAAAGAAATAAAATCCTCAGTCTCATCCATGGAGAAGTAAAATAAAATATGATAATCAGATTAGTTCTTATATCAAAGCTAAAAAATGGGACAGTTTTCCACATGTGAACATTCTGATTCAATCCATTCTTGGGCCTCAGTGTCTCAGGGTAGGGACAGAAGAAAATCAAAGGACATGTGTTTAACAGTTCAGGTTTAGAAAAACTGACAAAATTGTAGGATTAAGCTTCAGGGTTGAGAGGCTAGAAGTTCTGGTTGCAGAGTTTGAGGGCCTAGAAAACCCAGACTTGATTTAGAACCCAAAAGATGGTTTCGAAGGTAATGGTGTTGGGAGTGGTGTAAATGGGACAGTGTGGCTGGGGGGCCATGTCTGCATATGTTGCTGGTAGTGACAGTAAAACAATAGTACAATAAGAGAGGCTGAAGGAAATGTGTGGTTCCAGTGTGTCCAGCAACTGCACTGTAACCACATAGCTGTGAACACGGGGCACAAGGGTCAGGCTTTGGGACAACCTTCTAGGAGTTAGGTTTTAAGAGTTTCAAGGCAATACCTGAAACAAGAGTAGCATTTTGTGTCAACTATACTAAAAAAAAAAAATAAATAAGTTTCAAGAAGACATAGAGTGGCTAAATAACAGAAACTTACTTTCTGGCATATCTGGAGGCAGCAGAGTTCCAGGTCAAGGTTATGGCTGATTCATTTCATGCTGAGAGCTCTCTTTCTGGCTTGCAGATGGCTTCCTTCTCCTGTGTCTTCACATGATGAAGAAGGGAGCGTAAGAGTGAGTGATCTGGTGTTTCTTCTTATAAGGACACTAATCCTGTCAGGTTAGGGCCCCACCCATATGACCTCATTTAACCTCAGGTACCTCCTTCAGGCCCCATCTCCAAGTACAACCCACCACAGTGGAGGGGTTAGGGCTTTAAAATATGAATTTGGTGGGGTGTCAAGTGGGACACAAATCTTCAGTCTGTAATGGGAGAACTGTTATTTCTGTGGAGATCTGTTAGACACCATAGCAAAAGCAGCAGTCATCCTAACTAGACAACTGGACAGACAGAATAAGTTGGAGCTCTGAGGTCACCCAAGGGTACAAGGCTACCTCAGCTCTCAGGCAAAGAGGACATTAATTGCTTAAAACAGGAAGACTGATTCCACAGCCTAATAACTATGTACCTCAAATCTCTTTAGAGGTTGGCTGAGAAGAATGGATCAGGTTGAAGGTCCAAAGGGACAACAGTGTTAGATAATGTTGAACAAACAATCCCTCTTCCCTAGTTTGGGCCTGGTTCATGTCAAAATGTTTGGGTGTAGAAATAGTATTGTTCTTGAAAGCTAGTTTTCTGTAAAGATTGGCATTTTCTATCAGTGACTATTTACTTTGGAGATTCAGGCCTGCTGTTTTGTGAGAGTAATGCCCTCACAAAATTTCAGTGCTCACGTTTGGAGCAAGTTTATAGCCGAGCATTTACTTCTAAGAGAGTTATGTATGTACCTCTCTTTCTCTTTCTCTGTATTTTTGTCATTGGTGGTGTGCTTAAGAAGCCTTCCTCCAGCTCAAATATCTGACATATGGGTTTCAAAACATAAGCATGTTACCTTCTATTATATTTGTATCTCTTTGGTTATCTCATTGATATAATTTATAAGGGGGGTAGGCAAGCATTTCAACCAAGGATTTGCAGGTGGCCATCTTGAAATGGAAGTCAGTGCAGGGTTTTGACAGAACATTTTAAATGTTTGGATCTTTCTCTTTAAAAAGTTAATTACACTTAATTAGACATGAATTGAAATGGCATTTAGGTTACCTTCGTGCTTCTCTGGATTGTCCCCTGCTCACATCAGAGCTGGTTGGTCTTTGCAGGCAAGAGCAAGGCTCAGTGAGAAGGTAGAAGCAGGGAGGCAGGTGACAGCAGAGATGGATACACAGGTACACCGGCCAGGGAGCCAGCACAGCCTAGGCAAGGGTAGCTCTCCCTCTTACTCAATCTTCAATGTTCAGCTTAAGTTTTATGTCCCAACTTGTCCATTCTAGGCTGATCTCTTGATCCCCTAAGTGGCTAAGGATGTTAGTATTTTCATTACCATCCATCCAAATTATTTCTTTTCATATAGGCTCCCATACACAGTTTTTACTATCTAGTTTTTGTACTGTTTAGTGTAGAACTTTAATATGTACTTAGCTTTCCTTACAAGATTTTAAATCTCCTGATGTAAGTTTGTCATAACCTAGACCATATCAGTCTTTTTCTAAAGACTTGCCAATTTATGGTTGAACATGGAGACTCAAATGGTATGAAATACATCCTATAATGACTATAAACATGTACCTAATAAAATATAGTTGTACTTCAAAGGGACTGCGTGGTTTAAAAAATACATATCAAGGGGCGCCTGGGTGGCTCAGTGGGTTAAGCCTCTGCCTTCAGCTCATGTCATGATATCAGGGTCCTGGGATCGAGCCCTGCATCGGGCTCACTGCTCATCGAGCCTGCTTCCCCCTCTCTCTGTCTGCCTCTCTGCCTACTTTTGATCTCTCTCTCTGTCAAATAAATAAAACCTCAAAAAAAATAAAAACATATCAAATCCTTCATACGTCTTTTACCAAAAGTATATGTATTTAGTATGTGTCACAATACATACTCATTGCCATGACACTTGAAGTCATGAATATCCTAAGCTTGTGTCAGAGGAACCCAGTTTGAATCTTGACTCTCTCATTTACCAGCCGAGTGAGCATGAGTCTCAGTTTCTGCATCTAGAGAATGGGGATAATATATTAGCTTCCTCATAAAGTTGAACAAAGGCATGATCCAGTTCAATCTGCATTTCCTCAAAGTGTAACAGAAGAAAGAGACCATTTCTTTAGATGGAAATTCCAGATTGAGTTTGAATTCCCTCCAACTTAACCCAGAGTTGGTGGGCTTTCAAGAAACCAAACCCCAGATCCTAACCATCCACCAAGAAGCCCCCCAGTTCAGTCATTACTGAAGCTGTTTTGTTACAGGAATTGCTTTACAGTTGAGTTGTTGGTTTTTATCGCAATTCAGTCTGTACACGTTATTAAATCTGGAATGAGTGAGTTTGTGGCACATCTGGCAAGAGGAAAGAGGCCGAATTCCAATTCTTTATGCCTAAACTCCCTGTGAAGTTTTCCGGTGGGTACAGCAATGTTGTTTTTGACTCTTAATGTTGAGTTGTGTGTGCCACGCTTGTGGGTGGCTGTTAAGCACCTGTCATTTCCAGTCCCCAAGGTGGGCAGGGACATTGTTATTTTGTGTCTTGGGGGCAAAATTCCCCTTCTTCTTGGCGCCATGGCCGGTTTTGACTTCATTATTCCATTCTGCTGACTTGTGGGGGTGATCTCTCATTGACATCTGGAGGCATTGTGCCGGAAAAGCAGAATATTAGTGATGAGATTCTCCATGCGGATTTGAAAGAAGGCCTTTTGCCTGTAATTTGTGAAGTTTTTGTGAAGCTCTTTGGGATCCTTCTGGATAAAGAACCTTCTATAAACCTCACTTATTATGATGATGACTGCTGGCAGAATCGAAGTTACACGTGTGTGCTGGGAGGACAATATATTCTCTTTGTGCCCACATAAACTTCCATTTATCTATACAAATACCTTTGAAAAGAGCAAGGCTGAAATGTCGTATCTCCAGCTGGGGTGCTGTTCTGTTGTTGCAGCGCAGCAAATTGGGTCACCGTCCAGCTTTGCATCCGGCACCTGCTCAGCCACATAATGGGAAATGAGTGCTTCTGCAGTGACAGTGGCAAGCACGGCGAGCCTGGGCCGGGGAGCGCCACGGACGGCTAATAAGGAGTCCAGGAGAGCCCATCATTCAGATCGCTGCCTTTGTTGCTCTTGTCTGGAAGGAAAAGACATAACTAAAAGGAAAATTGTTCTTTTAACTCCTACTTTTGAACCCTTTCTGTGCTCTCCGAGGAGAGCGATTTTAAAAGGTTAGATGTTGCTAGTATGTGCCAATTTGGAGAAGGAAATGTCTCTAATGCACGGGAATACTGGGAAGTGGAGATTTTTTTTTTTCCAGGAGCCTAAATGTGGTGGTCCGAGATTGATTAAAAAGGATTTGGGGGTTGAATAAGTGGAGTTGTGGGTGTAGAGTGAGAGCGAGGCAGAGTCAGAGTTGAGATCTTAGATCCACCATCGGCCTGCTATGTAGTGTCGTCTCGGGTTCCTCATCTCTGCTGGAGATGGTTAGTGCGAAGACGAAGTGAGTGGAACACCTGGCATGTGACGGGCAGTCCTCCAATGTTCATTAAATGCAAAAAGTATCTTTGAGGGAGGGCTTGGCTCAGTCCAGGGTAGGGGAGGTTTCTCGGAGGTAACATCCAAGCCCCAACTGTCAGTGTCTCAAAGAGCACAGGTTTATATCTCTGTCTGCCTTACTTTGTGCCCACTGAGATCAGCTGTCCTGCTGCCACGGCCACACTCTGCATGGTCCTGAGTCTGGGTCCCATCGAAGAGCCACGATCTCGACATTCTAGCAATGGAAAGAAGAGCTGTGGAGGGATTTGTAGCTGCAATTAAGTGTTGTAGCCTGGAAGTGATACCCGTCCTTTCTGCTTAGAACTCACCGGCCAAAAGTAGTCACGTGGCTCCTCCCTCTTGCTAAGGAGCCACTGGGTAAACCTCCTTTTGTTCCAAAAGGGGGAATCCAGAATAAATGGCAAGTAACACCGATGACTTCTGCAGGGTCCACTGAGAAGGCTCTGTTAGTTCACGACTCTTCTGCATGTCAGAGTACTGCTGCATATTTTGTCTCTTCTTCATTATGGTATCTAATCATTGCCTTTTGTTGAGATTTTGGTCTTCCTGACTTGTTTTCTCTTTATTTTTTTTTTCCAAATGGAACGCAATAAAACTTTGTATTTTCATGGACTTTATTTTACTTGATATGGCAACGCTGCCTATTTCAACTTTCTTTCTGGTCCTAAGAAGTTGCAGAGAGTGGGTGATGGAACCTGAAAACATGAGGGGAGCCACCATCTGAGAGTTTCATGGAAGAATATTTTTTTTCTGACTAGGTAAGATCCAGTTGGACGTAATTATCCTGTAGAATTTAGGCTGGTTAATAAGCTATGCTGGAAGAGAGAAGAGCTAGATTTACCTATTGTACACTTGAGGAAAAAAAAAAAAGGTGCCGGATGCAAGTTTATGAGTTTTTGTCTTGATTTTTCCCCCCTTTTGGGAATCTTTATTGCCCTTGACTATTGACTGTATGCTAACATATCTGTATGCCTTTAGGAAATTAGGGAAGGGACTGCCGGAATCTGAGTCTTTATTGGTGTAATAAGCACTGATAATTATCTCCCATTATCCATTTTTCCTTTGAACTTTTGATAGTAAAATTCCCACCATCCTATCTTGGCTTAACTAGAGACTAAATCCTCGCCTAGCCTGATGGGTGCAGATCCTCCCGCGCGAAGTTACTTTTTGGATATAATTAACAGTTAAAGACTAGCAATGATTGCATGTCCCTCTTGCAGCTAGGTATGATGCCACGTATTAAGCTCTAGCAAAAATGAGCAGATGGGATGTGAGCACAAGTGATGGGTGCAACTTCTAGTCATGTTACTAACGAAGCTTTCTAATGTCTGCTTCCCTTTCTGTTGTGCAAATTGGAAAAGATGACAACTTTCTGGAACAGTCACTTTGGACCCAGGGATAGAAGTATTGAGGATGACTCTCACTACCTTAGGCTGACTGCCCATCTCTGCACTGCTATATGAGAAAGAAAGAAAGAAGCCTTCTGTATTGATTCAGCTGTTGTATTTTGGGGATTTTTTTTTTTACTATAGCAGTGTAGCTTACACTGTACCTAGCGACTTTCCTCTTTCCAGACCTTTTATTTCCAACATCATGTTTTAATTGATTTCATCTTTTTGTTACCATTTCTTCTCTTACATTGGAAGGCATGGGGGAGGCTGGTCCTTTGTTGAGTGTGAGATATAGATTTGTACTTATTTACACCTTTTCACACTTTCACTCTCTGAAGTTCATCAGGCAACAGTGAACACAAGGGTTTTGGAATTCCAGGCTGACCCTTCCTCCAAATGAATATTCTCCCTTAGATCATCAGGTCTGTTTTATCCGTCCTGGCAAGTTATTTTACCTTATGCAAAACCAAACTCTGTATGATCAACATTTTAAAGTGCAGCAAAAGACTCCCAGGGTTTAATGGCCATGTGTGTTATGAGAAGAATTCTGGAGGCATATTTAGGTATGAAAATAAGCCCAATTGGCCTTGGCAGACAAAGCCCTATTTTCTTCATTTGGTTCCACTTCATAGTTGAATGTAAGCCTGGAGCGAAGGTCTGCATTTTTAGAAATTGTGGCTCTAGCCTATTCTCAAAGCAGATGGACCTTTTCTAAGGAGCTGGTGCCCTGCGGGCTGGGTAGGTGTGCACAGTAAAGAGACAAAAATCAGCTGCAGCTGGGACAAGGTGGATCAACAACAGGTGTTCTCTGGGTGTGACTGGGGCTTTTACCTTTCTACTTGGTCATTTGGTGGTCTATTTAGTGTCTTGAAATGGAGGAAAAATTAGTGGGTGGTTTTTCTACCTTCACTTGCCAAACTCACTTCCTGATGGTAAAACAGACCGAATCCACCTGCTGGCGTCCACTTCCTCGGTGAAGTGATGAGAAATGCAGCCAGTCCTCTTGCTCTTTGCATAGAAGGTCAGGTTGGGCTCTTTTGACAGCTGTTTAGAGGAAACCAACTGAATCAGAGAACTGAATACATTAGTTGTGTTGGCATCTTCAAGACTGAAAGCATATCATTGGTAGCATGCTCTGCTCAGCATTTTGGCGGGCTTTGACCAGAACTGGTGCTAGTCATAAGTGGTCCATTTAAATGATTTAGTGAAAACCTGAAAGATGGGCTTTTAAGTGTCTGTTGACCAAAAAGAAGGCTGTTTAGAAGCTAAAAACCTTAAGATGCTTTCTCGTACAATATTCTTACTCTTTTATATTCTCTTTATTCTTATACCCCAAGAAGTTATAGTACATTCTATCTCAAAATATAGCACCACGTAGTATATCATATAGTTATAAAAGGAGTCCATCCCACAGGCTATAATTCCTGTCAGAGAATTCCCATCCAAGACATTGTTGTGTTAAGTGACTTGAATATAATTTTAGAGGCGGGGCTAGAACCTAATGATTCTAAGAATATACCTTATTAATTGGATTATCAATCTGACTAACGATCATAGACTAAAATAACACATTTTACTTTAGTTCTGTGTTGTTATTGTAAAGACACAATCCCTTTGTTCAGATTTTGTAGTCGCTTAAATAATTTACCATGCAAATAAACCTTAGTCATGACATGTTACCTTCGTGACAAATTTGCTTGAGTTTTGTTCACTTGTGTAAAATCTGTTTCAAACACTGGAATAATGACAGAAGTAACTCACTTGAATTACTACGATCATGCAAAGGAAGAATGTGTTCACTCTGGCGGCTCTGGGCAACTCTTAAAATCATCACACATCACTTTAACTTACTGAATTGGAAAACTAGAATAATGGCCTGGGAGCTCCCCAAGAATGAGTTGTATTGAAGCAATCAGTGTTGAGAATAAATCTTGCCAGATTCATGTAACTTCTTGCCATGATCTGGTAGAAAAACCCTGTCTTAAGAAGGAGAAAGGGCAGTGAGGTTGCTATCATTTCATCTGATTTAACTCCTATAATTTGATCATCAGTAAACCTTGGCTAGCCTCTGCATCAATAGATGATGAAGAGTTACTTGAAATATCAAACTTTAATTTTATCTGTACTCCACCAGACCATCAGAATTAGGAGTTTTATGCTCAAATCCCCGTTGGCTCCAGGTAGATAATTAAATAACAACCAGAAGGCATAAGACTCTATATAGGGAATGGTGGTGACTGTGGGAAACAGGGATTCATGTGACCGTTCCACTCTAGCCTCAGTTGCCATGTGGGAACTTGGATTGGGTGGGAACAGATTTTCCAGTTTTCAAGAGAAATTGGAAATGTGGGTTTTTATGTAAGATATGCTGATTTTTAATTGATGGCAAGAGTTTGAAACACTATGGGCTAGCTAGCCTAGACTGATTTCATCTCAGGAGCCATAAATTTGAAATCTCCAAAGTAGATATGTATAGTGAAAATTCATTTAATGATGCTGTTGTTTTCTTTTCACTTACCTTTCAGTGACGATTTCTTCATGATTGTCTCACCACATGCCTAGTTTGGGGGTACATACGTGAGATACAGTGTCTTACAATCTGTGAATTTGATCTAGTTATTTGTAGTTGTCATAGTTCTTATATTTGGGAATATCAGGATGCCATATAAATTCTTTGATAACCCTGACTTAGGTGGGGGGTAGTAAGCAACTCAAAATTGATCATAATAAATGTGAAAAGATGGCTGAAATGAACAAGTTAAAATTCCAGTGATAGAAGGAGAATTGCTTGCTTAGGAATTGAGAAAGAAACACATACCATAATGTAAACATAAGATAACTGATGCATGTAAAAACAATGGCCAGAAATATCCTTGATGTCCTAATGACTTAGAAGTTGAATGTCATCTTTTATAAATTGTATGACCCGTGGAAGGTTTGGGTATAGGAAGAGGTTGGGAAATGTCTTTATCTTCATCGTGTTTGCTCTAGCACTTGAAAGTTTATGAAGCACTTATTCCACATAACTGATCCATTTGATATAGGCAGCATGTTTTTCTAATAGGCTCTGCTAAAGTACAACACTTTAAGGAGGTGTAAAAAATAGAAAGGATGACCCTTTCCAAGTAATAGAGAATACCTTAGCTTGGATTCCGGCTGCACCATTTACCTATTCTGTGTACTGAGGGCAAATTACTTTACCTTCTTTGTGCTTATACTGGGATGGTAGGGGAATCTCAAGGGCACATATTAAGTGTTGTTTAATTATTTGATATTACGGGGCACCTGGGTGGCTCAGTCATTAGGCATCTGCCTTCAGCTCAGGTCATGATCCTAGGGTCCTGGGATCGAGCCCCGCATTGGGCTCCCTGCTCTGTGGGAAGCCTGCTTCTCTCTCTCCCACTCTCCCTGCTTGTGTTCCCTCTCTCTCGCCGTGTCTCTGTCAAATAAATAAAATCTTTAAAAATAATTATTTGATATTACTATTAATATTATAACTAGGAAAAGTGTGCTTGTTACTAGGTATTATGTGTGTGGCCCTCATTGTAAGCACTCTATAGACTGACATACTTATTCCTCCCAGTAAGCCTGTGTGTTATACTTGATGGTTCTTATTTTACAGATTATATAGACCGAGGCTTCATGAACTTCAGTTTGGTAGAACGCTTTTAAACAACTCCCACTAACATCCTTTCTGGATTTATCTGTACTCTCCATTTTATCTGTAGAGCACACAGGGGTGCCAAATGCTTCCAAATGTCTGTGGCAAGGAGGATGCTTTAATATGTGCTCCGGTCACCATGCTCCCACCAGCCAAGTTGTGGGTCTGCCAAGAGTCAACTGTGTGTGCTTTCCAAATTATTTATGTATCTTCTTATAATTAGGCCTGGCCCTAACATTGATGGGGTCATGAACAAGATTACCAGTGGAGGCCCATATCCTTTGGGTCTGAATATTTAAAGATAATTTAAGCTAACACTTTTTTTTTTTTAAAGATTTTATTTATTTATTTGACAGAGAGAGAGAGATCACAAATAGGCAGAGAGGCAGGCAGGGGGGGTGGGAAGCAGGCTCCCCGCTGAGCAGAGAGCCTGATGCGGGGCTTGATCCCAGGACCCTGAGATCATGACCTGAGCTGAAGGCAGAGGCTTTAACCCACTGAGCCACCCAGGCGCCCCAAGCTAACACACTCTTAAAGTATGTCCTCTCCTCCTTTGGTAATAAATAAATCTTGATAATGATTTGGAAGGTCAAGTTTAAATTTCCAATTCTCAAAATCGTTGGTGTTCCATGGAAAACATGGCAGTACAAAGAGGTCCCATCTTCACCAGCTTGCCCTGTAGTCTTCCACTGTCTCTTTTAGCCTCAGATTTATCTCCTACCGCGAGGGATCTTATGTAGTGTCTGAATGCCTTAACCAATGTTTCCACACTTCGTTTACATCTAAACTTTGTTCATGTGATTTGGCTGGGGAATTTCAGGGCCCTCGTACTCAGAACATTTTTTGTTCTTCTTGTTCTTTTAAGTAGTCTCCATGCTGGGAATGGAGCTACATGAGGGGCTTGAACTCATGACCCAGAGATAATGACCTGAGTTGAGATCAAGTGTTAGACGCCTAACCGACTGAGCTATCCAGGTGCCTTGGAACATGGTTTTGAAAGGGGAAAGTGATCTTCGAATGGGCATGTCACTTTGGTTCCATTGAGGGGAACATGGCAAGAATAGGACCAAAATGTGGACTTCTAAAGTTTGGCCCAGAACAGGGGTCCCCATTCATGTGTCTAGAGGATGTATTGATAGTGATTATCATTCAATTAAATAATAGTCAGAAGGATGAACTGTTAACATGCAAGATATGATTATTTCTTTTTTTTTCTTCAAGATTTTATTCATTTATTTGACAGACAGAGATCACAAGCAGGCAGAGGCAGGCAGAGAGAGAGGGAAGCAGGCTTCCCGCTGAGCAGAAAGCCTAATATGGGGCTTGATCCTAGGACCCTGAGATTATGACCTGAGCCAAAGGCAGAGGCTTTAACCCACTGAGCCACCCAGGAACCCCAAGATAAGATTATTTCTTTGGAAACTTTGGAGAGTCTGCATATGAGCAGCTAAAACATTATTATATTAGATGTGGGAAAATATGTTAAAAATAAACTATAAAAATATATTTAAATATAGAAATTTCCTGCATTCAGCTTAATTATCAAATGTTAACTTCTTTGCCAAATTCAGGAGTTGAAAATTATAGATTATGTACTATAGATATGATTTATGCAAGAAAATCAGTGCCTAATTCCAGTCTGTGGATTCTTATTCCAAGAAATGGCTATGCTCTACAATAAAGATAAACTGAATTTTCATTTATTTCTTTCAGATAAAATGGTAGAAAACACTGAAGATATAATTTCAAGGGGCGCTTGGGTGGCTCAGTCGTTAAGTGTCTGCCTTCAGCTCAGGTCATGATATCAGGGTCTTGGCATCGAGCCCCGCATAGGGCTCTCTGCTTGGCAGGGAGCCTGCTTCTCCCTCTCCTATTCCCTCTGCTGTGTAGCCTTTCTCACTGTGTCTCTCTGTCAAATAAATAAAATCATTTAAAAAAAAAAGATAAAATTTTAAAAATACATTTCCTGCTTGAGTCTAAGTTTTCATTTATTTAACTGATCAACACCCAGTCCTCATTTTGTTGGCAACACAGCTTCTCCTGTAACTGGCTTAGATTCAGGGAGGTGGTACTTTGGAAGGGTAGGAGTGAGAGAGGAGGTCTTTTCGCAAATATTGTAACAGCTATGCTTTATTATTAACAAAATAAATATAAAACCATTCATGTGTGTAACACTCAGTAAAACTTTTAAAATAAACTGAATGTTGACTATATTAGGATTACATCTTAACTCTGAATTAGTTTTCAAGAGGGGTTATGGAAATCCTGAATAAGTGCGCTTATCTCATGTATTTTCTGGCTTGTAGGCTTTAAGATAAACCTTTATACTTAGCGTTCTGTGACTCAATAGATTTACCCTAATACCAATCTTAAAGAAGCACTCTTCATCTTTTCCTTAGTTGTGACTACATAAAAGCCTTGTGACTTTCTTGAATCCGTTTTGTTTTTGTTTTTGTTTTTTGCAAAAAAAAATTTTAGGAAGTTTTGCTTAAAAGACGGGAACAGCTAAGAGAAAACTAGGAGAAGTGCACTAACTCAGAGTGACTAAGAAAGATTGTCCAATTACAACAAAATGAAAGATCTAGAAGAAATATAAAATTAAAGAGGAATTTAAGCAGTTGTGCATAAGGCCGTTTTAAGAGAGAGAGATGAGTATGTTCATAGATTGTCCTTTTGGTGAAGTAGCAAGAATCTCAATCTCTTTACAATCTCAAGAGTAGTTGGTTGTTGGTTGGAGTGCATGGCTCTGCCCATCCTCATTAGGTTGGAGGCGGGCTTTAGAGAACTCATGTGTTACATACTTGCAGTGATGCAAGGGAGGAAATGAAAGGTCATTAGGGACCTAAAATCCTATTCCCTCCACCTGTGCTTCTCCAACTGCACATGTGCGTCTCCTAGAGATCTTGTTAAAAAGTGTCTTCTGAGTTAATAGAAGTAAGATGGGGCCTTAGATTGGGCATTTCTAACAAACTCCCAGTCCCTGCCAGGGCTGCAAATTTGAGAGCCACATTCTGAGTAGCAAGGACCTAGCTAGGCAATAGCCCTCACCTGCAAATGAAATGTTTATATTGAGAATCTTAAATTCAGGAGAGAGGGTAGGAAAACGGGGTCTTGGGAACACAGCCCTTGCTTATGAATAAGTAAAGAGAATTGACAGAAAGAGGGGCAAAAATGGATACAAAAAAGTCCTACTAACTTCTAGCTTGGTCACAGTAACCAGTGCCAGGAGGCCAGTTGTGCAGCATGGGTGGGAACTGTTACCCACAGAAATCTGAACTGGTGTTAGGGAGGGAGAATGTCCTGACCCACAGCAAACACTGTGCACCCATACCAGTAAATCCCAGGTCAAACTTCCTAGCAACCATTAAGTGGATTCCACTTGTTCTCCTGATCCCATCTTTCCAAAGCTGATAATGAAATTGCAGCATTTCTCACAAGCCAGAATGAAGCACCATAAAATTAATAGACTATCTCACCCATGAAGGATAAGGATAAATTTATTCTGTGCCTTGGAGAAAAGTACTCTGAGGCCTGTGTGGATGCTAATCCAAGAAGGGAAAACTCTGTAGCCAGGGGAGGTAATGGGTGATCTTTCTTTGCTGGAACATGGCGACTTGAGTCAAGGCATCCAAATACATGAGAGGACGTAGCCACAAACCAGGATTGGCATGTGGGGTTTTTTCCAACCTCCTCTTTCTCCTCAGGCAGATCGTTCAGTGCATTACTGGGCCAGCGCCTGTCCAGTAACTATGAAAACCTCACACGACTGGGTTCTGGATCATGGCATCAAGTGAGCAACTGTGGGAGGAGAAAGGTCAGTTGGGAAGGATGGTGGAGAAGCTAAGACAGGCGAGAATCTTGTTTCTCATCAAAGAAGATGTTGGAGAAAGGAAGTATAGAGGGAAAGCCAAAGGGCAGTTTTGCAACCAGAGAAAGTGAAACCAGGAGAATCAGAATTAGATACATTGGTACTCACTTTGGTAGGGTGGGCATTAAAATACACTCTGTTCCGTATTCTGCTGGCATTTAGTAAAGACAACTAGATTTCCTGGCCCTTACCGGAATAAACAAGTCCTCAGGAAAACCCCATAAGCCACACATGCTTATGTTTTACATACTTTGGGGTTTTTTTGTAGCCCAGTGGTTAGAAGCACTGACTTGAGAGCCAGGCCCTCCAGCTTCAAATCCTGTTCCTGCCGCTCACCAGCTGGGAATCCAGGGACACATTTCCTAGCTTCTTGTGCTTCAATCTCTTCCTTTGTAAATGGGAATAATGCCTCTTTCAGTAAGATTGTTATGAAGGTCCAAGGAGCTGGGATTGCACAGAGTGCCTAGAAAAATGCCAGGCACTGAGTAGGCACGATTTGGGTCAATCTTAACATTGTTGTTTTTTTAAATTGTTTTCATCATCTTGATGACAAAGCATGCAGAGTAGCATGCTGCCATAAACAATCTGACAAGCAAAGCCAGATAGAATGAAGAGCAACTTGAAGATGGTTTTTGATAGGACTGTTAATTATAACACAGAGGAAACTGTTCTCCAAAGAAGGAATTGCTATTTTGATTGGTTCTTAAGTTAATATACCGCTTGAGTTTTCAGTTCAACAATTGAGTAAGTACAGTGAGCCAGAATAAGTTACACAGTAGTGTCTAAACCACAATTTTTTATGCATTTCGTATAACATATGTAAAGCTTTTATTTGAGAGGGGACCTGGGGTTGTCACTATTCTCTCCAAAGATCTCTCTAGCATTTGTGGTGCTGTGGCTTCAACAATTGCACCTCGTTTTGCTGATTTCTGTTAGCTAGACTTTTCCACCGGTTTGTTTTAATGCTTCCTTTACCAGAGGTGCCCACACCAAGGCCCTGCATAAAATTTCCATTAATAAATTTGGGGGTTGTGTGGGGATGGTCTCAGACTGCAGAAGATCCAAACACATTTTAGAGACAGAACAATAATCCCTTTTTGCCTGGACCTTCTGCCTTCTGATGGCCACCAGGTACATGCCCAGAGCCTGAGAAATGCTGTCCTTGTGTGCTGGGCCAGAAAGAAAAATCTGCAGTGAGAGATAGGACTGCTCTGGTGTTTATTTATTGGGGGCTATATACTTTTAATTCTGGCTTTAAATTCCATAGCGTAGAAGTGCGGTTTGTGGGTAAGGGACAGGTGAATTTCCAGAAGTGATCTCAGAAGGTTGACTTTTAGAATCCCCGAAGATGGGGATAAAAGGGGGACCTTTTAAATAAACCAAGTGCCCACAATGGCTTTATTACCACACTGCTACTCCACACTGTAGATTACACGAAGGCCTGGAGACTAATTTCAGCAACAGGCACAATTTACTAGCTATAGTGGGCCTCAGATGAATAGTTTCTTGTAAAATCAGTGGCAGCTTTATCCTAGCAGAGCACAAATAAATCAGCTCTTATTATTCCACATTCATTTAATCCTGGGACATTAGTCAGCGAGACCTTTCTGCAGCCTAATAAACAGCAGCGGCCGCAGTTTTTCTTTATGAGAGTAGTTGTTCATCCTAAATTAGAGCCAGCATTAGGCCGAGGCAGAAACTTTTGCAGGATGATTTAAAGATATATAATATGAGACCGTAATAGTGTACGAAAACTGTACCCATGTGTATAAATATAGCAGGGCTGTAATTCTGCCGTCCGCGGATTACTTTAGAGCACGTGGCTTATTTTCACTCTTTCTCGAGAGTATCCTTTGTGGCAGGTGACACAGTTATCCTGTCTCTCTGGACGTGGCTCGAGTGTCCTTTGATGTCCCTTGGGAACGAGATAGCGTCAAAGCAGCATCTTTCTCTTTCTGTTTACCCAGAAGAAGCTCCACCAATTTCCAAACCCGTAGAGGAGGACAGGAGTGCCATGTGTCTGAACCGTGTCCCTGGCCGTTTCTTTCTGTGGGGTCGTAGCTCAAATCGAAATCGTAACCCAAACCCACATAAAACTTTTTTATTCTAGGTAGGCTCAAGTCGCAAGTTTCCTGTTGTAACATCGCTATGTATGTGAAAAACACAGTTTGACTTGTATCATAACTGATGTTGTGGTTTGCTGAAGTACTTTCAGAAAAGCCTTCCACTTATACAACTTGACCTTATTTCACAGGTGCATAGGGTTTCTAATTAAGGAGACTACTTTGTTTTTGGTCATCCACAGCATATATATAGGACCTCAGTAAACTGTGGGCTGTGTCCATGTAGGTCATTCTTCATGCCTCTGTCGGGAAGCCATCAGCTTGATAAAAATACATGTGAAATCACTTGTTCATCACGAGCAAATGGAGAACTTATATGTAGGGTATAAATCACATTTGTTATATGGATTGAGTTTATATGTGAATATAGTGCTTCTCACAGTTCACTGGGCATTAACTGAATACCTACTATGTGCACTCCACAGTGGAATTTTATGTACACCTGATTTTTTTTTAAATTTTTTTAAAAATTTTTATTTATTTGACAGAGAGAGAGAGAGATCACAAGTAGGCAGAGAGGCAGGCAGAGAGAGGGGGAAGCAGGCTCCCCACCGAGCAGAGAGCCCGATGTGGGGCTCGATCCCAGGACCCTGAGATCATGACCTGAGCTGAAGGCAGAGGCTTAACCCACTGAGCCACCCAGGCGCCCCACACCTGATTTTTTTGAACTGTATTTCTTATGATGGAGAGAAGAGTAAAAATAGTCCAGACCTTTGGATCCCAGGAATATAAGCAGTGGAGCTAATATAAAATTGAGACACATTTTCCATTATATAGATATAAAACACAGTGATTATAACCAGGTGTCACTGTTTGACCAGTGAATTCTATCCCATTCCCTTAATGAAAATGTAAGTATTGACACCATTCCATTATTTGGAGACAATTAAGACAGAAGGCACAGGGGCACCTTGGGTGGCTCAGTGGGTTAAAGCCTCTGCCTTCGGCTCAGGTCATGATCTCAGGGTCCTGAGATCAAGCCCCGCATCGGGCTCTCTGCTCAGCTGGTAGCCTGCTTCCCCTCTTTCTCTGCCTGCCTCTCTGCCTACTTGTGATCTCTCTCCCTCTCTCTCTGTCAAATAAATAAAATAGTAAAAAAAAAAAAAGCCACAAACTAGAAAACATGACATGCTAACACTGAGTTATATACGCAGGTAGTGCTCCAACTGACTTACTTTTCTGTAGCTAAAATTGATACCCTGTAGATAAAATGGTCTTTTAATACAGTATGTGTATCATCAGAACAGGTTTTGGTATCCCACAAGAATATATCAATACGCATGACCCTTCCTCTCAGGAAGAATTACACGAGTTTGAGGGTAGACTCTCATGGATCCTGATTTTTCTATAGCTTGTTACCCCGGTATGGGTCAAGGGTTCCTGTCCTATTTGAACCTGAAGCCACAGAGTTTGGCCAATTCCAGCTCCTCTTTGTACAGTGCATCCTTCTGATTCCTAGGGTGACCCAGATGATCCACAGAGGATGTCTAAAGACAAAGCCAGTAGCAACTGGAGAAAGGATACCAAGTGCTCAGTGCCTTATCCACATGTGGCAAGACCAGCTTATTATTAGGCAATGATTTCAGACATAGATGAACAACTCTTTGAGCACAACAAATATCTGCTATTTCTCTTGTAGCATCTTCAAAGCCCATGTAACTTTCAGCATATGGTTTGTGTACATTGTACTGTCAATTAATTCATTGACATACATTGATGAAAATTATTAAGAAGTCACCAATCCTTAAAGACAAAGTATGTCTAAGATGAGTTTCTTCCACCTTTTCATACTATTCTTTTTTTTTTTTTCATACTATTCTTATACACCAAGTTATTTATAACATTTATAATAAAAATTCCCTAGGTCTAAAAAATGAAATAGCAAAATCTTTGCTTTCCTGAGTACAGTGAGGAACATCCTGCTGCAAGTTGCTGAGGTATGTTATCACTGTTTTATTGCTTTAAATCTCCTCTCTCTGGCTGCCTGCTCCTTCCATAGCCCTTAGGAATTCTTTGGCTTCCATCTTCTAAGATTCCACTTAAGCAGCCTTCTTTGTACTGACTCTAAAACAAACAAACCCAACTTTATTCCATGCATGGGCCCATCCACATCTGGTCCATGAGAAAGTCTCCTGTTTTGTTTGTTTACTTTTTTTTTTCTGTCCCCAACAACCTATGAAAATCAGGCTGTTCCCTAATTCAGTATTGGCTCATGGAGTTCACTTGTCACAGAGCCATTCAAGGTCTCTACATACCTTGACAATCTTTATACCCTCGTATGGGCGAGAGGTTGAAGAATCATCCAGTAGGTCCTCAGTCTGTCTTCCATGCAAGGTCCTCCCTCCTCCAGCCTCACAGCTCCTTGTTGCCAACTGAGATTATTTTCACACGTTGGATGTAACAGACCAGAAGACCCTTCTGTGTTTTGTTATGTTGAGTTGCACATTTTCTAAGCATGTTATTTATTCGGATGGTTGTACTCTTTCTTCAGTATTCATGGTGCCCACCTGACCTTAGTCTATGCTGGATATTTTATAGCTTTGAATCTGCACGTCTTCTGTGCTTGGGGTGAAACAAATGAGATGGAGGCATACTCTTTCTTGCTTGTACCAAATTTCTTTCAAGCAGATACTATGCAGCATTGCCACACTTTCATTTTGCTGACATACAGCTAGAAACTAGAAACAAATACTGTATGAGCTCTATTTTGTGGGTTAATTGTTTGCACTTTAATTTTGGAATCTGTATAACTTTGGTTATGAATCTGCATGAGTCTTCTAATGAGAATTATAGCTTTTGTATATATCTGTAGTTGTGGGGTAGAGGAGAGAAATGTAGAAGAGTAAGAGTAATTTGTAGAAGGGGGAAAAAAGCTCTTTTTGTTTAAGTACTTAACTATTCTCAGGGCTTTATATCTATGGACTAGAACCTATATTTGTTGCAAAGGCAAATGTTTTCCTACTGAATTTTAAAATCTGGAGAGGTTTAGGGATGATCTTGTGCAACCCCTTTATTTTATGGTTTACATTATATTATGGGTTGGAAAAGTTTATCTCTTCTAGTTTTAAATTTTTCCATTCTAGAAAGCTGAATCTTACATTTTAAGTGATTTTTTTCCCCCAAGTCACATAGCTGAATAGTGGCAGAGATGACACTAGAACTCAGTTTCAGCATGTGTAGCTTTCTTCTTTGTTGGAGCTAGAACTGAAAAGAGATTACCAGTATTTATTTCAGGATCTTATGTTTCCATTGGATCTAAGCAAAAATTCATTGGCCATCAGGGATTTCCACTCCTCTTCTGTGACCCATGCCTGTTACAGTTTTTAGGGTGAAAGAGTGTGTGTGGCGGGTGATGGTGACAGATACCGACGTGGTACAGGTAAAGATACTGCCAGTTTCTCGAAAATAGTGCACCGATTTCTCCCAAGAAGCTTCAAAACCAAAACTTAAGTAGCATCTACAATTTATGAAGAGTGATGAGCAATATTTGCATATGTGACTTAATTATGCATACTTTCCCCATATTTTTAAAGCTTGCCTAAAGACTACCTGATGATTCCTTAATTTACCAGACTCTAATATAAGTTAGTTCTCTTACAGTGTGTATATTAAGACATTACGGGACATAATCTCTCTGTTCTCGTTATCTTTGCAGTGTAACAAAGTACCCTAAAATTTAGTAGCATTAAACAACAACCAATTGGTTACGTTCCTGGATTCTCTGTGTTAGGAATTTTGAAAAGACCCAGAGGATGCTTGTCTCTTCTCCATGATGTCCAGATCCTCACCTGGGGGTGAGGACTTGAACAGCTGAGGTGACTTGAACAGATGGCTTCTTCACTCACATGTTTTGTGTCTGGGCTGAGGTTGTTCAACAGAGGTCCTCTATGTG
Source organism: Procyon lotor (assembly GCA_028646535.1). Lineage (NCBI taxonomy): Eukaryota > Metazoa > Chordata > Mammalia > Carnivora > Procyonidae > Procyon > Procyon lotor. The sequence goes on from CM053615.1 coordinate 14,913,334, forward strand.
GTCTCTTCAACAAGGTGGTCAAAGAGTTAACCTTTTATATGGTGACTCAGGGCTCAAAGAACAGGAGGGCAAGGTAGAAGTTGCATGGCCTTTTATGACCTTGCCTTGAAAGTCACATATCACTTTGGCCACACTGATGGTTTAACAAATCTTAAGTCCATTCAGACTCAAGAGAAGGGGAGAGTGGGTAGCTCCTGATGGAGGAGCATTAAAAGATCTGTGGCCTTGTTTTAAAAGCAACACTCCAGTTAACCCCCTTCCTGACTGTTATTGATGTTGTCATACTTTAAAATTTTACTTATGTTTAAAATCCTTTAAGAGATTATTGAATAAAAAATATTTAGATGCATCCCTATAACATACTCTGTTGTACCTTATTTCTTATTGTTATCTCTTTGTCTAATTTCCCTTCTACTACAATAGTTCCCTTTACATTTCATTTAGTGTGTATCTCCTGGTTTCTTTTGGTCTGGAAATGTCTTTGTCTTTCATCTTTGAAGACTTTTTTTTACTGAGTTTAGAATTCTGCGGTGGCATTTTAAAGATACTCTGTTGTTTTTATTAGAAAAATAACCTCTCAGAATTCTTATTTTTTTTAGTGATAATGTCTTATTTTCTGCTTGCTTTGTTTTGTCTTTAGTTTTTAACTGTTTGATTATGATGTTGATTATGATATGGTGTTCTTTGTATTTGCCCTGCTAGCATTTCCTAAACATATGGCTTGATGTCTTTCATTGGTTTTGGAAGTTACTCAATTTTTAATCCCTTTAAATTTTATTCCTGGGCCTTGGGTGGATCAGTTGGTTAAGCCTCTGCCTTCAGCTCAGGTCTTGATCCCAGGGTCTTGGCATCGAACCCCACATCGGGCTTTCTGCTAGGCTAGGAGCCTGCTTCTCCCTCTCCCTGTGCCCCTCTCCTTGCTTATGTGGTCTCTCTCTCTTTATCTCTCTCAAATAAATAAAATCTTTCAGAAGATTTTATTCTGTCCTATTTTCTTTTTCCTCTGCTTTTGGGACTCTAATTACACATATGTGAGATTTTTAACACAGTGTTCACAAATACTCTCCTGTACTTTCCATTCTTGTGACTCTTAATGCTTCAGTCTTGGTATTTTTTTTCAGGTACTCCAGTTAACTATTTTCTCTTCTGCTGGGTCCAGTCCTGCTTTTCAATCTATCTTTTGTGATATCTTTAATTTCAGTTACTGTATTTTTAAATGGGGGAGTTCTCTTTAACTTTTTCTTATGGATTCTGGTTTTCTGATTTTCCATTTTGCCATTTTTTCTTTGATAATAATTATTTTAACATCTTTATCTGACAGCTCCAATTTATGAGTTACTTGTAAAGCCAATTTCTGTTTCTCCCCCTGTTTATTCTCTTTCTTGCTATGCCAGTAAGTGTTTTTAATTGAATACATAGCATCACTAATGAAAAATATGGAAGGCCTGGGTAATATTCTTTCCTTTGAGTCAGGTCTATTCAATCTTCTTGTAGGCAGTAGAAGGGCAGATCATCTCGGTCCAAGTAGAGATTGAGCTGACCTGAGGGTGATTCACAGTCTTTGTAAGGCTCAGTCTATTTCTAGTTTGACATCACCTCTGTCTCACCTCTGTATAGCTCTCCTGGCTTCCCCACCAGGATGACATCTTCATCTTTTTAATAGATCTTGGACTGCTAATTTGGTATCCTAAATACTGTAAGACTGCTTCAAATTCTGCAGTGTTTTTAAACTAATTTCTACTTGGGTTCTTAGCCTCTTGCTTTATGTAGCTTAGTAGGCAAATATCTCAAGGGGAAACTTGAATGTCCGGCTCACATTTCTCTGCCTTCTTTACAAGATCTTGGCTACTGAAGTCATCCCTACATTGGTGGTTCTGAACTCCATTTTTTTGGTCTCTTTGTTGTATGAAATGGCATAAGGCTCAGCGGGCTTCTCAACACCTTGACAGACCTAAGAATGAACAGATAATCCAAAAAGAAAAGAGGTGTGCAGAAAGTTTGACTTTTCTCTATTAGTTTTCTGTTTCCCTAGGATCTGATTCTATAAATTCTGGCTTTTTCAGCAGGTCTATAATGATTTCAACTAGATGTTTTTAAAAAACAATCAGAATTGTTTATATATCAGCAGGATTGTTGGTCTGCTACAAGTTATTCAGTTGTAGCTAGGATTAGAGGTCTAGCTCATTCAATTTAATAGAAGTTACAAAGAAGTTTTAAAGTAAACTTAATGTTGTAATCATTTCCTTTAATCGACTTGAAACTTTTCAAAAATCTAATTACAGCTTAAATGATACTCTTTCTGTTTACTTTTCTGGTTGACAGTTTTAAAATTTATTTTTTATTTTGAAATAATTGTAGATTCACATGCAGTTGAAAGAATTTTTTTTAACCAGTTTTTACCCAGTTTCTCCAATGTAATTTTTACCCAGTTTCCCCCAATGGTAATATTTCACAACATATAGTACAATATCACAACAAAAATATTGTCATTGATAACTATTTATCAAATTTTCCTTTTATATTTTTGGCATAAAATCCAAGGGCTCTTTACCTAGCCTTGTATCCTGAAAATTTTCTCCTATTCTTAAAAAAAGTTTTATAGTTTATATTTAAATTCATTACTTATTTTGACTTAATTTTTTTTTTAATTAACATGTATTATTTGACCCAGGGTACATGTCTGTGAATCGTCAGAATTACACATTTCACAGCACTTACCATAGCACATACCCTCCCCAATGTCTGTAACCCAGCCACCCCAGCCCTGCCTCCCCACCTCCCAGCCACCCTTAGTTCGTTTCATGAGTTTAGGATTCTCTTATAGTTTGTCTCCTTCCCCATCCCTTCCTGTTTCGTTTCCCCAACCAACTCCCCCAAGCCCCCCACCATACCTCTCAAATTATTCATATCAGAGAGATCATGTGAAAATTGTCTTTCTCTGACTGACTTATTTCGCTTAGCATAATACCCTCCAGTTCCATCCATGGCATTGCAAATGGCAAGATTTTGTTTCTCTTGATGGCTGCATAGTATTCCATTGTGTGTGTGTGTGTGTGTGTGTGTGTGTGTGTGTGTGTGTGTATACTACATCTTCTTTATCCATTCATCTGTTGATGGACATCTAGGGTCTTTCCATAGTTTGGCTATTGTGGACATTGCTGCTATGAATATTCAGGTACACATGCCCCTTTGGACTACTACATTTGTATCTTTAGGGTAAATACCCAGTAGTGTGATTGCTGGGTCATAGGGTAGCTCTATTTTTAACTTTTTGAGCAACCTCCATACTGTCC
>CM053615.1:14917126-14952208 GCA_028646535.1 Procyon lotor
CCCCTACTATTATTGTAGTACTGTTGATGTGTTTCTTTGACTTTGTTATTAATTGGTTTATATAATTAGCTGCTCCCATGTTAGGGGCATAGATATTTACAATAGTTAGATCTTCTTGTTGGACAGTCCCTTCAAGTATGATATAGTGTTCTTCCTCATCTCTTATTATAGACTTTGGCTTAAAATCTAATTTATCTGATATAAGGATTGCCACCCCAGCTTTCTTTTGATGTCCATTAGCATCATAAATTGTTTTCCACCCCCTCACTTTAAATCTGGAGGTGTCTTTGGGTCTAGGATGAGTTTCTTGTAGACAGCACATAGATGCATCTTGTTTTTTCTAGTCCATTCTGATATTCTGTGTCTTTAGATTGGGGCATTTAGGCCATTTACATTCAGGGTAACTATTGATAGATATGTATTTAGTGCCATTGTATTGCCTGTAAGGTGACTGTTAACTGTATATTGTCTTTGTTCCTTTCTGTTCTATGTTCCTTTTAGGCTCTCTCTTTGCTTAGGGGGCCCCTTTCAATATTTCCTATAGGGTTGATTTGGTGTTTGCAAATTCTTTCAGTTTTTGTTTGTTCTGGAAGCTTTTTATCTCTCCCCCTATTTTCAGTGACAGCCTAGCTGGATATAGTATTCTTGGCTGCATATTTTTCTCATTTAGTGCTCTGAATACATTATGTCAGTCCTTTCTGGCCTGCCAGGTCTCTGTGGAAAGGTCTGCTGCCCATCTAACATTTTTGCTTTTGTATGTTACAGACTTCTTGTCCCGAGCTGCTTTCAGGATTTTTTCTTTGTTACTGAGACTTGTAAGTTTTACTATTAGATGCCGGGGTGTAGACCTATTTTTATTGATTTTGAGGGGGGTTCTCTGTGCCTCCTGGATTTTAATGCTTGTTCCCATCGCCAGATTAGGGAAATTCTTTACTATAATTTTCTACAATATACCTTCTGCCCCTGTCTCTCTTTCTTCTTTTGGCATCCCAATTATTCTAATATTGTTGTGTCTTATGGTATCCCTTATCTCTTGAATTCTCCCCTCATGTTCCAGTAGTTATTTGTCTCTCTTTTTCTTAGCTTCTTTATTCTCCGTCATTTGGTCTTCTATATCGCTAATTCTTTCTTCAGCCTCATTTATTCTAGCAGTGAGAGCCTCCATTTTTATTGTGCCTCATTAATAGCTTTTTAAATTTCAACTTGGTTAGATTTTAGTTCTTTTATTTCTCCAGAAAGGGATTCTCTAATATCTTCCATGCTTTTTTCAAGCCGAGCTAGCATCTTGATAACTGTCATTTTGAACTCTATTTCTGACTTACTACTAATGTCCAAATTGACTAGATCTCTAGCCATCGGTACTGTCTCTTCTTTTTTTTGTGGTGAGTTTTCCCACCTTGTCATTTTATCAAGATAAGAGTGGATGAGTGAGAGAAAAATACTCTGGAATTCCGCAGTTTTCCCTGATTGATTAACTAGGTCTTGGCCGGATATTCTTGTTGATCTTCTGGGGAAGGGACCCGTTGCCATGATTCTCAAATGTCTTTGCCCGAGGCAGAATTGCACCGCCCTTGCCAGGGGATGGCCAAGCACTTTGTCAGGTTCACTCTTGGGAGGAGTCTTTGTTCCCTGAGCCCTTTCTGTACCTCCCTGGAGGCCGGGAATGAAAATGGCAGCCTCCCAGTCTCTGGCCCAGGGGAGCCGAGTGCTGGGCGCCCTGCTTCTTAGCACATCCTCAGAGGAAATCAGTCAGTCACTCCCGTCTCCATTGTCTGTGGGCCACGCTCTGTGCTCAGCTAGCCTGTGGCGGAGTGCCCTATCTGTGGTGTGTGTGGCCTTGTCTGGAATCTCCAAACCCAGCAGATTCCTGCTGCGTGCTCCTGCACCGCTCCTCCCGGAGGAGGAAGGAGGGGATGTCTCCGGAGCTGCCTCTTGTGGGGTCCCTCCTTGAAGAGCAGTAGCCCAATTGTGTCTCAGATCATAGTCTAAGGTAAGCCTAAGCTGATAGGGCACTGTGCGGCTCCTCTGCCACCAGCTTCTCCGCCCCAATACCTGGGAGCTCTGCCGCACTCGGGCACCCCTGGTCCCTCTGTGACCCCACAGGTCCTGAAACCACACTGTTTCCACAAGGGCTAAATCCCCCACTTAGCCTCTGGAGCAGTGTCCCTCAGCAGAGCAGACTAAAAGTTCCGATTTTGTGCTCCATGGCTCTGTGGCTGCTGGGAGCCGGCTCCCCCCCCCCCCCCATCTCTCTTCCCGTCGCTTTGGATTCAGTTTTTCCACACGTCCTGCCTTTTGGAAAGTGGTCAATTTTCTGCTCCTAGAATTGCTGTTCTTCCTCTCTTCTCTCTCCTTTTGAATTTGCTGGCTTTTGGAATGGTTTAATACCTATCTAACTGAACTTCTGAGGTCCGACGATATCTCAGCCTCCTACACCCCTTCCATCTTGCCTCCTCTTGACTTAATTTTTTATTTTAATAAGGTGTGTGGCTTAGGTTGAGGTTCATTTCTTTTGCCCAAGGATGTCCAACTGAGCCAGCACCATTTGTTGAAAAGGCTATTTTTTTCTCTATTGTATGGTTTTGCACCTTTGTCAAAATCAGTTGAGCATTATTTGTGTGACTTTATTTCTGGATTCTCTGTTCTTTTCAATTGGCTTTTGTGTCTGTCCCTCTGCTTGTACCACATAGTCTTGCTATATCGTAATTCTTGAAATCAAGTAGACTGATTTCCCCCACCTTCCCATCCTATTCTTCTTTTTCAAAATCGTTTTTGCTATTTAAATTGCTTTGCCTTTCCACATAAATTTTAGGATAATTATGTGTTTATATATGTGTATTTTGTGTGTGTGTATATATACATATATATATATATTTCATATATGTATGTGCTTGAGGCAAATTGACATGTTTACTCTGTGGATTCTTCCAATCTGTGGACATGCTGTCTCTTCATTTCATTAGTGTGATTTCTTTCATTTGTATTATATAGTTTTTAGTACATGTTTCTGTATATGTTGCATTAGATTTACCCCTAAATAGTTTATTTTTGTGAGTAGTGATTATAAATGGTATTGAGTTTTTAATTTCACTGTGTATATGCTCATTTTTAGTATATAGAAATGCAATTGATTTTTGTATGTCTATCTTGTATTCTGTAACCCTGCTGAACTGACTTACTAGTTTTACTATTTACTTTTTGTTTTTTTATTTGTATTATTTATTGTATTCCTTGGTACTTTCTACCTAGAAAATCATGTCATCTGGAAATTAGGACAGTTTTACCTATTCCTTTATCATCTTTTTGTCATTTATTTCCTCTTTTGCCTTATTTCACTGGCTAAAACTTCCAGCATATATTAAATAAGCCTTGTTCTTGGCCTTAGGGAGAAATCATTCCATCTTCCACCAAGAAGTCAAATGTTAGTTTTAGGTTTCCGTAAATGCTCTTCTATCAAATCAAGAAAATTCTCTTCTATACCTATTTTTCTGAGTTTTTATCATGACTGAAATTTTTTCAATTGCTTTATCTACATTGATTATGATCATGTGATTTTTTTTCCTTTAACGTCTTAGTGTGATGTGTTATATTGATTGATTTTTGAATATTGAATCAACTTCACATTGCTGGAATAAAGGCAAGTTGATCATGGTATAGAATTATTTTTATGTATTATAGAAATCTATTTGCTAGTACTTTGTTACCAATTCCTGTGTCTTTACTGATGAGGGATATTGGCCTAGAGCTTTCTTTTTTGTACTTTCTGGGTAGTTTTGATATCAGGATATTTTTACCTTCATAAGATTAATTGGAATGTATTCCCTCTTCTAATTTCATAAAGATATATTGAATGATTAGTGTTAATTCTTCTCTAAATGTTTGGTGGAAATCTCTAGTGAAACCATCTAGGCTTAGGGATCTCTATTTTGGGAGTTTTAAAATTTTGAATTATTAAAACTAATAGTTGTCCTGCTATTCAATTGATTTCATTTTGGGTCAGTTGTAAGAGATTATATTTTGTAAATGGTTGGTACATTATCAAGTTTATATATGTAGAGTCATTCATAGCATTCTCTTATGTTTTGATGCCTGCAGGGTCTGAAGTGATATCCCTGCTTCATTCCTGATACTGTAATTGTGTCTTCTCTTTTTTTGGTCATTGTTGCTCGAGGTTGGTCAATTTTATTGATATTTTTTGCTAGGTATGAGGTTCTGGGTTGATAGTTTTTGTTCTTTTAGTACTTGGAAAATATCATGCCTCTTCCTCTGGCCTCTATGGTCAGATATTATGCTAAAATTGTTTCTCCAGGGTTCCTGGGTGGCTCAGTTGGTTGAGCATCTGGCTGTTGATTTCAGCTCAGGTCATGATCTCAGGTCATGAGAATGAGCCCCATGTGGGGCTCCATGTTCAGCAGGGAGTCTGCTTGATATTCTTTCCCTTTCTCTGTCTCCCTGCCCCTCCCCTGCCCCACATCGGGCTTCCTGCTCAGCAGGAAGCCTGCTTCTTCCTCTCCCTCTGCCCCTGCTTGTGTTTCCTCTCTCACTGTGTCTCTCTTGCTCTGTCAAATAAATAAATAAAATCTTTAAAAAAAAAATCCTGTGTACCTTCCTCTGAATTGAGGGATTGGATTTGTTCAGCTGATCTAGATTAAAATTTAGCTACTAGAGCCGAAGACATAGATACTGCACTCTGTCTTCTTGACTCCACATAACTCAGATCTGGAATTCTGCAACAAGACTTATTCATATGTGAGCTCTGCAGGGCTAATCAGCAGACTCTTTTCACTTCCTCTCATAATATATTTTAGGATGAGTAGACTTGTCTGAGTGGCTTAAAGATGGAAATAGGCAAAATGTTATTAATATTACATGAAATTAATGTTAACATGGCTATACTGCATGGGTCATTGGGGGACAGTTCCAGTTTACAACTGTTGTCCTGTCGTAGTTATTAACAGTGTCTCTATCACTCTCAAAGTGTCCTGGCTTAGACAATAAATTATGTGGCCACCTAGTTATTATGCTTTGTTTGTGTGTTTCTTTTTTGTTTTTGTTTTTGCCAGCTATACCACAGATCTCATGAAAAACATTCAATATTTGGATAATGAGACCTATAATGAGCTTCTGATCATTCTCAAACTGATGTGCATCATGAGATGCAAAAAAATAAACACTCACATTCTGCCAATACTAGTGTGCTATGTGGTCTGGATTCATAAATGAAATGAAGCGCTCACTTAGAGCTGGAGGGTACTGAAAATGAAGTAATACTTTTTCACCCAAATTCTCTGACCCTCTGAGTTATATCAAAAGACCTATTGGCTAGGGAGAAGCTGTCTTTGGACCTTAGGTTAAGTATTCCTGCTCTAAATAATATTAAACAAATTTGGGGAAGGTAGATTATTTTTCATATCTTTAAAATGCTGAGGCAGTAAGACAGTCCAAAAATGTAAAAACATGCTTCTTAGTAGAGTAAATAGAATCAGATACTGGTATCAAAAAACTTCTCTTCATGTGCATTCAGATTTACAAATTTGTGCTTTCTTATGGCAAACACTGCAGATAATGTAAAATTTTCTCCATTTTTATATAGGACTGTGATGGCAACATCTTTCCATTTTACTCCATGATGCCTTTCTCTCCATTCAGATCTCATTGGAGAAACTCTGTAGTTTCACATATCAGATTACATCATTAAGCCAATTATTCTGGTCAGTTATCAATGGGCATAGATGTTTATAATTTATTTGTATTTTTCCCTTTCTCAGTGTTGGGGTTGTGTCCAGAGCAAGTGCTTTCTACACTATCCAGCCCTGGGGTATGTTCTCAAGTTCTGGGAGAAACACAAGTTGTACGGATGGATACCTCATGCTACTAAAGACAGCCCTTGGGTCCATGGGATGCAGGATTAAAAATGTAAGGTAGGGTGTCTGGAAGGATGCAGTTTTAGTTTGGAAAGTGAAGTCTAATGTACGACAAGCTCCAAGCTGGCTACCTTATGCCGTTGGAGGTGCATAGGGCTCATCGTGATTGGGTTCAGGAAACAATGATGCCAGGATCCACTGTTGATAAAAGTGTCCTTTCAAGATAACATGTGCAGTCTTTTCTTACCACTTTTCTGTGTTCTAAGCCATTGTTACCAGGTCTATGTTCTTGACTTTCTGTCTGGAGTGTATCCCGTAACGGGACAGCCGATACTGGGGGTGGGTAATCAGCAAAACAAGTGAAACACCACCTCGCTTCCTTCCCGTTTGTCTCCCTCTTTCCTAGGCTGGCCTGTTTCTGGGTTTGACCATAAGCCTAATCCTCTTCTAGGGGGTGTGGCCGTGGGAGAAATCTGGCTGTGGTCTGAGCTCAGCAATTATGTATCATTTCAGATGAATCACCTTCTAATCAGAAGAAATTCTCTTGCTTCTCTGGGCTTAACGCTGAGGTCAGGATACCTGTGCATATTCTCTCTGTGGCTCCCCCCTTTGGGTTCTAGACCTTGGCTGAATTCCCAGAGAAGTAAAAGAGGGATATTTTGGGCTTCAGAACATGGAAGGATGGGCATGGGAGAGAGCGTAGGAACATGAAGGTGGGTATGAAAAGCTTTCAGTCAAATCCTCACTCTGATCCATTTCTTTCATTCAACGTGGGGCCTTTGTGAGTTTCTTATTCTAAAGCCTTTTTATTGGATTGTTTCTCCCTCTGCCACGTGCATCAAAGAATGACTGGAGTGAGGATCCAAAGGAATGTTAACATAAGACATTTCTGCCATGAATAAAAAGACAGAAAAATCACCTTGCATGTTCCATGTGACAGGAGACATTACTTTGAGCAGCAGGGGCTGGGACAAGCCCGGAGAGGGGCTGTGGGTATTAAAGATCAGAATGTATCAGGGGAGCAGGGATACCGGGCGAAGATGTGTTCTGCTGCTGTGGCAGCCAGAGGGACATGGCCCAGTGTCCGCCCTTCCCTTTCTTCAGCTCGGGAACCACATGGAAAGGAGAAAGAAGCCACAGAGTGAAGTGCGTAGCTCTGAAACAAAATGGAGAAAGGTTGAAAAGCACTTCCCAGTTGCTGATAGATTTCAGTTCATCATTGTTGATTTTGGACTAAAACCTTCTTTCCAGCCAAGCAGGCAGGCAGAGGTGAATTTATCAGATGGGACTTTGATCAGAACCCACCATATGAGGCGGCCAGCAGTCACCGAGGGACCCCCCAGTGCCCGTGATTGGCTCTGACACATCCAGCCAAAAGGGCTCTTATTCCAAGAATGATCTTCTTTTTTAGATGGTATTGAGTTGGGACTGATTTTGATAGCCAGTCTCAGTCAAGAATCATAAAGTTATTGCACATTTAAAACCGTCGGTATGAGAATCATTCTCTTCCTCTTTTCTCTCTCTCATCATTTCCCAGGGCTGCAAGGTTACAGAAAGGTCTAATCAATTGTCAAACTCTCTTTTATCACCGAGAAGGTGGTAAGAAAAAAAAAATCTAACTGCCCTACTGTAGGGGGTTCTTTGACTACACAGCACCCTCTTCCACATACAATGCCGCCGTGATTAATGTCCTCCCACCTCAGACCTTGTTAAAACCTGTTCTCTCACACAGCCTGCTGGAGCACACTGAGAGCAGGGCCCGGGTTGCATAAATCAACGTGTTCTCACAGCCCCCAGGATATCCATTATAGATGCCAGCTGGATGGCTGGAAGATAGAGAAAAATGAATATTGTATCCTGTGGCCTTTTGCCTCTAATGACCACTTTTCAACATTTTTGAAGGCATGATTAAATTTTGATAACTGGGGAAGTCACTCTGAGCAGGCTGAAATAGAGATAAATTGACGGAGGGTCTGACATCTCAGTGGAGAGCCGGCAACTAATTAGTGTGTGAAGCGCACTCTGAAAGAGATGTAAAAGGGAGGCAGGTTTAATCAGAGGCGCTGCTGAGGTACAGGAATAGTCAGGGATAATTGCGGCCGAGGTGGAAATCACAGGCTCAATGAGCGGCTTTTTCTGTCCTGTTGATTGGCAGCCGCTGACCTAGTGGCTGCCACCCTTGAACCCTTACAACAGTAACAGCCTTGTCAAAGCAATTTGCCGGCAGCTCTCCGTGACCAGTTATTTCAGCTGCCTGGGCTGGGACACCCAATTTGAAAGGGCAGTTTGCTCCCCTGGCTGGCTGGGAGCTGGGCGGAACACTCTCATTATTTCCCATGACTTGACTTTTGAACCCAGTCGCCCTTGCTTGCCCCCAACTCTCCGTAGCCCACTCATACGTAGGCGGGCTCCCCTGTGACGGCTTCTGCCAGGAGACAGTTCATTTGGGGAGCGGGGAGGGGGGCAGCTCAGGGGCGTGAGGCCATGTTTGGGAATTAGGGGGAAAGGGAGTGCCAGTGGGGGCAGAGGCAAACCCAGAAGAGGATTTGCTACTCTGAGGAATGGCTTTCTCTATCTAGTGGCCGGTTTTTTATTCCGCAGGGCAAAGCTGGCGTGCGGATTAGGTGTCTCCATCTTCTTCCTTTTGATTGCATGAGGGGGATCTCAGAGGCAGCCCAGTTGAGCCCCTCCACCTGCCTTTCATGACTGGTGGAAGACGCCACTGGAGCGCACATGCATTGGTTGCATTTTGTCAAAGTAGGATTTTTTTATTGCTCCTTGGGGACTTAAACTGCATTGAGAAGGTTAACTTTTTTCTCCCCCCACTGAGGCTGAATTAACCACCAGGACATTGTTTTTTTACCCCTTTATTATGGTCTTTTTTTTTTTTTGGCAGAAAAAGGAGGCTAGATGGAAAGAACCAAGATGGCAGAGAGGCGGGTGAGGAGCAGCTAGTGGACTGGTGTGCTGGGTCTGATCTTTCCAAGTTGATGGATTAGTGCTTGTTCTCTCTCCTCTTCTCCATCTCCTCCTCCTCCTTAGCTGAGAGCTTACTAGTTTCTCTTTTTTTTTTTTTTTTAAAGATTTTATTTATTTGACAGGGAGAAACACAGCGAGAGAGGGAACACAAGCAGAGGGAATGGTAGTGGGAGAAGCAGGCTTCCTGCAGAGCAGAGAGCCCGATGCGTGGCTCGATCCCAGGCCCCTGGGATCTGACCTGGGCCGAAGGCAGACGCTTAATGACTGAGCTACCCAGTGCCCCTAGTTTCTCTTTTTTAAGTAAATTAGTCACCTGGACCTGGAAAGATGTTCAGAACCGGGGTGCTTGATGTTTATAGTGATAGCTCGTGGTTTCAGAGAAGCCTATAGTTAGAGCTGTCTTTTTCTTTGCTTTGCTCTGCTTTCTTTCTGTGGCATTCTTTCCCCCCACATAAAAATGAAGCCTGGTTGTTAGAGGACCTCATTACATTCTTTGAATGTACTGATCCTTGTATATTTGCTGTGTGGCTTGGCCAGTGGGAGTCTCCATGGTTTGTACCACATGTGGCTGCCTGGTTGGCGAAAATGCACATGGCTTCAAATAGTTGCTCATTTCCCTGAATGTACCTGTTTATACCACAGAATATTGGGTGGAGTGGTGACCTTTCTGACTTCTAGGATGCTCCCCTCACCCCATTCCCCTTAGAGGCTGGCTTCTGTAAGGAAGATCAGGGAAGTTGCCTCAGGAAAGCTGGAAGGGGAGGGGCCACATGTTCCCATATCCAAAATGACATCTGGTACTCCTGTTACTTACAATAATAACGTGGTAATTTGCTTTCTCTTTTCCATATGTTATTTGGGAAGTGCCATGCAGAATGACTGGGGAAAAAACATGAAAGATGACAGTTTGTGGACTATAGGCTCTCCCAACTCCCAAACAAATAATTACAATGCTTCATGCAAAATAAGTAGTAAGAACACTCAGGGATGCTGTGGGAAAAAAAGAAGAGGAGCTGAATTCTGCGTTATAGCTGAGGAGTGCTTCATAGAGAAATGTGTCCCAGAAGGATGAGTAGGAGTTCACCAGGTAAAGATAAAATGGAAGTGAATTCTCAGCAGGGGAAAGAGGATGCGTGACTTATCCAGTGAGGACTTGGCTGTGGCCTGGGCATCTGGAGGCCAGACAATGAGAGACCTTGGAGGAGCTCAAAGCCACGTTTCCATCCATTTTGCTGCCAAGGCTTGTGTAGTATCTGGCACAGTTGGTACTCAATAAATCTTTACTTAATGAAGGAATGGAAGAACAAGTGAATGAGGACCCTGGACATTAGTAGGGAGTCTTGTGATAAGATTTTTTTTTAACTTTTTTTTTGTTAACATATAATGTATTATTTGCCACAGGGTACAAGTCTGTGAATCATCAGTCTTACACATTTCATGGCACTCACCATAGCACATACCCTCCCCAAGTCCATAACTCAGCTACCCTATCCCTACCCCCTGACCCCCAGCAACTCTAGTTTGTTTCATGAGATTAAGAGTCTTTTATGGTTTGTCTCTCTCTTGATCCCATCTTGTTTCATTTTTACCCTCCCTACCTGCCACGACCCCCTGCCTCTCAAATTCCTCATATCAGAGAGATCATATGATAATTGTCTTTCTCTGACTGACTTATTTCGCTTAGCATAATACCCTCTGCTATCCATGTTGTTGCAAATGGCAAGATTATATTTCTTTTGATGGGTACGTAGTATTCCATTGTGTATATATACCACATCTTCTTTATCCATTCGTCTGTTGATGGACATCTAGGTTCTTTCCATAGTTTGGCTATTGTGGACATTGCTACTGTAAACATTCAGGGGGACATGCCCCTTTGGATCACTATATTTGTATCTTTAGGGTAAATACCCAGTAGAGTGGTTGCTGGGTCATAGGGTAGCTCTATTTTCAACTTTCTGAGGAACCTCGAAACTTTTCCAGAGTGGCTGTACCAGTTTGCATTCCCACCAACAGTGTAGAAGGGTTCCCCTTTGTCTACATCTTCACCAACATCGGTCATTTCCTAATTTGTTTATTTTAGCCATTCTGACTGGTGTGAGGTGGTATCTCACTGTGGTTTTGATTTGTATTTCTCTGATGCTGAGTGATGTGGAGCACTTTTTCATGTGTCTGTTGGCCATTTGGTTGTCTTCTTTGCAGAAGTATCTGTTCATGTCTTCCCATTTCTTGATTGGATTATTTGTTCTTTGGGTGTTGAATTTGAGAAGTTCTTTATAGATTTTGGATACTAGCCCTTTATCTGATATGGCATTTGCAAATATCTTCTACCATTCTGTCAGTTGTCTTTTGGATTTGTCAACTGTTTCTTTTGCTGCGTAAAAACTTTTGATCTTGGTGAAGTCCCAATAGTTCACTTTTTCCCTTGTTCCCTTGCCTTTGGCGATGTTTCTAGGAAGAAGTTGCTGTGGCTGAAGTTGAAGAGGTTTGCTGCCTGTGTTCTCCTCCAGGATTTTGATGGATTCCTGTCTCACATTGAGGCCTTTCATCCATTTTGAGTCTCTTTTTGTGTGTGGTTTAAGGAAATGGTCCAGTTTCATTCTTCTGCATGTGGCTGTCCAATTTTCCCAACACCATTTGTTGAAGAGACTATCTTTATTCCATTGGACATTCTTTCCTGCTTTGTTGAAGGTTTGTTTACCATAGAGTTGAGGGTCCATTTCGGGCTCTCTGTTCTGTTCCATCGATCTATGTGTGTGTTTTTGTGCCAGTACCATACTGTCTTGATGATTCCTGCTTTGTAATACAGCTTGAAGTCTGGAATTGTGAGACTACCAACTTTGCTTTTCTTTTTCAACATTCCTCTGGCTATTTGTGGTCTTTTCTGGTTCCATATAAATTTTAGGATTATTTGTTCCATTTCTTTGAAATAAATTGATGGTATTTTGATAGGGATTAGGTTAATTGTGTAGATTGCTTTAGGTAGCATAGACATTTTCACAGTATCTGTTCTTCCAATCCATGAGCATGGAACGTTTTTCCATTTCTTGGTGTCTTCCTCAACTTCTTTCATGAGTACTTTATAGTTTTCTTAGTACAGATCCTTTGCATCTTTGGTTAGTTTATTCCTAGGTATCTTATGGTTTTGGGTGCAATTATAAATGGGATTGACTCCTTAATTTCTCTTTTTTCTGTCTTGCTTTTGGTGTATAGAAGTGCAACTGATTTCCATGTATTGATTTTATATCCTGCCACTTGACTGAATTCCTGTATGAGTTCTAGAAGTTTTGGAGTGGAGTCTTTCGGGTTTTCCACATAAAGTATCATATTATCTGAAAAGAGTGAGTTTGAATTCTTTGCCAATTTGGATGCCTTTTATTTCTTTTTGTTGTCTGATTGCTGAGGCTAGGACTTCCAGTACTATGATGAATAGCAGTGGTGGTAGTGGACATCCCTGTCATGTTCCTGACATTAGGGGAAAAGCTCTCAGTTTTTCCCCATTGAGAATGATATTCGCTGTGGGTTTTTCATAGATGGCTTTGATGATATTGAGGTATATACCCATGTACCCTCTATGCCTCCATTGTGAAGAGTTATGATTTTTTTTTTAAGACTTATGATTAAGAAAGGATGCTGTACTTTGTCAAATGCTTTTTCAGCATCTATTGAGAGTATCACAATTGTTCTTTCTTTTATTAATGTATTGATTAACATTGATGGATTTGCAGATGTTGAACCAACTTTGCAGCCCAGGAATAAATCCCACTTGGTCGTGGTGAATAATCTTTTTAATGTACTGTTGGTTCCTATTGGATAATATTTTGGTGAGAATTTTTGCAACTGTGCTCATCAAGGATATTGGTCTGTAATTCTCCTTTTTGATGGGGTCTTTGTCTGATTTTGGGATCAAGGTAATCCTGGCCTCATAAAATGAGTTTGGAAGTTTCCTTTCCATTTCTATTTTTTGGGACAGTTTCAGGAGAATAGGTATTAATTCTTCTTTAAATGTTTAGTAGAATTCCCCTGGAAAACCGTCTGGCCCTGGGCTCTTGTTGGGAGATTTTTGATGACTATTTCAATCTCCTTAATAGTTATGGCTCTGTTGAGGTTTCCTTTTTCTTCCTCTTTCAGTTTTGGTAGTGTATATGTCTCTAGGAATGCATCCATTTCTTCCAGATTGTCAAAGTTGCTGGTGTATAGTTGCTCATAATATGTTCTTATAATTGTTTGTATTTCTTTGGTTTTGGTTGTTATCTCTCCTCTTTCATTCATGATTTTGTTAATTTGATTCCTTTCTCTTTCTTTTTGATAAGTCTGGCCAGGGGTTTATCAATCTAATTAATTCTCTCCAAGAGTCAGTTCCTAGTTTTGTTGATTTGTTCTACTGTTCTTTTGGTTTTTATGTCACTGATTTCTGCTCTGATCTTTATTATTTCTCTTCCCTGCTGGGTTTAGGCTTCATTTGCTGTTCTTTCTCTAGCTCCTGCAGGTGTAGGGTTAGGTTGTGTATTTAAGACCTTTCTTGTTTCTCGAGAAAGGCTTGTATTGCTATATACTTTCCTCTCAGGCCCGCCTTTGCTGTGTCCCAAAGATTTTGAACAGTTGTATTTTTATTTGTTCCCATGAATTTTTTAAAATTCTTCTTTAATTTACTGGTTGACCCATTTATTCTTTAGTAGGATTCTCTTTAGCTTTCATGTATTTGAGTTCTTTCCAACTTTCCTCTTGTGATTTTGTTCTAGTTTCAGAGCATTGTAGTCTGAAAATATGCAGGGAATGATCCCAATCTTTTGGTACCGGTTGAGACCTGATCTTTCACCCAGGATGTGATCTATTCTAGAGAATGGTTCCATGTGCACTAGAGAAGAATGTATTCTGTTGTTTTCGGATGGAATGTTATGAATATATCTGTGATGTCTATCTGGTCCAATGTGTCATTTGAAGCCTTTATTTCCTTGTTGATCTTTTGCTTAGATGATCTGTGCATTTCAGTGACGGGGTGTTAAAGTCCCCTCCTATTACTGTAATATTATTGATGTGTTTCTTTGATTTTGTTATTAATTGGTTTATATAACTGACTGCTCTCATGTTAGGGGCATAGATATTTATAATTGTTAGATATTCTTGTTGGACAGACCCTTTAAATATGATACAGTGTCCTTCCTCATCTCTTATTATAGACTTTGCCTTAAAATCTAATTTATCTGATATAAGGATTGCCACCCCAGCTTTCTTCTGATGTCCATCAGCATGGTAAATTGTTTTCCACCCCCTCACTTTAAATCTGGAGGTGTTTTTGGGTCTAAAATGCGTTTCTTGCAGACAGCATATTAATGGGTCTTGTTCTTTTGTTTTTTGTTTTTTTTTTAAGATTTTATTTATTTATTTGACAGAGAGAGTAGGCAGAGACGCAGGCAGAGGGGGCAGGGAAGCAGGCTCCTTACTGAACAGAGAGCCCAATGTGGGGCTTGATTCCAGGACCCTGAGATCATGACCTGAGCCGAAGGCAGAGGCTTTAACCCACTAAGCCACCCACGCATCCCTTGTTCTTGTTTTTTTTAATTCATTCTGATACTCTGTGTCTTTTGATTGCGGCATTTAGCCCATTTACATTCAGGGTAACTATTGACAGATATGAATTTAGTGCCATTGTATTGCCTGTAAGGTGACTGTTACTGTATATAGTCTCTGTTCCTTTCTGGTCTGTTACTTTTAGGCTCACTCTTTGCTTAGAGGACCCCTTTCAATATTTCCTGTAGGGCTGGTTAGGTGTTTGCAAATTCTTTTAGTTTTTATTTGTCCTGGAAATTTTTTCTCTCTCTATTTTCAGTGACAGCCTAGCTGGATATAGTATTCTTGGCTGCATATTTTTTTCCTTTAGTGATCTGTATATATCATGCCAGTCCTTTCTGGCATGCCAGGTCTCTGTGGATAGGTCTGCTGCCAATATAATATTTCTACTATTGTATGTTACAGACCACTTGTCCCGAGTTGCTTTCAGGATTTTCTCTGTGTCACTAAGACTTGTAAGTTTTACAATTACATGACAGGGTGTGGACCTATTTCTACTGATTTTGAGGGAGGTTCTCTGCGCCTCCTGGATTTTGATGCTTGCTTCCTTTGCCAAAGTAGGGAAATTCTGTGCTATAATTTGCTGCAATATAACTTTTGCCCCACTCTTTCTGTCATCTTCTTCTTCTGGCATCCCAGTTATTCTAATATTGTTTTGTCTTATGGTATCACTTATCTCTTGAATTCTCCCTTTGTGGTCCAGTATTTGTTTGTCTCTCTTTTTCTCAGCTTCTTTATTCTCCATCATTTGGTCTAATATATCACTAATTCTCTCTTCTGCCTCATTTATCCGAGGGATAGAGCTTCCATTTTGATTGTACTTCATTAATAGCTTTTTTGATTTCCACTTGGTTAGATTTTATTTCTTTTATTTCTCCAGAAAGGGATTTTGTTTCTCCAGAACGGGATTCTCTATTATCTTCCATGCTTTTTTTGAGCCCAGCTAGCACCTTGATAATCGTCATTCTGAACTCTAGTTCTGACGTATTACTAATGTCCGTATTGTTTAGGTCCCTTGCTGTTGGTATTGCCTCTTGTTCTTTTTTTTTGTGGTACGTTTTTCCTGCCTTGTCATTTTATCCAGATAAGACTAGATGAATGAGAGAACAAAATACTAAAAGGGTAGCAATGACCTCAGAAAAATATATGCTCAACAAATCAGAAGAGACCTGAAAACAGGGGGAAAAGTAACGGGGGATAAAATATATATGACTGGTGAATAGAACAGAGCTGCACACTTAATTTTGGGTGTATTTTGGTCTGTTAGAAGAAACTTCCTCCCAAAATTTTAAAGAAAAAAAGTATGTTGTGTATATGTAATATACATTGTATATATATTACATATATATATATACACATATTATATATATATTTTGTGTATACACAATATATATGTTGTATATATACACATTGTGTATATATATGTATATGTAATATATATACATATTGTATATATATAATACATATAATGCATACATTTGTATACCTATAAAACATGTGATATATATATTATATATACACACACACACACAAATAACGGTAAACATGTTAAAAGCAATGGAAATGACTGTAAAGATGAATATTAAAAATGATTCTAAAAAGGAATTGATAAGAAGTTGGTTGGAAAAAAAAAAGGAAAGAATGTGATCAGGCTGGAGACTAGAACAAAGCCATGCATTAGATTTAGGGTACATTTTGATGTATTATAAGAAATTTTATCCCAAATTTTAAAGGAAAAAAATCTATATGTATAGAAAAAGTAAGGTTAAATACAATGAAGGCCTAAAATATGATTATAACAATGCAAATTTAAAAAGATTTTTAAAAAGGTATTGATAAGATAAAATAGTTAACATTAAAATAGGAAGGAGTAAAAATTAGAAAAAAAAAGAATAAGAAAAAAATAAAGTTAAAAAAACTTAACTTTGAAATGCTAAAGAATCGTGGGGGAACAGCCATGAGTTCTGTGTGTTGCATTCCCCTAGCCTGGAGTTCTGCAGTTCTCATTGATTCGGTGAACTTGGTCTTGGCTAGATGTTCTTGCTGATCTTCTGGGGGAGGGGCCTGTTGCAGTGATTCACAAATGTCTTTGACAGAGGTGGAATTGCACCGCCCTCGCCAGGGGGCAGGCTAAGTAATCTGCTTGGGTTTGCTCTCTGGAGCTTTTGTTCCCTGAATGCTTTCTGTACAGCTTTGGAGGAGGGGAATGAAAATGGTGGCCTCCCAGTCTCTGGCCTGTAGGAGCTAAGAGCTCAGGGCCTCATTCCTCAGTATGCCCTCAGAGAAAAGTAGTCTTTCCCTTCCATCTCCCTGGTCTCTGGCTGTGCTCTGTGCTCACCCAGCCTGTGAGCAAGCATTTCTATCTCTGGTGCACGGCCCTGTTTCCCATCTCCAAACCCAGCCAATTCCTGCAGTGTGCTCTGGAGCCACTCCCCCAAGGAGGAAGGTGGGTCTCCCTGGATCTGCTGATTGTTGTGTACTTGACAGAAGAGCAGTGGCCCACCTGTGCCACAGACCACGGTTTAAGCTAACCCCAAGCTCAGAGCTTACTCCTTGGTTCTGTCTCTGCAACTGGCTTCCCCTCTCTGATACCTGGGAGCTCTGCCACACTCAGACACCCCTGGTATTTTTGTGACCCCGAGAGTCCCGAGACCACACTATCCCTGTGAGGGCTTCACCCCCCACTTGGCCTCCGGATGCCTTCCTCAGTGGAGCAGACTTTTGCAAGTTCTGATTTTGTGCTCTACTGTTCACTGTTCACCGGGAGCCGGCCCCTCCCCGCTGTAGTCTACCTTCCCTTCGTTGCAGATTCACTTCTCTGCACGTTCTACCTTCTGGGAAGTGGTTGCTTTTCTGTTCCTAGAATTGCCACTGTTCTTCTTTTTGGTCTCCTATTGAGTTTATAGGTGTTCAGAATGGTTTGGTAACTATCTAGCTGAGCTTCTGGGATCTAATAATATCTTGGTCTCCTACTTCTCTGTCATCTTGCTCCTTCCCCTGATAAGATTTTTTGAAGTAAGGAATTAACTGGTGGATAATAAGGAGGATGGTCCACGTCAGAAGGGTGTTAATAGTGAGGAGATGAGGTAAAATAGACAAGGAAAAGAGAGATAGGAAGGATGAAAGCAAAACATAACCTTCAGGAACACAGGGGGGAGGGCTCAGACTCAGGAGACATTTCTCTGATGAGCCCATGGTGCTCGGTTGGAGGTGAGGGATATGTTGAGAAAGACTGAGAAACCTCTAGGGTGTGTATCTTGGTATCTTGTAGAAATAGTATGGCACAGATACATGGAAGTTGTAAGAAAGAGCTAGAATTCAATAGGCATGAGCAGTTACACAGTGCAGCCAGAGCACAAGGCATGGGGAGGGGAGGCGGGGAGAGTGCCAGCGAGACTTATCACCAGCATCTCTCCTGCATGCTCTAATGTGGGCCTGTGGGCCTGTGGAACAACCTATCAGCTGAGCATCACAACCTTCACTGGTATGCTATGAAATTTTCATAAGTATATAAAACTATTTTTTCCTAAGTTTTAATACTATCACTGTGATATCTATTCTGTCATGTGAAAATGTTGAATTGAGTAGATTGTCACTGGATTATGTAGATTATATGGAATGGGGCATAGTTTATTAAAAGTAGTAGAAAGATGAATAGCATCATATCAAAGCTGATACCAATGAAAATGATACATAAATTACAGCATTTATTGAAAAAAGATAAGGCTTACTATGTGTATTTGGAAATGTTTTAAAAATATCAATTACTAAAAATAATATTGGTTACTTAATTCTCATATCCCCATGGAGACATTTTCAAAATTACATGTGTGGTGCAGACATGGAAATCGAGGAACAGAGAGGTTACGTTTCTGTGAGGTCATATGGCTAATAAGTAAAAGAGGCCAGATTTGAATCCAACATTTTCTCAAAGTCACTACACCTCCAGTGGGCTGGCTTCTCTTGTTGTGTGGATGATGACCCATTTAGGAAGTGACAAGTGGCCAGGCCTGTAACTACATACAAATGATGTCATGGTTGTAAATAGTTTTTATAAACATGGAGACAGTGTTAAACAATTCATTTGTTGTAACTCTTGAGGCCAGGTTTGATGTTTTCCAGTCTTCCAGTTCATTCACTTCTGCTGACAAAAATGTTTCATGTTTTTGCAAATGCAAAGTATTGAGGACCCATAGTCAAAACTTTTCATTGATTATTTGTCTCAGAATTGAACCCATTCTCACTCCCCCAGAATACAGGACTTCTATGCATGAACATGGAGTCTGAGTGGAGTCGATCTGTGAAGTTAAGTAGAACTCCACAAGTAGTTCACAAACTCTTTAGGTTTGTGCAAAGGTGTGTTGCATCTGCCTGAAGACTTGGAAGCTACTTAATAGTGAAGCAGGAAAGATTGTGGAGTCCGACTATCCACGTGGGAGCCCTGCCTTCCCCACTCACCGGTCATGAGACTTTGGGAAAGTAACTCCTTACTTTACCTCTTACAATTTCCTCAACTGTAAATGGGGCTAAGAATGGCCCCTGGCGTAGAGGGTTGTTTCAAGGTTTGAGTTAACCCATGTTCATAATTAGCCGTCAGTATGTATCTGCTTCTGTTAGTCTGCCAGTAGCACCCCAGAAACCAAACATCCTACCTCCTCTTCCCCAAATCACTTTTGCTTTTGTGTCCCCAGAGCATCTGTCTGAGTTGTTTGTACCGTGAAGATGAAGTATTTAGGGGTTGGGGCTCCATGGCTTGTCCCTCACATGCTGCACGGGGAGGTGAAGCAGGGCATTTGTGTGGAGGATTTCATTGGACACACACCTTCCCCACTGTGCCATTGTGTCTAGAATTTAAAAAAAAGCAACAGTGGTAACAACAGAAAGTGGCTGGTTTATGAGGCATTTATACAATGCTAGTGCAACTTTAATTCCTTGGTTTTTGGACCATCTATACACAATTCATTTTTTTTAAAGATGTTTTATTTGAAAGAGAGAGAGAGAGAACACATAAGTAGGGGAGTGGGAGGGGGAGAGAAGCAGACTCTCCGTTGAGCAGGGAGGCCGACTGGGGGCTCAATCCCAGGACCCTGAGATCATGATCTGAACCAAAGGCAGACACTTAACTGAGCCACCCAGGCACCCCTAAAAATTTCATTGTTTAAAAGCACATGTAATCTCTTCCAGTGATTATAACTCTGTATGTCGGTGTTACTTATTCTCTCAGTGCACTTCGCACGTGCAAAGTTAGTGTGGCTAGTGACACACTCCTTGTTAGGCCGTGCACGGTTGGCTCCCCTTCCCCCCGCCCAAACTCATTGTCGTTAAAGTTGCCTACCTGTGGTAAGGAGCCCAGCGATTTGTCAAAACAGAGCAGTGGGAGCTGTCTGGCCTCAAAGGGAAGAAGTATTTCATCCCTGGCAATGTGTAGAATTTCAAGGACATGGTGATTAATAAAAAGACCTGTGCCTCGGTCAGTGTCAGTATTGTAAATTCTCTATAGACAGTGTTGTGTGAGGCTGGGCCCGTCCTTTGGTGTTGACCACTAGTGTGTACAAATCACGAATATCCATGCAGTCGACTGGACACAGGTGTTCACCCTGACAACCTTCTCCATCCATACTCACCTCCATTTCCAATTCAGAAGCCCTCTATCAACATGGGTTAGCCTTGTGTATAAATGGAGTCAAAGAGTATGAATTTTTCTGAGCCAGGCTTCTTTCACTTATTTATGCATGAAATTCCTCCACGTTGCTGCATGTGGCGGCATTGAGCTCTCTTTTACTGCTGTGGAACAGTTAAGTGATCATGCGACAATTCATCCACACGTTCAGATCCTGATGGGCTTTGGGATGTTTCCATCATTTTGGCTGCTGTGGGTGAAGCATCTGTGAAGGTTCTTGTAGGTGTTATATTCTCATTTTTTTTGAGAACAGACAGGGGTGAGGTTCTTGGGGCATCCCTCAGGCACTGGTCATAGGTTTAGCTTTAGCAGATCCTGCCGACTCTTTTCCGAAGAGGTTGTGCCGACATGGTCCACTGTTAGTTATGCTGTAACAATTCCAAAAGTATCCTTAACCCCACTGCATGAAATAAGGGTTTTGTTCCTTACTTTATAAATGAAGAAACTGATTCAAGAGGGGTTTAGTGCTTGTACGTATCACTAAATAGAAAATGCCACAAATGGGAATGACACCCAGGTCTTTTGAATTCAAGGGCAGCTCTCTGTCTGTTCTAGCATCTTTATATAACAACTCTTTTAAAGACATTGAGTTATCTGTAAGCAGAAAAGGCACTTGTAAGCCATTCACTGGGACAAAATAGGGAGGAAAAAAAAAATCTCAAATTCCGGCCAGAAAAAAATGTGCATTTCATACTTCTGCCAAAGAACTTGCTGGCAGAGAGCAAATTGCCTGTCCGACATGGCTGCTGGCATGATTCCTGGCAAAACCTGCCTATACCTTGGTTGGCATCATAGATTCAAGATTTTATGTGCCCACAGAGTCAATGCATGGCATCCTTGCATGGGTCTTCTTGTATTCATCTCTGAAAGCTTTCCTTCATTAAAAAAAATAAAACCTACACTTGCTAAGGACAGTGTGGCCCAGGGACCAGCAGCAAGGCATCAGTGGGAGCTCATTAGAGGTGCACAGTCTCAGGCTCCTCGTCAGTCCTTCAAATGTTGGAGTTCAACAAGATTCCCCAGGGGTTTCTATGGTCATCAGACTTTTAGAAGCACTGATGTGTATAGATGTCGATTAGAAATCACTTCCTCAGGGCACCTGGGTGGCTCAATGGGTTAAGCCTCTGCCTTCGGCTCGGGTCATGATCTCAGGGTCCTGGGATCGAGCCCCACATTGGGCTCTCTGCTCAGTGGGGGGCCTGCTTCTCTCTCTCTCTCTCTCCCTCCTCTCTGCCTACTTGTGATCTCTCTCTCTGTGTCAAATAAATAAATAAAATCTTAAAAAAAAAAAATCACTTCCTCCTGCTTTGGGATCTTTGGAAACATGAGTCCCAGCGTCCCAATCTGAAATCTGGGGCTAACAATAGGTACTTTGCATGGTTTTAATGAGGACCAAAAGATAAAATAGAGGTAAAAAAAAAGCAACAAGAATTCCCAACATATCTTGGTGCCTAAGTAAGTGATAGCTGCTCTTCTTGAGGTCTCCTCAAGCAAAGTGGGCCTGTCTGACTTTCTCAGTGGCAAAACGCAAGCCTTTAACTACCGTAAACACTCCTGTCCCCAGCGCCTTCTCTTCCCCCTACCTGCATTGGCCCTGCAAGAGAATTAAGTGTCTGTAAATGTCAGGCCAGACTTGGAGCTGTCCCTGGAAGTTACCCAAGCATGAGGGCCAGCTGAGGCCTGCCTCAGCTGATGTTCTTTGCTGACTGCTCTCTGAAAACTGTAGAACTTAAAAACAACAACAACAACAACAAAAACAAAGCAAAACAAAAAAACCACAGAGAGCTACAGCCATGAAATAAAAAGAGCAAAACACCTGCCAGGATAATAAGCAGGTTTTCCAGGGGAAGTTTGTTATATATTGGGACAGAGACATTCATGGGAGAAGAGGAAAGGGAAGCGTTGGGAGATGGGAGATATGACATGTCAGAAAGGCTGGTGTCTAAATATTGCTCGTAAGCAAATTAAGGATTTTTTTTTAAAGATTTTATTTATTTATTTGACAGAGGGAGAGAGAGTACACGCAGGCAGAGAGGCAGGCAGAGGGAGAGGGGGAAGCAGGCTCCCTGCTGAGCAGAGAGTCCCATGTGGGGCTCGATCCCAGGACCCTGAGATCATGACCTGAGCTGAAGGCAGAGGCTTTAACCCACTGAGCCACCCAGGCGCCCCCAAATTAAGGATTTTTAAAAATTGGCAAGGAAAAGTCCTTCCAGCTGAGCTGTCCTGAAAAATGAGATGTCCCTGCGGTAAAAGTTAGTATATCTTTCCCGGTTAAGGGGGGGAAATGGTTTGATTGGACAAATATCTTTAGCAATGATAATTACATGGGTATGTGAAACATTTCTCGCCTGGTCATTTTCTGCAGAGTTAATATCAGTGGAACATACTTAAAAAGTATGACTTTTATTTAATGACCCCTTTTTTCTTGCTACTAGTTTTCACTGTGTGATTTCTGACTGTGGTGTCAGATTGTACAGGAAAGCAGTTTAGAAGGTTTGGGTGATTAAAAACAAGCCCAATCAGTTTTTATGGGACCAGTAGCAGTGAAGACTTAATTGCTACTTTGGTGAAAAGGCTGTGATCCTCATGCTAAATTATTTAAAAAATAGCTTTCAGTGTGAGTTTTCAGAATTCTGTCCAGTCTCTTGGTGTTTGAAATAGTACCAACAGTTTGAGTGCAGAAAGGCTGAAGAATGGAAAGTTCATGGCTAATTTGAAATACAGGATTTCCGCAGCTCAGTGAAGCTGAGGCACTGGCGAGGGTGAAGCGAGCAAAGGGAAGTGCAGACTATGTACATAATAAGGACAATCACTCCAGCCTGGTAGCCGGCAAGCACCGTTGTGTTCTAAATGGAGTATTGTACCTCCTGTTACAATGACATACTCAATTAAGCGATATCCTATTATTATTTCTCACCCTATGTGATTTAACAAAATCATTATTGAAACTAGGGGAAATCATTCTAAACACAAGCAAAAGGAAATTCTTTGATTAGAATCATAATGTCTTTCACAATTTCTGACATATATTATGAACATTGGCAGCAAAACTTTGGAGAACAATGTTAATTTAAAACAAGTTCAGACTATCTATGGAGCTTTTACTTTTATAAATGAATGTTGAGCTATTGGGAGGGAGGGAGTAAGGGAGGGAGGGAAGCTGGTGCTTCTTCCCTTCAAAAGGTAAGCATTTATCCCTTCAGCATTTATCTTATAGATAGTGAAAATAAATACAAAATAGTGAGCGTCAGATTAAGACTTGGAGCTTACTGGGAGGAGCCCCTATGGACACCCATTTCTCAGAACTCTGTCTCCCCCAGAGCTTTCAGGGTGGGGTATATGGTTTTCACTTACTGTGTATTTCACTTTCCAAGTATGATGTTTCCAACTGATAATATTTTCTAAGCTATTAACTTTATATTGCTTCAGTGTAACCATAGAGAAGTTATATCAAATTTTTGTCGTCCCAAACTTGGGAGACTCTGCATTTCATTTCCTAGAGGGGAAAAAAAACATAAACAACAGTATCAAAACTTGAAAACAGACAATGAAATTGTTCTGCAAGGAAAGAGATGGACCTAAATCATTGTCTTAATATACACCATATCTTGTACTCGTTTTACAAAGTCAAGAAGTGCAGACTGTTCCCAAGGGTTTCTTATTTACCAACAATGCAAGGACAGTGTAACTTTACTGTCACGATGGCTACTGCTCATGGAAATGAGTCATTGACAACACTTGAAAAGAGGCTTGCTGGAACCTTAGCCATGTTTTAATAAATTTGAACATTGAACAGTACAGGGGATGAATGAATGCTCTATCCTATAGAACACAGGTTCTGTTGTAAAATGTGGGGTACCTGGGAACTTTTAAGTAGAGTCACAGAATCATAAGGGCAGGGGCATTTGGTATCACATAATCCAGTCCTAAAACTTTATTCCACTCCAACAATTTTATTGTTCAGTCTGTGCTTAAACATATGATAAAAAGAGAAGATTAAGAAACTCATTTGATTTTAAATACATTCTATTTTTAGAAAATTGTAACATTGAACTCACCTCTTCCTCTCTATTGATTTCCTTTATGGTTATGGATATCCCTCTATGGCGACATCGAAATGTTCTGATTCTTTTGCTACAAGATATAATTTCAAATACATATGAAAACTTCTGTATGTGGTTGCTAGAGGTAGGAGGGTGTTGAGGGAGGGAAGTAAAATAGGTGAAGAGGGTCAAAAGGTACAAACTTCTAATTATAAATGAGTGTTTTTGGGGCACCTGAGTGGCTCAGTCAGTTAAGTGTCTGTCTTTGGCTTAGGTTATGATCTGGGGTACTGGAATCAAGCCCTGGGTTGGACTCCCTGGTCAGTGGGGAATCTGCCTCTCCCTCTACCTCTGCTCCTCCCCTCCCACCCTGCTCATGCTCTCTCATTCACTCTCTCTCAAATAAATAAAATCTGAAAAAAAATTTATTAATGAGTATTAGTAATGCAGTGTACAACATGGTGACAGCAGTTACTAATACAGTGTTACACATTTGAAAGTTGCTAACATAATTGCTCTTAAAATATATTATCAAGAGACAAGAAAATTTTGTTAACTATGTAAGGCGATGGATGTTAACTACAGATAGTCCCCAACTTGATGGTTCAACTTACAACAGTTCGACTTCATGATGGTATGAAAGCAGTACACAGTTCAGTAGAAACTGCCCTTTGAATTTTGAATTTTGGTCTTTTTTCTGGGCTAGTGATATGCCAAGTGATCCCTCCTCTTTTTTTTTTTTTTTTTTAAATTACATGAGCAGTGTGTGTGTTTACTATAGAAACTATAACCAACCAAAAACTTGAAATGAGAAGGTCTGTCTCAGTACCCAGATCACCCAGAGATATTCACTGTTATTATTCTGGGGTATCGTTTTTCTAGACAACTTTTCCTATGCACGTATTATATACATCTTTAATAAAAATACTGTTTTTCAACCTGATTTTCTAGTTAACATATCTTGAGCTTTGACTCACATCAACAAATATGTTTATAGTATTTTTTAAATGTAAATATGATTTTATTTATTTTTAAAGATTTTATTTATTTATTTGACAGAGATCACAAGTAGGCAGAGAGGCAGGCAGAGAGAGAAGGAGAAGCAGGCTCTCTGCTGAGCAGAAAGCCCGATGTGGGGCTCAATCCCAAGACCCTGAGATCATGACCTGAGCCATAGACAGAGGCTTTAACCCACTGAGCCACCCAGGCGCCCCTGGTGACAGTATTTTACCATATCTCATTTTCTATTATTTGTCATGATTTTGCCAGTCAAGATCATTTCATTTTTTTCTACTAACATAATTACACATATAATCACTATAACGGATACCTGTGTGCACATCTTACTGATATGACTGAAACTTTTGATTGTTTTTAATAGTTTCAGATGTACATTGTAGTGATTCAGCAATTTCATACATCACCCAGTGCTCATCACAAGTGTGCTCCTTAATCCCCATCACCTGTCTAGCGCCCTCTCCCCCGCCCCCCTGCTGGTAACCTGTTTGTTCCAGAGGTTTAAGAGTCTGTTTCTTGATTTGTCTCTCTTTTTTCCCCCCTTTGTTCATTTGTTTTGTTTCTTAAACTTCACATATGAATGAAATCATATAGTATTGGTCTTTCTCTGACTGACCTATTTTGCTTAGCATAATACAGTCTAGGTCCATCGATGCAAATGGCAAGATTTCGTTCTTTTTTTTGAAATGTCTGAATAATATTCTGTATCATTTCTTTATCCATTCATCTATAGAAGGACACTTGGGCTACTTCCATAACTTAGCTATTGTAAATTCTGTTGCTATAAACATTGTGGTGCATGTATCCTTTTGAATTAGTGTTTTTGTATTTTTGGGGTAAGTACCCAGTAGTGCAATTACTGGATTACAGGGTAGTTCTATTTTTAATATTTTGAGGAACCTCCATACTGCTTTCCACAGTGGTTGTACTGGTTTGCATTCCCACCAACACTGTATGACTGTTCTTTTTCTCCACATCATCACCAATGCTTAGTTTCTTGTGTTGTTTATTTTAGTCATTCTGAGAGGTGTGTGGTGATATCTCATCCTAGTTTTGATTTGTATTTCCCTGATAAAAAGTGAAATTGAGCATCTTTTCATCTATCTGTTGGCCATCTGGATGTCTTTTTTGGAGAAATGTCTATTCATATCTTCTACCCATCTTTCAATTGGATTATTTGTTTTTTGGGTGTTGCGTTGTAGAAGTTCCTTATATATTTTGGATACTAACACTTTATCAGATGTGTCATTTGCAAATATCTTCTCCCATTTTGTAGGTTGTCTTTTAGTTGTGTTGATGGTTTCCTTCATTTTGCAGAAGCTTTTTTATTTTGATATATCTCAATAGTTTATTTCCATTTTTATTTCCCTTGCCTCAGGAGACATATCTAGAAAAATATTGCTATGACCAATGTCAGAGAAATTACTCTCCATGCTCTCTTCTAGGATTTTTATGGTTTCAGGTTTTGCATTAAGGTCTTTAATCCATTTTGAGCTTATTTTTCCATATGATATAAGAAAGTGGTCCAGTTTCTTTCTTTTGCCTGTTGCTGTCTAGTTTTCCCAACCCCATGTATTGAAGAGACTGTTTTTTTCCCCTTGGATATTCTTTCCTGCTTTCTTGATGATTAATTGACCATATAATTATGGGTTTATTTCTGGGTTTTCTATTCTGTTCTTTTATCTATGTGTCTGTTTTTGTGCCAGTGCCATACTGTTTTGATTACTACAGCTTTATAATATAACTTGAAGCCTGGAATTGTGATACCACCAGCTTTACTTTTCTTTTCTCAAAATTCCTTTGTCTATTTGGGCCTTCTGTGGTTTCATATACATTTGAGATTTTTTTGTTCTAATCCTGTGAAAAATGTTGATGGTATTTTGATAGGAATTGCATTATATCTGTAGATTGCTCTAAGTAGTATAGACATTTTAGTAATATTTGTTTTTTTCATCAGTGTTTCACAGTTTTCAGAGTATAGGTCTTTCACCTCTTTGGTTAGGTTTATTCCTAGGTATCTTTTTCTTTTTGGTGCAATTGTAAATGGGATTGTCCTTAATTTCTGTTTCTGCTGCTTCATTATTAGTGTATAGAAATGCACAGTCTTTTCTGTACATTAATTTTGTATCTTGTGACTTTACTGAATTCATTTTTCAGTTCTATTAGTTTTTTTGGTAGAGACTTTCAGGTTTTTCTGTATAGTATCATGTCATCTGCAAATAGTGAAAGTCGTACCTCTTCCTTACCAATTTGGATGCCTTTTATTTCTTTTTGTTGTGTGATTGCTGTGGCTAGAACTTCCCATACTATGTTGAATAAAATTGGTGAGAGTAGACAACCCTGTATTGTTCCTGACCTTGGGAGGAAAACTTTCAGTTTTCCCCCATTGAGTGTGATGCTTGCTGTGGGTCTTCCATATATGGCCTTTATTATGTTGAGGTATGTTCCCTCTAAGCCTACTTTGTTAAGGGCTTTTATCATGAGTGAATGTTGTACTATGTCAAATGCGTTTTGGAGAAAAATGAAATAATCATATTGTTTTGTTTTAAAGATTTTATTTATTTGACAGAGAGAAAGAGATCACAAGTGGGTAGAGAGGCAGGCAGAGGGAGAGGGGGAAGCAGGCTCCCCACTGAGCAGAGAGCCTGATGCGGGGCTTGATCCCAGGACCCTGAGATCATGACCTGAGCCAAAGGCAGAGGCTTAACCCACTGAGCCACCCAGGCGCCCCATAGTCATATGGTTTTTATACTTTTTCTTGTTGGTGTGATGTTATCATCAGAGATCTAGCAAGGAAGAGAGCATGAGCAAGGGCTGTAGGGAGAAGCAGGCTCCCTGCTGAGCAGGGAGACTGACTGGGGTTTGATTCTAGGATGCTGGCGTCATGACCTGAGCCAAAGGCAGACATTTAACCAGTTGAGACACCCAGGTGTCCCATACATTCAGAGTAATTATTGATAGATAATTATTTATTGCCATTTTATTACTTGTTTTATGTCTATTTTTGTAGGGTTTTTTTTTTTTTTTTTTCTGATCTTTTTCTTTCTCTTCTTATGGTTTGCTGGTTTTCTTTAGTGATATACTTGGGCTCCATTCTCTATATTCTTTGCATAACTATTTTTATTTTATTTTTTTTTACTTTATTTATTTGACACAGAGAAATAGTGAGAAAGGGAACACAGGCAGGGGGAGTGAGAGAAGGAGAAGCACGTTTCCCGCTGATCACAGAGCCTGATTTGGGGCTCAGTCTCAGAGCCCTGAGATCATGACCTGAGCCAAGGACAGACACTTTATGACTAAGCCGCCAGGCACCCTATTCTTTGCACATCTATTAGTGATTTTGATTTGTGGTACTATTCAGTTTGTATATAACTTCTTCTGTATAAGTCAGTCTATATTAAGCTGATGGTTGCTTATATTCAAACCCATTCTTTACTTCTTCCCACCATGTTTTAGGTATATGGTGTCATATTTTACATCCTTTTATTTCATGAATGCCTTGTGATTTTGTGTTTTTACTGTTTATACTTATTATTTATACTTTCACATATGGTCTTTCCTTTCCACTCAAAGAGTTCCTTTTAGTATTCCTAGATTAGTAATCATGAACTCCTTCAGTTTTCATTTGTCTGAGACACTCTATCTCTCCTTCTATTCCAGATGATAGCCTACCTGGGTAGAATATTCTTGGCTGCAGATTTTTCCCATTCAGCCACTTCCATCTCGTTGCAAAGTTTCTGCTCAAAAATCCACTGATAGCCCTATGGAGTTTACCTTGTATGTAACTGTCTTCTTTTCTCTTGTTTTTAAAGTTCATTCCTTATTACTACTTTTTGCCATTTTAAATACTATGTGTCTTGGTGTGGATCTCCTTTGGCTGATCTTATTGGAGGATCTCTGTGCCTCGTGAATCTGGATTTCAGCTTCCTTCCCTAGATCAGGGAAGTTTTAGCTGTTATATTTTTAAAATAAATTTCTTGCCCTCTTTTCTCTCTCTTCTGTGATCTCTATAATCCAAATGTTATTGTGTTTGATGGAGTCACTGAGTTCCCTCTCTACTCATTGTATGTAATTCTTTTTTTTCCTAATTGTTCAGTTTGGTTACTTTCCATTACTCTGTCTTCTAGTTCATTAATTCATTCCACTGTTTCTTCCATCTTCCTATTTATTCCATCAAATGCATTTTTAATTTAGTTTATTGGGTTTTTCATCTCTGGTTGGTTCTTTTTTATCTCTGTGTTAAGGGACTTACTGATGTTCTCTACGCTTTTCTCAAGTCCAGTGAGTATCTTTGTGATCATTACTTTGAATTCTCTATCAGGCAGCTATTTGTATCTGTTTCCTATAGATCTCTCGCTATGGTTTTGCCTTGTTCTTTCATTTGTGACAATTTCCTCTGTCTTTTCATTTTGCCTAATTCTCTGTGTCTGTTTCTGTGTGTTGGGGAAGTCAGCTATATCTCTTGCTCTTTTTTTTTTTTTTTAAGATTTTATTTATTTATTTGACAGAGAATGAGAGAGGGAACACAAGCAGGGGGGTGGGAGAGGGAGAAGCAGGCTTCCTGCTGAGCAGGGAGCCTGATGTGGGGCTCAATCCCAGGACCCTGGGATCATAACCTAATCTGAAGGCAGATGCTTAATGACGCAGTCACCCAGGCACTCCTATATCTCTTGCTCTTGAAATTAATGGGAGGACATGCACTTTTAACTAGGTGGTGCTGGTCCTCCTCCAAAGGGGACCTGGAGCCATTGTGGAGATCAGGGCCAGCAGGGGCTGCTCCACAAAGCATGTACAGGCATACAGGCAGGGCTCACGTCCTCTGCAGGATATTGGGAGACACCATTTTGGGAAGGTTTTAGTGGGTCTCTTGGGGGAAGGTTTCCATGGCATGGCCCTGAGGGCACTGGGCCAGACCTGGCTGGTGGGCGGGACATGGTGCAAGCAAGTTAGGTAGTAACTGCCAGCACCGCACTGGTTCCAGCAGGTAGCTGTGTGTTTTTGCAGTGTCAGGGAGAGAAATGGTGTCTGTCAGCACCTTTGTTCCTGGAGAAGTCCCTCAGGGGACTCTGAGATAAGTAACTAACTCTCCCCCTGTAAATCCCAGGTTCCTTTCAAACTGCTGCTTCCAAGCTCTACAGTTTGGTTGCTGTGCTGTCTCTTTAAAGGCAAGAGCTCAGCTTCCTATCACCCTTCAGGCTCACTCAAAGTCTAGCCAGCTGATTTTTAACATTCTAGGCTTTAAGACCCACACTCGCAAAATTCAGCCCCTCTGATTTTCAAAGCAAACACTATGGGGATTTCTCTTCCTACTGCAAGCATCTTGGTGTGCTGGTCTGTTTCTCTTATGCTGCTCTCCTTACCTATGGCTCCCTCCCTCCAGTGATCATACCCATGGGGTTCAGGTTCCCATCTAGTTCTCACCCTTCCTACCCAGTTGATGTGGCATCTTCTCTACATTTAGTTGTGGAATTTGGCCAAGCTTGGGGTCATTTTCTAGGTTGTTTGCTCTGATGTGAGTGTTATCTAATCGTATCATGGGAGGAGCTGAGTTTAGGGTCCTTCTACTCTGCCATCTTCTCCGGAAGTCCTCCTG
Source organism: Procyon lotor (assembly GCA_028646535.1). Taxonomy (NCBI): domain Eukaryota; kingdom Metazoa; phylum Chordata; class Mammalia; order Carnivora; family Procyonidae; genus Procyon; species Procyon lotor. The sequence continues at coordinate 14,947,874 of CM053615.1, forward strand.
TGGATCCTCTCTCGACCCTAGGCAGGGACAGCTGCAGCTCCCAGTCAACCAGGTGATCATGAGGGTATACAACTGATATACTTACAGCCATTCTGTATCCATACAACCATTCTGTTTTTCACTTTTTATAGTTTTCAGTACATTGTATGAGATAGTCCACGTTTGATTATGAAATAAGCTTTGTGCTAGGTGATTTACCCAACTGTAGGCTAATATAAGCTGTCTGAGCATGTTTAAGGTAGGGTAAGCTTAGCTCTGATATTTGGTAGGTTAGGTGAATTAAATGCATTTTCACTTAATGATATCTTCAATTTACAATGGATTTATGAGGATGTAACCCCATCGGAAGTCAAGGAGGATCTGTAGACTTATTGTGGTGATGGTTTTGAAGTATATACAAATATCAAATCCTTATGTTGCACACCTGAAACTAATATAATGTTGCATGTCAATTATACCTTAATAGAAAAAATAAAATAACTTGTCAATCCCTGTTGAGATTTTGATTGGAAGAGCGTTGAACTTTCAGATGCATTTGAGGAAAATTAGCATCAGTAGAAACATGTTCTTACCAGATAGTCTGGTAATTGGTTTGAAAATGTAATAGAAATAAATTTATGCCAGACCAGTAATGTTTTCTAATTTATTCCCTTTATTCTGGGGAAAATATCTCATTCACAGCAACAATAAAAACTGTAGGTTGCATAATCAATTAAAGGCCATGAAGAAGGAATAAAGAGGATTTTAGATCATCACATAAAACAATAAAAGAAATGGTAAACTTATATATTACCCCAAAGTGTTTCTCTCTCTATTTTAAGCATCCATACAATTTTTTATTAATGCAGTCAGTTGTGTGTCTAGTCTTTTAACAACACATACAATGCATACTGAATGCATACAGAATGAATATGCCATAAGCTATATTAGGCATAAGAAATAGAATATTTAATTTATATAATGTTAAAATGGACTCGTAGTGATTTATCATTTATCATTGTTATTGGCACTTTAAATGTATTATGCTACATAATTCTCACAATAACCTTACAAAAGAAGAACAATTTTTCTTTCTGTATTACAGATGTGAAAACTGAGGATAGGACGAATTAAGTATTGCTTCTAAATTTATACAACAATGAAAGAGAAATTTGAACCTATGTTTCCTAGACCCTGTAGTCTGTGCTTTTAATTATTTAATTCTTACTCCATAGCCTAAGTTAGGACATACATATACAAACAATCACAGTGTTATTTATTATCAACTATATAGTGGAGATAATATGAGAAATATGCAGAAATGGTTTTAATTCTGACTGCAGGTGTCAAGAGTAGGTAATTCTTTGAAAGATGCACCCTTGAATGATGACGAAGGTGGAATAGGTGACATGAAAACTTCAGGTAATAGCACGTAGTAAATATTACTGGAGCATAAGGTACAAGGAGAGGTAGCTGGAGATACCCGAAAATCAATAGGAAACCAGGGGTTAGAATTTAGAGTGCTACAAACACCATGGAAGCTTGAAAGTGATCCTTAGGAAATGTGGGAAATGTGAGAAATCATTAATGGGAATTCAAAATTAGATTGAATTTTAGAAAGTTCTTTCCTGCAGCATTTTCCTCCTCCTCTCCTTCCTTCCGTGGGAGAGAGGGGCAAAGGGAGAGGGAGAGAGAATCTGAAGCAGGCTCCATGCCCAGCATGGAGTCCCCCATATGGGGACTCCCCCACATGGGCCTCAACCCCACGACCCTGAGATCGTGACCTGAGCTGAAACCGAGAGTCAGACACTTAACCAACTGAGCCACCCAGGTGCCCCACCAGCACCATTTTCACAGTTAGGTCAGAGAGGGCTAGACTGGAGACTTGAAAGAGACCGTGAGAGGGTATGACACAAGAAAATACTTAAGAGTGTGTACACAAATACTGTCCCTAGAGAAGAGGACACTGCCTTCTAGTGAGTTCAGAGCAGCACAGAGTGGAGTAGAGGGGCACAGGGGACAGGGGTATCTGCTTTGCATCAGGGATTGTTAACATTTTGTTTTGTATGTGCTTCTCGTCCACACTGTACTGCTTCATTTCATGGGCAGGGGCATTTGTAATCTGAATGCACGGCCTGCCTTTGCCGCTGGCTGGTGTGGCTGGCCAACTCTGGCGGCTGCTCTGCAGCTATTGATGGCTGTTTTCTGTTTCATCAGAGCCTTGCTGTGCTGGCTACCCCTTGTGCATTATCAACTGGCCTTTTTCTACCAATTAAGCCCCAGAGATAATAGGAGCAAACTAACTTGTGATTCAGTAGAATTTTTGCAATATTTAAAGGTTCTAATATTAAGGACTATATTGGGTTATTGAGCATTCAATTAAAGAGCCTCCAGTGTTTAATTTAGGATTTTCCATACAACAGGTATTGTTTGTTAATTAGTTAATTAAGTAACAAATGATTATTGAAAACATGCATTAGGATTAAGCAAGCTGCAAGAGAGATAAAGATATCTCTAAGGCAATTAGCTCATTGTAATTTTAATGATAAATGTGTAATTAGACTCTTATTCTAAAGAGATTGTTTGGAATGGTTTTCACAAGCATTAAACGGGCATGTAACAAGATATTTACTTATATAACAAGCCAAATATAATTCTAATTCTTATTAGGCACCAGCCAGTGTGTTCAAATGATACCTAATTTGCTAAAAGCGAAAATTTTATAAGTATTAGTACTTAAAAATATCCATTAAAAGCTTATGTAACTAATGTAATTACATTACATCTAGCTTTATCCCCATGCCTGTTTATTTCACTTCTTACACAATTATCTGAGACTTTCAAATGTATTATGACTTAATAGCCAACATTTATACATTTATGTATCCAACACTTGAGGGGATTACAGTTGCATCACAAAATGAAAACTCTTCTCCCCTTTGCGCTCTGAAACTGCAGTAGGTGACTGATGTCGGCCTTCTGTGATCATCTCAAGTGACCTCAAGGACATATCAAAAATGGGGCAAACAAGAAAACCAGTTAAGCAGAGGCCTGCAGGTGATAACTTTTGAACAATCAGATATGATAGAAACATACTGTATTAAGATGACCTTTCTCATGTCTATGTGGAAATCAGTAAACCCTAATTTTTCCAGCTGTAACAAATTACACCCGTGACTGCAAGTATTTGGAGAACTGTTTGCAAGCATATATACTCTTTTTTTTTATTTTTTTTAAAGATTTTTATTTATTTTTTTGGCAGAGAGAGACAGAGCGAGTCAGGGAAAAGGAGCAAGGGGAGTGGGAGAGGGAGAAGCAGGCTCCCCGCCGAGCAAGGAGCCCGATGTCGGGCTCGATCCCAGGACCCGGGGATCATGACCTGAGCTGAAGGCAGCTGCTTAACCAACTGAGCCACCCAGGTGCCCCAAGCATATATACTCTTTTCCCCATTTTTGTTTAGGTAATCTCCTACAGCTAAAAAGCTTTAGAGCAGTTAGTTCTTTGAGAGCAAGTGGAAATACTGTCTCCTGGGCTATATAGTCCTCAGACAACAAATACAGCATTTACTAACATACTTTGAGATTGACTCTCTTTCAGTTGACACTTTTTTTAGTGTCAGCTTGTCAAGAGAGAAATAGATTCCCTTCTTGGATGTGTAGAACCTGCCACAGTTCCTAGCACATTGTACTCCATAGAAGTCTGTTAAATGGGTTCAAGTGATTGGAATTAGGAAGTCTAGATATTTCTTAAAGTGTATAATTCTTTACAAATATATCCCCATTTTATTGCAGCCCACTGGCTGCCATCATTTTCTCTGCTGCTCTTCGGTGTCTGTTTTCAGTGGCCTGATTGAGTGGGGCTGGGGAGCTATTATTTTTGAAGGGCTAGCTAGCATGGATTGGGGATTGTGTAGGAATTATCATAGTGATGATGAACATAGTAAACAGCAGCAAACACTTATTAAGTACTTATTACCTATCAGGCATAAAGAGAAGCTCTTTTCATTGGTTTACCATAGTGTAGACTGTCAATAATACTATGAGGTAGATCCCACCATTATCTTTATATTTCCAATGGGAAACTGAGGCTTAGAGTAGGTACACAATTTTTCTAAGATCACAGTTAATAAGTAGTAGAATCAGGATATAATACCAGGTATTGTAAAGATGGAGACTTTGTTTGTTTGTTTGCTTATGTATGTATGTATGTATGTATGTATGTATGTATTCATTCAGAGAGAGAGAGTGGAGAGGGAAGGGCAGAGGGAGAGAGAATCCCAAGCAGGCTCCATGCCCAGCACAGAACTTGAAGCAGGGCTCCATCCCACAATCCTGAGCTCATGACCTGAGCCGAAAT
>CM053615.1:14959091-15016759 GCA_028646535.1 Procyon lotor
CAGAGTCTCTGTTATGCCCAGCAAGCTCATCTTAAAAGTAGCCCCTTCTATGTTCAAATCCAGGGTCAAGGAAGTTAAATCAGCCTGGGTTTCCAGGTTTGCTTGGATGTTAGAAGAAATTCTCATTTGACAGAGAGCTGTAATGAAGGTCTAATAAAACCTCTTCAGTTGGTCACTTTTCTGGATATCTTGAAATTTCCATTTTGCTCTGATCAAGGAATGAAAGTATGTCTGAATGTATCATCAGGCCCCTGGGATGACAGTCCCAATTTTGGTAATTCCTTTATCCTAGAGATGGATTAAACCCACTTATTCCTTTCTTGTAGCCTCTTGTACTTTAAAAGTGTGAAGACCCTTCTGATGCAGTGTCACAACAATTTTTTGTAGATATGTAGTAGAAATACTTTTATCCTTCACCTAGCCCAAGGCTCTGTGTTCATTTACTCTTGCATTCTTTCATTCATTCTGTGTGCTTTAAACAGATTAAGTGAGCACAAGAGAATGCAGAGATGAATAAAACATGACCTCTGACGTTAAGGAGCTCACTAAACAGTGGTATGGACAGTCACGTAAAAACAAAGTACAGAAAACAAAAACAAAAAACAAAACAAAGTACAGTGAGGTGTCATTGGTGCTGGGGAAAATGACGTACAATGATACAAACATGTGAGAGTGGAAGTGGTTTTCCATATTGGGGAATGTTCAAATTTTTTCATCAAAATAATGGCAGGAGTTGGACAGAGAAATAGAAGTAAATGTTCAAAAGATGAACAATGTGGAGAGGGAGGACTTCCTGGCAGGAAGTGAAACAGAACTTGAAGTCTGGAGTCATGGAAGCACATGACGTCTGCGGAGACCTATGCGTATGGTTGGAGTGGCTGTACAAGAGCTAATACCTTGAGAGGAGTGACAGATTTTCACACGGCCGGATGGTGGCATTGCGGGTGTGCCTCTCAATTGTCCGTGGTTGTGGATGGAGGATGTAATTGCCTGTGTGTCTCAGTTGTAATCTCCAAATGTGCCTTAAACCACAGAAAATTACTTTTCACCATTTTAGGGGCTAGATGTCCAAGATCAAGGTTTTGGCAAGTTTTGTTTCTTCTGAGACCCCTCTCCTTGGCTTGTGGAAGGCTGCCTTTTCTCTGTGTCCTTACATGGCCTACTTTCTGTGTGTCCTCACCCCTTCTTAAAAGGACACCCGTCATATTGAATTAGAGCCATTACTGATAGCCTCATGTCAACTTAGTCTTCTCTTTTAAGCCCCTGTCTCCAAATAAAGTCACATTCTGAGGCACATGGTGTTAAATACCTCCCACATATGAATTTGTCAGGGGGACAGCTCAGCTTACAAGACACTATTAATTCTTTGCAACGTTACAGAAACTAAATATGAGGACTGGACTAAGGTCATGGCAGTGGGATGGAAAGACAAAGATGCATACGAGGAATACTTTGAGTCTGTACAATTCTAAGGTTTGTACCTTAGGTGGGAAGAAATAAGGGGCACAAGCAGTGAGATAAATAATTCAGAAACAAGGCAAGGGGTTTTTTTGGGGGGGGAGGTACAGCAAATGATCACTTCATTTCGGCTAGGTTGAGTTTTAGACACAAGGTGTTTAAGAGGAGTTGTTTAGTATATAGTTAACCGGGTGAAGATGAAGCTGTGTGATACTTTAAAGGTCACCTATCTTTAATAAGTTCATTAAGCTCCTTCTGGTAAATGGACATCAACCAATTATGCATCGGAAAGAGAGTGTATTGGAGGAGAAGCCACAAATTTTCATGATGTTTCAGGAAGTGTTTCCTAACTAAATCTCATTGCTTTGGAGAAGCTCTTGAAGCAATCTTGCCTCAGTTTCTTGTGGTATATTTTATCAAACACACTAAAAACAAAAACATGTGATTTTCATTTATTGCACGGAATGTGTATAACTTTATTGGTAGAAGCTTCAGTGGAATGAGTGAACTAACATAGAATGATGGAGAGTTTCTGTATCAGAGAAGTTTTTAAGATTTGACAAGTTAAACCTTTTGAAATAGCAAACATTACCAAAAGGCCTGACTGCTTGTTACAGATGGGTGCCTTTTCAAATGTGATTTTGGTAAACAAAGCTGCATTTGAACTACAAGAGAGACCAAGGGTCAAAGAAACAACATTATTTCCAAGGGATACGAGGAGGGTAGGCAGAAAGTCTCAATTTTGTTTAAGGGCAAAAATGACATTATTTTATGATGAGTAATAATTGTAGGTAAGTGTGTAAACTGTTACAGAATGGTCACAATGTAATTCTTAGATAAGTATCTCAGTGTCTTATCTGTAATATTTCTCCAAGCTGGTTCACAGACCCTTGGGTTAGATCAGTGGTTCTTTTATTAAATCAGGAGGTGATTTTGCCACCCTCCTCTCCCAGCAAGAGATATTTGGCAATGGCCGGAGGTGTTTTATGGTCATCACAATGTGGTAGGAGGAGGTTTGGAAGTGGCTGTTACTGACATTTAGTGAGTGGAAATCATGGGTGCTGCTAAATATCTTACAATGCACGGGCAGCCCCTCTCAACAAAGAATTACCCAGCTGAAATATCAGTAGTGCAGAGGTTGGGAAACTCTGGGTTCATAACAAAATAGGTGACATTTGCCTTAAAAAGTAGAGAACTAATCTCTTGCATTGATTTTCAAGTTTGGATCTGATTCCTTCCTGAGCAGTTACTTGGTAAATTGGTGGTAAAGGATGGTGGTGGTTGGTGGTGTGTGTCCCTGTATGTGTAATTGTTGGCTTCTTGTTTTTACCTGGAGTTATTATTGTTTTTAATTAATTGCAATTTATGTCTTAAACTTGCAGGTTTAGATGGAATTAAGCTATATCAGCATTTTATTGCTTTAATCTTATTTTTGCATACACATACATTCAAATAATCAGATTTTTATAAACTCTAAGACTACTATGATTCTCAGAATGGAAATTCAGAGCCCCACTGAACATCTGTATAAATCATTGAGTCTTGAATGACTGCATAGTCCAATGTCTGCTAACTCAGTATCTTTCTCTTTTTTTAGTAGGATGTATTAATGGGGTACACTTGCATATTTCATTACTATTTATAAAATGTTTTTAAATACACTTGCCCATTAATGCCTATAAACCCAGTGTCTCTTAGTTACTATTATCCTAACCTTTGTAAAAATAAAAAAATTAGAAAACAAGAAAAAACTTCCCCAGCTATTTGGGGCATATTAACTTGTATTTTATAATAATTATAAATTAGGCACCTGGGTGGCTCAGTGGGCTAAAGCCTCTGCCTTCAGCTCAGGTCATGATCTCAGGGTTCTGGGATCAAGCCCCGCATCAGGCTCTCTGCTCAGCAGGGAGCCTGCCTCCCCCTCTCTCTCTGTCTGCCTCTCTGCCTACTTGTGATCTCTCTCTGCCAAATACATAAAATCTTAAAAAAAAAAAAAAACAATAATAATTATAAATTAAATATATATTATTTAATATATACATTAAATATTAAATATAATTAACATTTATTTCAATAAAATCAAAGATTTGTCCATTTGAATTCAACAAGTACTTTATTTTTATTTTATTTTTTTAAAAGATTTTATTTATTTATTTGACAGAGAGAGAGTGATCACAAGCAGGCAGAGACAGGCAGAGAGAGGGGGAAGCAGGCTCCCCACTGAGCAGAGAGCCTGATGTGGGGCTCGATTCCAGGACCCTGAGATCATGACCCGGGCTGAAGGCAGAGGCCCAACCCACTGAGCCACCCAGGCGCCCCAACAAGTACTTTTTAGACTCTTAAATCAATCCAGGTACTATGATGAGTTCTGGATTTAAGACCAGAGTTTGTTTTGAATCCTACAATGAAAGCTTTAGTCTCATAGGATAAAAAAGGACTTGGGTTTTTTGAGAAATTCCAGAACCAGAAAAAAGTTCGTATTTGATATCTTAATAGCATAATGTTACTGACTCTTATAGAGTTATAAGAGGTAGAATTAACCATGGCACACCACAGGCAATTTATTAATTAATATCCTTCATGTACCAGTAGTGGCAAAATTCTGATTTGAATGTCCTATCCCTATACCTAATTATTGTGTTTCCTGACTCTGCTGGCTGTGGATTACAGATCAGCAAAGGAAAATAGTTATAATCATGCACACCTAAAGAATTTTAAAAATATCAGAGCTAGAAAACATCTTTGAGATCTTCCATTTAATACCCTGTAGGGCCAGATGGGCCAAGGTACTCCTTAAGTCAGAGACAATTACTAGGAGAGAAGAAAAATAAAAACTAAACTTCAGGCATCATGACACCCTGCTAGATAGACTTTTCTATCAAATTTCTTATCTGCCTTCCTCACAGAGCTCCATGTTTGATGACAGTAGGGTGACCAGCCACCCCAGAGTGTCTGGGATTCTGGTTTAGCACTGTATGTCTTGCATTGTGGGAAACCCCATAGCCCAAGGCAAACTAGGACAGTTGGTTGCCCTAAAATGACAAGATGCATAGAAGTATTTGTTATGCGGATGAGTATTGCTGATCATAAGACTGTAAGGTCATTCACTAGTTTTCTTGCTGCATGTTCACCAAAATGAGCTTTGTATCCATCCTACCAATGTGAGGTCAGCTGATTAAATTTGTGCCTCTGTCCAGGAGTCTGTTCAAAATCAATCCTTCCTATCTCCATTATTGCTGGCCAGCTTTATCTGTCTTTCCCAGTCAGTTTCCTAATTAACGATTTCCTATTATGAGAATGCTGTCTTTATTCATTAGGATCCTATCTTTGGGTATCAACCTACAGCATTTCTACAGCCTGCTCAAATATTTTCTGAATGAACATTGGTAACCCAGCATGGAAATCTGCCTACCATCAGAGCTGTATAAGATGTGAGAAAATAAGATCAAAGGGTCATGGGCATGTTGAGTAGGAAATAGTAGGAGATACTGCAACATCTCCCATATATATGAGACATCTTTTCAACAGTGGACAGAGGTTATTTGTTTAACGTGTTCCATTAACACCAGAAATAAAATCCCAGCCTACTTGTAGACATAAGTCTTTGAGATGATTGGGCCTATTTGCCAAGAAAACTGGAATTAACCCCCAAAGTTAGTAAAATTCTACTTTGAGTCTCTTAATGTCTAGAGAAGAGATCAGATCTTTTTCCTTAATTTTTCTATTTAAATTCAATTTAATTAATATATAGTGTATTAGTTTCAGAGGTAGAATTTAGTGATTCATCAGTTATATATAACACCCCACACCCCATCAAGTGCCCTCCTTAATGCCCATCACCTACTTACCCCATCAGAACCTTTGGGATGCAGCAAAAGCGGTCCTAAGAGGGAGGTATATAGCAATACAGGCCTTCCTCAAGAAACAAGAAAAGTTTCAAATACACAACCTAAGCTTACACTAAAGCAGTTGAAAAAAGCAAATAAATAGAAAATAAAGCAAGTATACCTAAAGGGCTGGAAAGAGAATAGAAAATAAAACTTAAAGAAGAGAAATAATGAAGATCAGAGCAGAAATCAATGATATAGAAATTAAAAAAAAAAAAACTGTAGGACAGACAAAACTAGGATCTGGTTCTTTGAAAGAATTAATATGATCATTATACCCCTAGCCCGACTTATCAAAAAAGAAAAGAGAAAGGATCCAAATAAATAAAATCATGAATGAAAGAAGAGAGATCACAATCAGCACTGAAGAAATACAAACAATTATAAGAGAATATTATAAGCAATTATATGCCAACAATACAGGCAATCTGAAGACAGACGTTTTCATTGAAATGTGAAAATCTTCCACCTTCCTTATTTATGACAGTATTACTAAAAATATTTGCTTGAAAATCTTAACAATCTTTACAGCACAATGAGATACCACTTCACGTATTAAAAAAAGTGCCCTTACAGAAAAGTCAGATGATAACAGTTGTTGGTGAGGACGTAGAGAATATTGCTGCGAAGAATGCACATGGTACAGCCATTTTGGAAAGTACTCTGTAAGTTTTTTAAGATGTTAAACAGAGATATTTTATATCACCCAGCAGTTCTGCTCCTGGGTATCTACACAAGAGAAAGAAAACTCCTGTCTACCTCAAGACTTGCACATGAATGTTCATAGCAGTGTTGTTCAGGAGAGCTCAAAAGTGGAAACAACCCAAGTGTCCATTGGCTGGTGAACAGGTAAACAAAATGTGGTCTGTCCACACAATGGAATACTGTCTGCGATAAAAAGAATAAAATACTAATACATGCGACGGTATTGTACCTGAAAAACAGCTAAGCGAGAGAAGCCGGATGCAAGACCTCACACGTTATATGAGATGTCCAGAAAACCCACACGCAGAGAGACAAAAAGTACATCAGTTACTGCCTGAAGGTAGAGGTGTGAATGGGGAGTGACTGCAGATAGACACAGGGGCCCTTTCTGGGGTGAGGGCAACGTTCTAAAATTAGACGGTTGCACAAATCTGTGTGTTTATTAAAGATTGTTAAATTGTGCACTTGAACAAGTGAATTTTATGGTATGGAACACGAGCAGTCTATGTCAGTAGAGCTATTTGTAGAAAAGAAAGCATGCTCATCTCACTTTACTTTGTTTGAAATGACAGAGGGCCAGAAAAGGACAACAAGCTTAAAAGACCAAAATAATTTAAGATTGTGGGTGGAGGGATTTCACGAAGTCCTTGTTTCTTTTTCCATGGTTATTTTGCAGAAAGAGTTGAACCTGTGCCGCCTGGTAGACCTTCCCCGTCAATGCGTTTTGGAGAGCCTACACTGCTTTTTCTGGTCTAGCTTTTTTTGTTCTCTCACCCTCCATCTCATCATCAGTATCCATTTGGTAGCATTTAGAGCAAGGGCACAATGCATTTTCCTTATATAAGTTTGAACAGACTTGGGGGCCTCTGTACAAGGAGAGAACCAAAATTGAGACTCCTTGTCATAATGGAGTCTTATTATCCAGAAGAGATGGCATCCTCCATACTTTCTTCCCTCCACTGAAATCTCCTGCAATGAGGGAGAGCAGAAGCTCTGTTCCAGGATCAGACTCTAGTGGAATCCAAGCGAGCTGTCCCAGCCCACCTGCCACAGACAGAGCATGGGGAGAGGAGGGAAGAGATTTGCAGCAGACAGTTGAAAAGGGCAAGAGAGAGACTGACGGCTTCAGATTTTTTTCTTGAGGTTTCTTAAGATGCCTGTCTGCTTATCGCTTTGCATTGAAGTTTCCAGACCAGTTGGGCTCCCACATAGACTTTCCCTCTCCTCCCCTTACCGTGGCTCCCTGCCCACACCCCGGCTCATTTTCCATTGCAATACCTGGAAGTCGGCCCTTTGTACAAGTTAGGGACCAAATCAAAGCCGGCAAATGGAATGTGTAGGTTATTTACGGATTGTTGCCGAGCAAATTTAATCATAGGCCTGTTGTAACTCCATCATCATCTCCCTTGACGAGAACATCACAGACTTAAATTTTGCAAAGGAGGGAGAAGTGGCCATAATCCAACTCTAACAGTAACAGCCAATTCTGCTGTGATGGGAAGAGGTGCTGTATTAGTGCCAATACATTAACCAACTTTTCAATTGCAGCGGGGAAACTGATTGCCATTACAATTCCCATAGCGCTCCTCTATGAAGGTAACAGAACTGCTTGAATGAGCATTTATTTCCAACTCTGCTGGAGTGTGTGTGTGTGTGTGTGTGTGTGTGTGTAAGAGGGAGTGTGAAAGAGAGCAAGCAAATGACTTGTTAAGACTTGACAGTAGGCACGAGGGCTGGACATCCCGATTCATTCTTTCACCTGTGGTTGTGTGGTCTTGGGCAAGTCAGTCAGCTACTATGGAGCTTAGGCTGCATGTGCAAAATAATTGCGATAATAATTAATAATACCACCTACTAGTTGATTAAAGAGGACCACAAGTTCTTGAACACTCCTCCCATGGAGAGATGAAGTCTCTGTCCCCTCCCCTTGAATCTAAGTAGGATCTTCAACTGCTTTGACTGATAAAATATGGTAGGAGTGACTCTCTGCCAATTTCTGGGCACAGGCCTTCGAGGACTGGCAGCTTCTCCCTCCTGGCTTGCGGGGAGCCCGGAGCTGCCATTTATGAAGTCTGACTTTGCTGGAACTACCAAGCTGGAGAGGCCATCTGTCGGTGTTTCAGTCAACTGTCCCAGCAGAACTCATTCTTTCAGCCCTCCCGACATACCAGACGTGTGAATGAAGCCATCCCGGATTCTCCAAATTAGCCTGGTGCCACCCCAAGTGACCTCAGTTGATGCCACGTGGAGCAGGAGAATTGCCCTGCTGAGCCCTGTTCCCTGGCCACATGTTTGTAAGGTCTACGAAATTAGGTGCTGTGTTAAGCTGCTAGGTTTGGGGGTAATTTCAATAGATAAGTTGAAAAGACTAAGTGTAATAATGAAAGTGTTTATTAAATAGTTTTTAATGCTATTTTAATAATGATAATACTGATAGAAAGAAACATACACTCGCCTTGGCTAATGAAAAAAAAAAAAAAACTGACCTCTTTTAAATAATTTAAAGAACTAAAATCATTCCTGACCTGCAGGTTTTATCTTTAACAACAGATGATATAAATAATTGAAGAGTCACACACAGCAAGATGAAGCAAGCATTTAGGTACCATACACATGTGCTCATATTTAATTCTCAGAGCAACCTTATGAGGTGACACTGTGGGTCCACGTCTTACAGTGCGCTCAGAAAGGCTGAGTAGCCGGCGCGAAGTTTCACAGCTAAGAAGTGGATCGACCCAAAAGCTGACCATGTGGCTGCCTGCCTCCACTGTGCAGAAGATGCCTGAATTGAGTTGGTTCTTGAAGGATCTATAAGAAGAATGACAGCAGGTAGGAGACCTGGAGGCTTTGTAGGGACGTCTGCCCTGGGAATGGTGAGGAGATGAGCTGCAGGCTTTTCTGAAGAGCAGAGGGAAATGAGCTGCAATCAGCAGAATCTCATTCTCAGGGCTGAATGGAAGTCCAAGTCCCCAGTGCTCCCTGGAAAGTTGGCCCTGAGGAAGAAAGGTGTGGCAGTGGGCCTGGAGAGACAGGCCGGGTCCTAGAAGTCAGGGTGAGAATGATCGAAAGCTCAAATGTTGCTTCGACTCACGGTTTCTGCTGAGTCTGACTTTCATCTCCTCTCTTGGCTTTCGGCAAAGCAAGTGCTGGCAGAGAACAAAGTCTGCTTCCTTTAGTGCCTGAGGGACACAGCCAATATCAGAGTTGATGAAGAAACAGATTGGACTTGTCAGGGTATCTTCTGAACTCCTTGCTAAATCATTGTAGCCCGTGACCTAAAATAACTCCCACAATGAAACTTCTGGCCCCTGCTTGCCTCCAGTCTTCTGTGAACAGCAAGACTCCATGTAGCTTCTTATAACTTGGAATTGGGCATATGGAGTAGGAGTTTCATGGCTGGCAGGAGAAGAACTCCAGGCTCAGTAGTGTGCCTGCACTTCCCTCTGGGGGCACAAAGCCTCGTGTTGCACTTGACTCCTCCGAGGACTTCATCCTTGATGCTCTTACCTCCCATCTTCCCTAGGTACCTTGACCTTACAGATAGTCTCTCGTTGATCTCCTCACACTGTCTTCTCTATCTCGCTGTTACAAGGGTGCAAAATTAGGAAGTACCGATGCTAGCTCCTCCCCATTCCCTGGCTTTGGAGCAGTCACTGGGTGCGGCAACTAAAACGAAAGCCCACACCATCCGGAGCAATCGTATTAGCAAAATAAAAAGATAAAGAAAAATCCAGCTGGATTAGAGTTAAGACAATTTTCCTACCTTTCTTTTCTCTGGAGGCTCTCCACCTAAAATATCCTAAGGATGATCTTGAACGTGATGGCCTCTGCAGTGCTGTTCATCTTACCTTTGCTGGGAAAATATATCCACAACAACAAAATACTGTTTTTAATTAAATATAAAAGGTGTGACAAAGTAGAAATTAGATCTGGGCATAATGGCTGTTTAAGAGGATGATCATTCCATAGCTCCTGAAAGCAAGTTACTTTATTTATGGCATAGTAGAAGAGCTCATTTCAAGGGAGTGAAGATTGGTGGAATATCTGGGCTTTGCTTTCTCTTCTGAAATTTTACTGACATTTTTGTTCTGGGTTTTACAATATCTGGTCAAGGGTCTCTTGCCATGTAGAGGGAAAATGTTATACCTACACTTAAGATCCTTTCCCTGATTGCGTGAGATGACCTAGAGTTTTCATTCCCAACAGCAAAGTCAGCCTGTTTGTTCAATTCTTCCATTTTTGTGGGTTTTTCCTCCCCCAGCAAATCATTACACTGTCTCCAGAGTTAGATGATAAAAAAGACCCACGTGTCAATACATTCACTTTTCACCCAATTTGGGTGTATCAGTGAGACGTTGAGGGTCATATTTTTATTTTCTTTTCTGCCAGAATAGCTTCTTGGTGTTAGAAAGGAGACATGCCCTGATATTCTAGAATCTTGTATATCTTTCTTAACATTGATGGAATGAATATGCCCCTCTTTGTAGTTGTGCTGCTAACGAGGTTTTGTTTGGGTCATGGTTGTCACAGTTAGCTGTTTAGGTAGAAAGAGTCTGTGATCTATATTTACCCTGTTGTCCTTATACAAAACTAGTCCATACAATTTTAGAAATTCCTCTATAAATAACCAATCCTCAATCTTACAGTCATAGGAATTACTATCATTTGTTATATGATCATTTAATAAATCCTAGCCTTGCTTTCAGCTTTAGTCTTCATAGGAACCCTGTAACAGCTTACTGTTACCATCATACCATTTTCCAATAAGACAGAGAGGAACAATATTTCTAAACAACTTTCCTTACATCAGACAACTAGTGGAAGGTGGGACTGAGATTTGATTCGAGGTGTTGTGGGATCTATGCCTACAACCGTAGGCACTGTGATGTTTTCCTTCATGAACACAGAAGGAAGAATGAGCTGTGTTCAATCAATCGGTGCCATCACCAAGCACACGTCTTTGTGTCAGTTCCTGGCTTTAATCCAAATTTGGCCCATGTAGTACCTGTTATTCACTTTAAGTGCTTAAAAGTTGCATTAGGGTTAGATTTACACATGTGATGGAAACATCTTTCCAGAGACTCTCAGTATCTTGTGTCATGGTAGAGTGAGCCCTGCTTCTGGGTCTTACAGGACTGTGTCCTTCGTTCTTTAAAAATTGTAATACACTACTGTCACCTACTCTATTAAAATAGTCATTATTTATTTGGACTTGGAATGCTTTCCTTTCCTGTTGCTTTGGAGAATAAGCATCTCATTGTCCTTAGTTCATTGCTTTTCACATTCCATTTTCCCAGATGCAACACATATTCCTCATTCTGCTGAATTTCTTTCTATGGACCAGGGGTGAGTTATTCTTCAGTGAGTACATGAAAGAAGAAAGATATAACTGATAGCAAAGAGCAGAGGTAACTTGTGTCTGTTTGCCCTGATAGCCTTCTGAGGACATCATTTCCGAACTTTGGCTAGGGAAGTGGAAAAAAAATAAATGAAAACTTGAGTGAGGGTTTGAGTCATCTTTCTAAATAAATAATTGTTCCCATTCTTCTCCCAGGCAGTATGTCAGCTTAAAGTCTCCCTTGACCCAGGAACCAAGAATTATATTAGTGATCAATAAATGTATCACATTCAGAAGAAGAAAAAAATGACATCCTGTGCAGAAGAGAACCAAAGTCATTTGAGAATCTGGGGGTGTGGGGGGAGGTGATGGTCAAGGGACTGATTTCCTATGTCTAACACCTCATTCCAGGGGCAGATTCACATTCTCTTCTGGTGTCAGTGCTAGAAGGATAGGCTTTTTTGGGAAAGTATTTCAGAGCACAGTATGGAGAAAAGTCAAGATACTGGGGCACCTGGGTGGCTCAGTGGGTTAAAGCCTCTGTCTTCAGCTCAGGTCATGATCTCAGGGTCCTGGGATCGAGCCCCGCATCGGGCTCTCTGCTCAGCGGGGAGCCTGCTTCTCCCTCTCTCTCTGCCTGCCTCTCTGCCTACTTGTGATCTCTCTCTCTGTCAAATAAATAAAAAAAAAAAAACCTTTTAAAAAAAAAAAGTCAAGATACTGTTCTGTAGCATGAGCCTTGCATGGATTCTGGAATGGTTGTTTATAATTATTTGGTGAATAATGAAATCAGAGAAAAATTTGGGTTGCTCTTCCATTTTTAGCACAGGCAAAGAAGGGGAAGCTGAACCATGTATCTTCAATGGGTATAGACCTAGAAGACTGTTGATTCTGAATAAAAGAAGGAAACTTCCAGGAGGCTAACTTGGAAGGACTAATGATTTATACTGCCGGTGTTTGGACAGGCAACTCCTGCTCCAAGGAAATATGTAGCGGGATTTTTAAGTGGTATTTTTTAGGTTCTGAATACAAGAGAGTGTGGTTTAAACTTACAGGGACTGGTGCTCAGCTGTGGTTCTAGCTCTGCTACTTTGGGATCCTGGGTTACCTAATTTCTCAGAGTTTCTTTGTTATTAAAATGGATATATTAATATTAATTTACAAGGTTGTTGGAAGGATAGAGTGTCTACCCCACTAATAGTTTCTGGTGTGTAACCAGCCCTCAAGTATTGTTAGTGACCGTAATTATCATCATCATCATCTTGTGACTGTCCCATACGTGTGAGCCCTGCACTCTGGGATGTCACTCCTACAGAACACAGGTGGTTTGGAAGCAACCACCATTGCCCATTGTGGTTTTGTGTTTCCTTCTTTTTGTCCACGTGCCCAGGTCAAGCATCATTGTAACCCCAGCTGTGAGTCTTTGCCAAAGGCTTGAACCTCTCAGAGCCTCAGTTGGCTCATCTGTAAAATTTACCCAGTTGCCCATCCCATCTTAACAAATTTAAAACAGACTCATATCTTGGGTTGCCTTGGACTCTACTCTAACTTTGTTTTTAAAGAAAGGAACAGATTAACAATCCGTAATGTGAAAGACTACCCTCGGAGAGTTATTACTCTGTTGCCCAAAAACCACACCTCAGCCCGAAGAAGGCAAAGGGGTGACAAGGACAGTCGCATACAAAGGCATTTTCAGGGAATTTCATGGAACAAATGAGGTATGCAGTGCACACCTGCCTCTTAGGATTAATTCTCAGGTTACAGTGAAGCTTGGAAAATTGCTATTTCTTGACCTAAAAGGAGGTTAAAACACTTTCAGTGGAAATCGATTCACTTTAAGGTCTTTAGCACTGTTCATATTTTGTAAAAGTCTCCATGACAGGGCTGGTTTCAATGGACACTTTATGTAGCGATTGCAGGAAGCTCATCACATCCAGAGAGGGATCTGAATGAGTGGTTAACGAGATGGGCTATTTCCTTTGTCTCACTCCCGAGATAAAAGGGGAACACGCCCCAGACTCCCAGACAGCTGGGGATATTGGCAGTCTTACACATGTCTGCTGCATAAGATGTGGCAAAGCGATTGCTGGGAAAATGGAATTAATTCTTCCTGCTGTTTTTATTTTTCCTTTGCTAGGGGAATTTATGTTACACATGGTCAAGTAGCATTATGTACAATGAGGGAAATGAGGTGTGAGGGAATCATTCAATAAAAAAATGATAAATCATAAAAGATCATTTGAAGAAAAATGCTGTTAGCAAGAGTTTGAGAAGTATGAAGATCTTTTTTCATAGGTTTTTAGGAAATGCTATCGTAGGTAATTATGACATTGATATAGTTGTTCTTCTCTTCCTTGAAAAGAGAGTGATACATTTTGAATGGAAATAAATAAGAAATAATGCAGGCTGTCAGTCACGGCCTGAGATTGTTTGGGGAGAATTGCTTTGTGAGTAAACACAAAGTATAGTTATGGTCATGACCAACAAACTAGAAAGCAAAACTCAAATTATGAGAATGAGCTCACTCACTAAGATGTATGTGACCAGTGAGGAATAAAGAGCAGCTAGGTAAGCTAAACCAAGGGGGAGTAGTAGAGAATGGGAAGCTTCATGAACCTCTGTGGAAAAAGGATTTGAAGAATTTGGCAGAAAAATTTGAATATGTGCATATCAGAGAGCCTCGTGTGGCACAGTCGTATATATACGTGAAAATGTCTCGCCCAGGTACACAAAGTAACACGTATGAGAATGTTAATGATATTTGGAGTAGCAAAGAGATGAAAACAAACTAGAAATAAACAAATAGAAAAACAAATGGAGTATAAAATATTTTTATGAGGGCCCACTACACAGGATTCCCCCAAAATGAACTAGTTGTACATATATTAATGTGAAGAGATCAAAATATTAACAATAAACTGAATGACTGTATAGCTCATTGCTGTTTATGCAAATAAGTAAAACATGTACATACATAATGCATATACACAAGAAATAAAATTTGTAGGAGGTGGACCCAAAACATCAGCATATAAAAAGGCTGACTTTGAGGGAGGATAATATGAAATAAAAGAGAAAAGGCATTTGAGCCAAATGAAGAGGTAAGATCTAGTTCTGCATGTCAGAGGTCAAAAGTAATATCTATATCTATATATAAAGGATATCTATTTATACATGTGTAGATGTATAAAAGGATATCTACATATGGTATATAAAATATCTCCTGACTTTATATATACAGAGAGAAATATATCTTTATCTATATATAACATCTGAATGGTATTGAGTTACAGTGTGATAGTTTTGAATCCCCAGGGGAAAATCAGAAAAATTGGGATGGTTATTCCCCAGATGAAGGGAAAAGGTTGCAAGGAATGCCAGAAAAACAGATGTCTACTTCTCAAACTCTGGAACCTTGAAGAAATAAGATACTGTGGAGTGATTTTGGGGAAACTAAATTTTTGGAAAAAAATTTTTCTAAGAAATTTATAAAAAGTGAAAACATTTATTGATTTTTTTTAAAGCAGTCAGGCTGATGATGGTTCTACCATTTGAGTCTCCAGAGCATTTAAGGAAACAGAGTATTTGGTTGGTGAAGACAGGATATGTTAAAGAGTTGATTTTGGCCATTTGGACTTATGTGAGGTGGTATCTCAATGGCTAAAGTTAACAAAACAGGAAACAATAAGTATTGGCGAGGATGCAGAGAAAGGGGAACACTTTTACCCTGTTGGTGGGAATGCAAGCTCATGCAGTCACTACGGAAAACAGTATGGAGGTTCCTCACGAAGTTAAAAATAGAGCTACCCTGTGACCCAGCAATTGCAGTACCAGGTATTTACCCCAAAGATATGAGTGTAGAGATCTGAAGGGGCAGTGCACCCCAGTGTTTATGGCAGAACTGTGCACAATAAGCAGACTATGGAAAGAGCCCAGATGTCCATTGACAGATGAATGGATGAAGAAGATATGGGGTGTGTGTGTGTGTGTGTGTGTGTGTGTGTGTGTGTGTGTGTACACAATGGAATATTACTCAGCTATCAGAAAGGATGAATGCTGGCCATTTACATCACTGTGGATGGAATTAAAGGGTATTATGCTAAGCCAAATAAGTCAATCAGAGAAAGACAGTTATCATATGGTTTCATTCATATATGGAATATAAGAAACAGCACAGAGGATCATAGGGGAAGGGAGGGAGAACTGAAAGGGAAGTCATCAGAAAGGGGGGAAAACCATAAGAGATTCTTAAGTATAGCAAACAAACTGAGGGTTGCTGGAGGAGGGTGGGTGGGAATGGTGTAACTGGGTGATGGGCACTAAGGAGGGTACATGATGTGATGAGCACTGGGTATTATATGCAACTGTTGGATTGTTGAACACGACATCTGATTGAATTTAAATTAAAAAGGGTTACTTTTTGTTGTTTCAGAAGACACAATTTGGATAATTAATAGATAATAGAAGGGATTAAATAAGAGTAGGATATTTTCTAACTCTCTGCCTAGAAAAGCAATGGATTGGGGGTGGTTGACTGTTATCTCTCAATTGCTCAGCACCTGCCGGGATATTGTTGATGGTCTTGAGACAGGGTGGATGGAATGGCCCCCCAAATCTTCCATCCTTAGTAGTCTGTGACTCTATGCAATTAAGCTATACCCATTTTGGAAGTTGCTGAACATGATGTGGCTTTCTCAGCAGCACTGCAGTTTTTATATTGAGAGATAATTTTTTTAATCGATAAATTTGTAAATCCCAACAATCTTTTTTTTTTTTTTTAAAGATTTTATGTATTTATTTGACAGAGAAAGAGAGAGAGAGCTTAAGCAGGGGGAGCAGCAGGCAGAGGGAGAGGGAGGAGCAGACTCCCCGCTGAGCTGGGAGCCTGTTGTGGAGCTCGATCCCAGGACCCTGAGATCATGACCTAAGCCGAAGGCAGATGCTTATCTAACAGAGTCCTAGTCCCAACAGCCATATTCATTGGGAGATGTTGGTATGTGATTTTCCTCCCCTGTGATTCATGGTGCATCATCTTTACAGTAGCTCAGTAGCTACCCAAATAACTCATAATTAGAGAAAACTATATGAAAACCTGTCCCCTGTGATCACCCACACTAGAACTACAGCTGACAGCCTCCTCTAATCCTGAATGTTTAATTTAAAAAATATTTTTCTATTACCAATTCGGAGTTGAGATTTTGCTAACTGCTTCAGGAAAACACCAAAACTATAATGCAAGTGTCATTTTTAAAAGGAGTTATAGAGCTATTTTACTGCTCTCCAAGGGATAGGGATGTGGGAAAGAACTCTTTATGTTTCAGGAAAATGAGACATATGATCTGACATCCTGGGGAAGCACCTAAAAGCTTGTAGGTATTCTGAGAGCAATTCCCAAGTGATGAGGGAACAGGAGTTGAAGTTATAAGAGAGAGAACAGATTCGAGAGTATTAATTTTAGAGGAATGATAGTTCTGAAAGAACTGTGGGTTGAAAAATCTGGCATTATAATTGCTAACTCACATGTGAGTCACCTGTTTCTAAATGCCTGTACATTATATATCTTTAAATATATCTGTCTTTAAAAAGTGCACATCCTTGCTTTATGGCAGTCCCTCTCCTTTAGCTGGGACAAAGATAATAGCATTATCTAGACATTTCTTAATTGCTTTAGCTCTAGCTCTGTAACCTCTGAACCTATATCCTTCTTCGGGCACCCTGGGGACAACAGAATGTAACTACTTCCTGTTTTGATCAGTTCTTTAGAAGGAGGTTCCCTCAGACACCAAAATCATGGTGGTCAGGAGCCAAGATGCTATCCTTGGAGATACAGGTTCCTGAGTGGGACTTCCTGTGGAAGGATGAGCAGAGTCTGCATGTAGGTGTGCAGTGGTCTGAGTGAACTGCTTATCAAGAAATGTGTTATCTGTGCAAAATACAAAGCTGGCTGGATGTAAACATTAAATACATATGATTTATATGTAGAAAATTTAACAATATATGAAATTGGTCTAGCAAATGAGCTCCTGTGGCATAGGATAATTTAATAAAGATTACCACTGAGGTGAATTCTCTTGGTATGGGATTTTTTTTTTTTTTAAAGGTTTTATTTGTCAGAGAGGGAGAGAGAGAGAGCACACAAGCAGGGGGGCAGCAGGCAGAGGGAGAAGCAGGTTCCTCGCTGAGCAGGGAGCCCGATGTGGGGCTCAGTTCCAGGACCCTGGGATCATGACCTGAGCTGAAGGCAGACAGTTAACCAACTAAGCCACCCAGGCATCCCATTGGTATGGGATTCTTGTTTTCCATTCCTGATGTTGCCTTCCATGGGAAGTGAGCTCAATCTGTGTTTACACTCTTGCCTTTCCTCTACCTTTTACTTACTCTGCCCTAGAGGAGGTATAATAATTCCCTAACTGGCAAAACTTGGGAGAAAGAGCCAAACATACCTGGTGCTGTTCCCCCCCCCCCCTTTTTTTTAAAGATTTTATTTATTTGACAGAGAGAAACACAGCGAGAGAGGGAACACAAGCAGAGGGAATGGGAGCGGGAGAAGCAGGCTCCCTGCTGAGCAGAGAGCCCGATGCGGGGCTCAATCCCAGGACCCTGGGATCATGACCTGAGCCGAAGGCAGACGCTTAACGACTGAGCCACCCAGGCGCCTCTCTTCCCCCTTTTTTGTCTTACGATTCTGTCTGCTCATAAGGGTCATAAATCCTTCCTATCTTCTCTCAGGGATGGTCTCCCTAGGTCCAAAATTGCTGCCAACAGAGAGTCTGTTGAATTCTGATATTCAATATTTGGAAACCTATACGGCCCCATCCTAAGCTGCATCTTCCCAATGCTGTTAGCAGAAATGATAGCCATAATCTGACCTTCCATTAGCCTTAACGGTTTGTGTTCTCAGTTTTTTCAGAACCCAGCACGAGGGTGAGAGGTACCACCACGGAGGGGTTAAAAGGCCTCATGTTTCAACATACAAGATTATAGTGGCTCCGAGAGCTCACGATAGGTTGCATGTTAGAAACAGCTGCTCCTCTTCTCAGGAAGGGGAGCTTGCCCCTGAGTTCACTGACTCGTACGACAGAAAGCTTTTTATCCCAAGCAAGAAGGCTACAACTCTCTTTGGACCCTAGGTTCTCTATGTTCTAGATTTCCCAGCAATTCCTCTGAACAGTTAACAAACAAACCAAGACTGTCTCACTTCTAAATACTCTCCTACCTTCCCACTGACCTGTGTGTATTCTTTTGTCTGTCTTATAAGAAAACATAAGAATAATTCTTGTGTCCCTCTTATGAGAGGAACAGGGGGCAGAGCCCTGCCCTCAATTAGAACAGATGTACCTCACATGATAGTGGTGTATTAACTTCAGTATATTTTCAAACTGATTTTTATAATAGATGTACCATGTTCAGTTTTCACCAACCATGCATGAAATTTCCAGTTACACGTTTTCACAAGCGCTTTGTAGTAATATCAGTCTTTAAAATTTTAGCTGTTCTAGTAGTTATATGTTGCTCTGGTGATTTTACTGTAGTTGTATAGTGTTACCTTATGGTGGTTTTAATTTGCATTTACCTGGTGATGAAAGAACTTTCACAGCTTTTTACATATGTGCATATATCTTCCTTGATGAAGTAAATTCAAACCTCTGCCTTTTAAAATTTTTAGTTTTTTCTGCTTTTAAAAAAATTCCATAGCTTGTCTTAGTATTAATTTTAAGGTTTTTAAAATTACACATTCTGGATACAAGTCCTTTTGTAGTACATATATTTTATAAATATTAACTCCCTGTTGGTGGTTGACTTTTGTTTCCTAACTAAATCATTCAAAGAAAATAAAGTTTTTGTTTTGTTTTGTTTTTCTTTTTTTTTTCTGCCCAATAAAGTTATTTTTGATGAAGATTTGATGAAGGCCAGTTTATCAATTTTTTTTTCATGGTTTGTGCTTTTTATATCTTATCTGAGCAATTGTTGTCTTACCTGAACTTTCGAAGATTTTTGCCTGTGTTCTAAAGATTTTATAATTTTGGCTTTTATATTTAGCTGTGCAATGCATTTTAAGTTATTTTTGTATGCTGTGTAAGATATGTGTCTTTGTTTTCACACAGGTGACTAATTGTTCCAGCATCATTTATCGGGAAATGTGTCCTTTTATCATTGGATTACTTTGGCATTTTTTTGTTGAATAGTAATTGACTATATATGTTGGATCTATTCCTGGACTCTGTTTTGTTCCATTGCTATGTATTTATGTTTTCTTTGTTCCAAAACCGCACTCTCTTCTTGACTACTATGATTTTATATTAAGTCTTAAAATCAGATAGCATAAGTGCTCCAATTTTATTCTTCATTTAAAAATTATTTTGATTATTCTACATTCTATGTATTTCTACCTAAATTTTAGAATTTCAATGCCAAATTTCTACAACAAGACCAGGCGAGACTTTGGGATTGCCCTGAATCTATGTATAAATCTAGAAAGAATTAACATTTTGACAATATTAAAACTTCTGATTCAGGAACATATATAGATCTCCATTTATTTTTCTTTAATTTCTTTCAGTAATTTTTTTATAGTGTTTAGTTGATAGATCCTGTATGTATTTTTCTAGCTGGATCTGAAAACATTTTAAGTTTTGATGTTATGGAAGTGTTTGTCAATTTCAATTTCCAATTATTTGTGGCTAGTAGGAGAAAAACAATTGATTTTTGTGTATTTTGAATTTTGTATCATCAGTTGCTGGATTTTGTTGTATTCCTTCAAAGACTTTTGGATTTTATTTTAGTACAAAACAAAATTAATTTGAACCTATTAGATCTTTTTGAAAATTATTTTTAAGTTCTGTTATGATATTCCCCAAATGATCTTTAACCTAGGACTTTCATCCCCATTACTAAGGTGATACTCTTCTGAGGCTTTTTTTTTTTTTTAAGATTTTATTTATTAGAGTGAGCGAGAGAGAGAGAGAGAGCACAAGCAGGGGAGCTGCAGAGGGAGAGGGAGAAGCAGACTCCCCACTGAGCAGGGAGCCCAACATGGGGCTCCATCCCAGGACCCTGAGATCATGACCTGAGCTAAAGGCAGACACTTTACCCACTAAGCCACCTAGGTGCCCCTCTTCTGAGGGTATTTCCAACACTTCAAGTATCACAAAGCGTTCCAACTCCAGCTAGTTTAAAAGTTAGCTCTTCCTAGAGCTCCATATGAACTCCAGAAATTGTTCTGCCTACTGCTTTCTCATTGTTCTTACTCTGGCATCAGGCAGTTTTCTCTCCCTCATTCACAGATCACTAGTTAGCTGCATCTTCAAGGGAGAGCTGGCTCTCTTTCTGTACAGTTTTCTCCTCTCCCAGATAGTGCCTCACAGATTCTAGCCATTTGTGTTTCGTCAACTCGGGGAGACCATGGTGCTCCTTTGGGTTGCTCGTCTTTGTGCTGTGGCCCAGAACATTCTCCAAGCAGTAGGGTGATGCAATCTTTGGGCTCCCCTTATTTGTCTTCTTTTCTCAGGGATCATCATCCCCAGCTGCCTGTGTCCAATGTCTGAAACAGTAACGTAGTGCATTGTATTTTGTTCAGTTCTGTCGTTGTTTGCTCTGGGAGGGAAGTGGCTGCAGCTGTTTGTCTTTCATGGGAAGAAGCAGAAATCAGTACTTTTTTGACCTTTTGAATATCCTAGAGAGAAGATATCTTCTTCTTCATGACTTTTGTGTCTGTTCTGGAAGGACTGAGATCACTCTCCACCAAGCTTCAGTCTACTGTCGTTCCTCTCAGTGTGGGACAAAATAACCTTTTCTTGATTTGAATAGGGTCTAAACTTATTACAAGTTCTTTGAGCCTTCCTCGATGAAGAGGGATAAATCTCAGGTGACAAAAATCTGTGCTCTAGAGAGGAGAGCAAGGAGCTAGATGGATGTTAAGATTGTATTCTCTGTGCCTGCTCAAGATACAATTGTCCTGGTTACTAATAAAAGGAGATACATATTTTTATCTTGTAATCCTTATGCAAGCATGACACTGCATGATCAGTTCTGGAGATAACTTCACAAAAGAGCAGTTGCACAAATTTCAGGACACATTGTATCTGTACCTCTGCATACCGTCATGAATTTAGCAAGTATCAACCCCAAGGGGCTGACCTGATGGAGCACAATTTCTGAAATCAAGGAAATGATGACATCCCACAAGAAGAAAACTTACTGATTTATTAACCTCAGCTGAACATTATTTATATTTAATTTGGGCTCCTTCCTAGTCTTGTTTTTCTAGAAGCGTGATGTGGAAGTAAATAAGCATATTTAATAAATGCAATCGTTTTGTATTAACACCATCAAAATCCTGAGTTGGCAGCAGTGTATGTGTGAAATGTGACTGAGCATGGTTTGATGTCACACACACCCAGATCCTGGCTCTGCACGGTGGCTGTATCATTACTCATCTGTATGACAGTGGACAACTGGCATTCTCTCCATGCCTTACATTCTTTATCTGCAACTTACCTTGGTTGGTCTAGATCAACAGTTTGCAAAAGCACAAGGGATGGAAATGGAAAGTGGTTTAAGTCATTGAAGTTGGTAATGGGCTCCTTTAAATAGGGCAGTTGGAGATTACCCGTGTTTAGGGAACAGTTAGTTGGCGTGAGGTATTCTCATCACTTAGCTCATCATTAGCTCAAAGCCTATGGTCATAATCTATACATAAACTTCTGAGAACTGCTTTATCTACGTCCCTTAAGTTTTGGTATATCATGCCTTCATTTTCTTTCATCTCAGAGTAGTTTCTAATCATCCTTATAATTTCTTCTTGACCTCTGGGTCAGTTTGGTGTACACTGTTTAATTTCCACATATCTGTGAATTGCTAAAATCCTTCTGTTGTTGATTTCTTACTTGATTTCACTGTGGTCATACTTTGTATAATTTCAGTTCTTTTACATATATTAAAGCTTGTCTTACAACCTAACATAAGGCCAATCTCTGAAAATGTTCTATGTGCACTGGAGAAAAATGTGTATCCTGCTGTTGTTGGGTCTCTAATACCTATTATTCAGATTATTGAAGAATATATTATTAATAAAATTTATACTAAT
The DNA here is from genome assembly GCA_028646535.1 of Procyon lotor. Classification (NCBI taxonomy): domain Eukaryota; kingdom Metazoa; phylum Chordata; class Mammalia; order Carnivora; family Procyonidae; genus Procyon; species Procyon lotor. The sequence continues at coordinate 14,981,566 of CM053615.1, forward strand.
CCACACATTGAAATTTTTGAAAGAATTTCTTTCTTAAAAGACATTTATTGTTTAGAGCAGTTTGAGGTTTACAAAGACATGGGTAGAGATATTTGCCATATACGCCTGTGACTGTCCCCATTATCCACATCACTCACCAGAATGGTATCTTTTTTTAACCAGGGATGTGCTCTGTGACACATCATAACCACTTCAAGTTCATAGTTTACCTAAGGATTCGCTCTTGTCATTGTACATTCTGTGGGGTTGGAACAATGTATAATGACATATATCCATCATTATGGTATCCTACTAAGGACTTTCAGTACTTTAAAAATTCTCTGTACTCTGCCTATATGCTCCTACCCCCATACTGAGCAACCCCTGATCTTTTTACTGCTTCCATAGTTTTGCGTTTTTCACAATATTGTATGGCTAGAATAATATAGTATGTAGCCTTTTCAGATTGACTTCTTTCACTTAGTAGTATGCATTTAAGTTTCCTTCATGTCTTTTCATGGCTTAATAGCTAATTTCCTTTTAGTGCTGAGTAATATTTCATTGTCAGGATGGAATATTATAACAGTTCATGTAGTCATTCACCTACTGGAGGAGAGCTTGGTTGCTTCCAAGTTTGAGCAATTATGAATAAAGCTGCTATAAACATCTTTGTGAAGTTTTTTGTGTGGTCATGAGTTTTCACATCCTTTGCGTAAATGCCAAGGAATGTTATTGATGTTAAGAGCATATTTAATTTTGTAAGAAACTGCCAAACCATCTTCCAGAGTGGCTGTCCCATTTTGCGTTCCCATTAGCAATATATAAAGGTTGCTGTTGCTTCATACCCTTTCGTTTGGTGTCAGTGTTCTGGATTTTGGCCATTCTGATAGGTGCACAGTAGTATGTCATTGTTTTAAATTGAGTTTGCTTGTTGACATATGATGTGGAGCATCTTTTCATATGCTTTTGCCATCTGTGTATCTTATTTGGTGAGGTGTCTGGTAAGGTCTTCTACACTTTTTTAAAAAAAATTTTATTAATTTATTTGACAGAGAGAGACACAGTGAGAGAGGGAACACAAACAGGGAGTGGGAGAGGGAGAAGCAGGCTTTCCACCAAGTGGAGAGCCCGATGCAGGGCTCGATCCCAGGACCCCAGGATCATGACCTGAGCTGAAGGCAGATGCTTAACAACTGAGCCACCCAGGTGCCCCTCTTCTGCACATATTTAAAATTGGATTCTTTTCTTACTGTGAAGATTTAAGAGTTATTTGTGTATTTTGGATAATAGTCCTTTATGAGAAGTGTCTTTTGCAAATACTTTTCCCATTTTGTAGCTATCTTTTCACTTTCTTGAATTTGTCTTTCAGAGAAGATTTTATTGAAGTCCATCTTATCAGTTATTTCTTTCATGGATCATGCCTTTGGTCTTAGAAGGCATCACCATACCTTTTAGGTTTTCTCCTATGTAATCATTTAAGAGTTTTATCATTTTGCCTGTTACATTTAGGTCTCTGATCCGTTTTGTGTTAATTTTTGTGAAGGGTGTAAGGCCTGTGTCTAGATTTTTTTTTTTTTTTTTTTTGGTGCATGTGTGCGTCCATCTGTTACAGCAACATTTGTTGGAGACTGTCTTTGCTTTGCTCCATTGTATTGCCTTAGGTCTTTTGTCAAAGATCAGTTTTTTGTCATCAGGCTTTTGTCAAAGATCAGTTGAGTATATTTATGAGGGGTCTATTTCTGGGCTCTCTGTTCTGTTCCACTGATCTATTTGACTGTTTTGTTGCCAATACTATCCTGTTTGGTTACTATAACTTTACATGAAATCTTGAAGTTGGTCAGCATCAGTCCTCCAACTTTGTTCTTCTTCAATGTTGTATTAACTATTCTGGGTCTTTGCTCTCCGTGTAAACTTTATAATTAATTTTTGATATCCACAAAATAACTTTATGGGATTTTGACTGGGATTACATTGAATATATTGATCAAGTTGGGAAGAATTGACAACTTGATAATGCTGAGTCATCTTATTTATGAGCATGGAGTATATCCCCATTTACTTAGTTCTTTGATTTTGGTCATTGAGTTTTGTAGTTGTCCTCATTTAGGTCATTTATATATTTTATTAGATTTATACCTAAATGTTTCTCTTTTTCTGTGACAGTGTAGATCGTATTATGTTTTTACTTTCAAGTTCTACTTGTTTATTGCTGTATATTGGAAAACAATTGACTTTTGTAAAATAAGCATGTGTCTTATAACCTTAATTGCTTATTAGTTCTAAGCATTTTTGTTGTTATTCTTGTAGATTCTTTCAGATTTTCCGTGCTGATGATCATGCTACATGTGAACAAAGACTGTTTTACAGCTTCCTTTCCAATCTCTTTGCCTTTTATTTTGTTTTCTTGTCTTACTGCATTAGCAAGGACTTCCAGTATGATGTTGAAAGGAGTTATGAGAGGGGATTTCCTTCCCTTGTACTTTATTTTGGTGAGAATGCTTTGAGTTTCTCACCATTAAATATGACATTGGCTGTAAGTTTTTTATAGATATTCTTAATCAAGTTGAAAAATTCCAAATTTACTGGGAGCTTTTATTATGAATGGGTATAGTATTTTGTCAGATATTTTTCTGCATCTGTTGATGTGATCATGTGATTTTTCCTTTTTGGTCTCTTGATATAATGGATTACATTTATTTTTGAATGTTGAACCATACTTGGGATCAATTTTACCTAGTCATGATGTACAAATGAAATTTTTTAACCTAAATTTACATTAGAAATGATTTTGAAAATTTGTGTTTTGAAAGATGTGAATGGGGTTTATGAAGGAAACTGCTCAGGAAACACTGACCAGTCTGAATCTTCACTTGAATACATATTTAGGGCCAGTTTTTAGTCCAGCAGAAACTCAGCCTGTTGTCAAGGAAGAAAAAGGAAAGATGAGCAATAAGATTATAATTGTTTTTGCTCCCTTAGGAAAAAACAGGTTGTAAAATTATGTATAAACATTCTTCCAATTCCTATTCTATGTAGGTTTTTAAATTGACATTCAGGGTTAAGTTAAGTATTTTTTTTTTTTAAGTTAAGTATTTTTATCTGTTACTTAGAATGTGATGTTGATTTTCTCAAATGCAAGTTCTGCCGTCAAGGACAAATTACCCAGTCCTGCCTCCAGCTGAATATAGAATGAGACCAAAATGTGGATACAAATGTGAAACAGATAAACCAGGGGTCAGAAACTAGTAATAGATTTACTTCTCAAAATTTCTTGGACTGTAGGCAAGCGATTATACTGCTCTGTGCCTTAGTTTCCTATTTTATTTAACTGGGAAAATATCACCTGAAATGTCAGGGAGATTGATGCTTTTTAAATCTAGATATTTTTATATTATGTGTTGGAATGATCATAGATCTCCAAGGCAAAAGTATTTCCTGATTACACATTTTACTTTCTTTTCCAAGTGTACACAGACTTTTGTCTTAATTTTCAATCTAGGGGAATTTCTATTTTCCTTTAACACACTTTTTAGTGCTAATAATGTAAGTTTGATATTCTTTAAAATCAGTGGAAGTTATAGAGTCACAGCAAGAAAATGAGAAAAATGGAGAAATTTAGGCCTCTATACTCCTTGATATATTGTGTCCTTTTAAATACTGATCCTCTTACTAACCCAGATAAGTTTACAGAGAAATTAGGAAGAAGAAAAGTTGTCTTTGCTTTCTTTTCATCTTTTTCTTTTTCCTCTAAAAATCTACACCTTCTGGTATATTATGTTTTAGTGCTTCGCTGCCCTCAGACTAGTGTATTCATTGGTGCATTCATTTATCCATTCATGAAATATTTATTGAGCAACTGCTAGGTGCCAGGCTTACATTAGGCTCCTAAGATCTCATAGTGAATGAAAGAGACACATGTCTTTCTTTCAAGAACCTAATATTTTCTGGCTGAATCCATACACTAAACACAAATATACATTATGTTAGGCAGTACTCAGACCTAAAGAAAAATGAAGCAGATTAAGGAAGTTGGAAAAGATCATCAGTGGAGTAGGTATCATCTGAAACAAGGTTGTTAGGAAGGACTTCTCTGATAAGATGATGGTAGAGTGGACATGTGAAAAATTGAAGGGATGAGACATGAAGATATTTGTGGAAAGAATATTCCAGGCAAAGGGAATTGCAAGTGTAGAGGCTAACTCAGTTTGAAGCTTGACATGTGCAAGGACTAACAAATAGACTGGTGTGGCTGGAGCAGAATGAGAGAAGGGGAGAGAGTGGAAGACAAGGCGAAGAGGTAGCAGGTGTCCAAATGATGGAGGGTCTTAGACGCCATTGTATGAAATTAGGCTCTTTTGTGGATTGAGATGAGAAACCTTCGGAAGATTTTGAGTAGAGCTGTGACATATCTAACATATTAAATAGCTCACTTGGCTGTAGTGCAGAGATTAGATTATAGGGAGTGTGGTTTCAGTAGTGATGTTCTAATGGTACAATTGCACTTCCTGGCCCTGTTGTATGAGGGCCATGTATCTGTGATTGGTCAATGCGTTGTGAATCACGGGACCATGACTCACTTTCAGGTTGGAGAATCTGATTTCTGTTATGCAAAACTATAATCTTACTGTACCACAGCAGCTGGGGGAATTTAGACAGTAACTGCTCTACCATCGAGAGTGAAGACCAGTGGCACTCGGGTGGTGTAGTTGGTTGAGTATCTGACTCTTGTTTTTGGTTCAGGCCATGATTTTGGAGTCCTGTGATTGGCTCTCTGTGGGGCTCTACGCTCAGTGGGTTGTCTGCTTGAGAGGTTTCTCTTCCTCCCTCTTGTCTCTACCCCACTTATACTCTCTCTCAAATTAAAAAAAAAAAATAAGTAAAGACCACATGGAGTGGAGCCCCTGTCTGACCTGCAATTGGCATATGATGTGAATGAAAAGTAAATCCTACTGCTTTAAGCCATTGAGAATTTAAGATAGTTAATTTGCTAATTCAAAGGAGGATGCTGCCATAATAATAATTTAAAAAACCCATAAAATATGTGTGTTGTCTTAGGGACTAGATGTAGACAGCAAGATTATTATCAGAATCTAGAAGATTGGTATTTCATGTTTGCAGTGGCAAGTTATTTGGTAAGATCTTTGATCATATGGAAGGCAAATCAAGTAGCCCCAGGGAAAGACTTTGGAAAATTAAATATTAATAATGTATGTTGACTGATGTTGGCTATATTTCATGAACCATCACACACAGAGATGACCTTCGAAAAGAATATCCCAATTCACAAGCAGGAATGAAAGGATTAGAGAGTATTCACAAATTTTGCAGTATGTAGGGTTGTAAGGCCCTCATGCTCAATACCAAATAGTAAAAGATAAAGGTGAGAAATGCTTTGAGGGATAAAATTCAATTAAAATGGAGACTTACAGAAATGATCAAATCAAGAGTCTAGCTGCCCCACTCACTGTTAAATCCTCTCTGTGGATTAAGTAATGCCCAGAAAATGATTACTTAGAAAGCAAAACAAGACTGAAAGTGCAGCTGCCTCACAGAGGTGAACAAATCCTAAGGTGTTCACCACTCATTCTGGAAGTAAGGGGTTGGAAAAACAAAGAAATATAGCAAGTTAAGAAGTCTTCTAGGAAAACAAAACAAAACACAACTGTGTGTGTGGCTTTTGGTTAATGAGCTGACTACCTACCATTCCAATGGGTAAGAAGTCTTCTAAACTTTTTAGACTATTGTGCCACCAAAGAAACCAAGAGCTAGGCTATCCTGTCTCTCACTGTTGGGAGACCATGACCCATGAGCCCCCAACATCCTACAAGCAGGAAATATAAAAAATAAGTATAAAACCTGCTTCGTCCCTAGAGATTCCAGTATCCATTGCATATGTGGTCAGGTAGGAAACTGCAAAATACAGCTCCTGCCACAGAGTGGAGCCATGAATCTCACAGGGTTGCTTGAAATTACCAGTTCAGAGCACTTAGAACAGTGCCTGGTATGGAGTAAGTGGGACATAAGTGTTTGTTGCTATTGTTGACACATTTCTTCCATTCTTCCTCCTCCTCTTCTTCTTCTTCTCTTCCTCCTCCTTTTCTTTTTTTTCTTTTCTTTTCTTTTTTTTTTTGGCCTCCACAGGACCAGAACCTTGTTGTGAAATCAGATGTGCTTGAATGGAGCTGATGTGTCAAAGTTTTGCTGCCTTTCCCTTCCTCAAGGTAAGTTCCAGGGACTGGGTTGAGAATTTAGGTCTCACGTGGTCATCGTCAGTTTATGGGAAGATATGTTTTGTCTCTAACCCAGTATTTCCCAACCATCAGCTGTACATTAGAATTACCTGGAGTCCTGAAAAAAAAAATGGTAATACTTAAGCCTCATATGTTTATGTGACCTTCTGGCTTCTGGACTTGAAGTTCTGGATATTTTTAGCTCTCTGATTCCACTTGTTTTGATGTTCCTCCTCCTTGCAAATGAGAAGTTCCCACTTAGGTCTGTTCTTGGGCCCTGACCAATAGAAAAGAGAGGTGATTTTGGACAGCTGAACTGCATAAATGGCGGAAGATGTTGTCAAACTGCCTTACTTCAAACTTTTGATAAATTCTGTTGGAGGGAAATAAAGGACAAGTGAAGGAAATGAACCAAAAGGGTCAAATTTTTGTTGGATTATGTTCGAAGGGTTTTTTTTGTTTTGTTTTGTTTTTCTCCAACAAATATACATTGCAAGTAACCAGCCAAATCCCTTTAGTCCTTATTCTATTATATGTACTTTCACATCTGCTTTGGCTAACATCTGCTCTCTTTCTTATGAGCTTGAATATTGACTAAGTAGTAATCAAATGTCAAGGTGGTTCCCCATTCTCTTGTCAATTTCATGTTATTAACAATTACCATATTTCTCCAAGCTTGTTTGTTCTGTGTCTGGAGAGCACGGACTGCTCTTTCCCGCTAGGCTGCTGCTACCACTTGCCTATGTGATTTGATTCTGTGTGTACAGCCCTCTCATAGCTACTGCTCCAATTGTATTACTAAAAGTTCTAGATTCTTCGTTTCACTTCCAAGTTTCAAAAGGTAGAATGTCTCATACATACATATTTCATCCCCAGTATTTAATTTACTTTGCTTCTTGGTCACTCCTCTCAATTCAACCAACATTTATTGAGCACTTACTGTACACAAGGGATGTCCGCTGGGTATCAGAGGCATGCAAGGTTGAGAAAGTTGTGATCCAGGATGGAAAGCATCTTTCGGTGTGAGACAGCAAAAGGCATATGCATGTTTAGCATGAGACTGATTTTTGTAATATGCTCTGATAGTGATGTAGACAGAATGCACAAAGTTGCAAGCAGCTAGTTCAGTCCTGGCATACTGACATCTGATGCTTTCTAAATCTCCAGTTGTGAGGTAGCGATGCTAACCAGAAGTGATAGTTCTCCATTTCGCTTACCTCTTTGTGTACTTCATATATTCATGAGGGATTTTATTCTCCCAGGGAATTCTATACAAGACAATGACCCTTAGGCATCCCTTTTTGCTTGATCTAAGTTCCTTTCCTTCTAATGGGTATATGCCCTCAGCCCTACAGTAGATTTTATGGGTACGGAGCATTTGAATTTGGTTATTTAACTCCATCCATATCTCTCAGCAGTATGGAGGGAAGGCATTAATTATTATTCTTGGTTAAAAACTGGGTAAAAATAGGGGTGCTTGGGTGGCATGGTCAATGAAGCATCCAGTTCTTGGTTTCGGTTGAGGTCATGATTTCATGGTTGTGAGGTGAGCCCCACATTGGGCTCCATGTTCAGTGCCGAGTCTGCTTGAGGTTCTCTCTCCTTCTGCCCCTTCCACTCATGCACTCTCTCTAGCTCTCAAATAGATAAATCTAAAAAAAAAAAAAAAAAAAAAAAAAAGCTGGGCAAATAGATTAGAAGTTTTAAATGAATTTTGTAATAGCTTTATATGACCAAGCCGTGTTGTGAACACTCATGTCTTGACTCAGTGTCCAGTGGCTACATCACAGGTGCAACGTGAATAAATTATCATGAGAGCAGCAAGGGGTGCAAGTTTAACTTCCTTGGTCTGTGCTCAGTTCTGCCCTTGTGCCCACCTTTGATCTGTGATACAATTTGGGGAGGGCATGGAACCCAAAAGATGATACTCCTGTGCCAAGGTACACCCTGACTTTGAATTAAGGTCAGATCAAGGAAGGATCTTGGAATCAAGAATCAAGGAAGCAGTGGAGTGTGACCTAATAAGCTCTAGACTGGCTTTGGTATATATTTTAACTCTACAGAATATGTTGATACAAATTAAGATGTCTTTTGGTAACTTTCAAATCATAAATATTTAAAATACCCCTCTACATTATTCATAAAGATGTGTTACGAATGGGTATGTGTGCATTTATAGTTTGTGTGTGTATGTACACATATATATGTGTATTTGAAGGCTTTGCCTCTTAAAACTGATCTATGTATTCAAAGGCAACGTGTATATTTAACTCATTTTATATGACAATATATTTAGTCAAAATTTCCCTACTACATTTTTGTTTAAATTCTGAGGCTGCCTGTGGTACCCAGAATGAAGGTGAAAGATGATTTATACTTTCAGTATGTTTTCTGGGAATCTGACTTCCTCTCAGATTGAGGAAATTTGTGTGGTCTTACAGAGGTGCTCAATTCATTTTCTGCTCTGATATTTTATATATGATGGCTGCATTTTTGAAAAAGCCCAAGCATATTAGAGGCCAAAGCTGTGCTCCCAAATGGGGCAGAACCTACTATACATCTAAGCCAAAGTAATTATATGTATTGATTTTTTTTTGAGCTTCCTTTTTTTGTAACTTGCAGTTAGATGTGGAACAATAATTATAGAATGCTTTAATTTTTGTTCAGCTGCCGTCCTTTGTACTAACAAGTTCAGTTTATAGAAGGCTGATGTTTCTCTGGCAGAGTTAGAATAAAGTCGGATGGGCAAAGGCTTTCAATCTGGCTTCCCTTTCATGGTAGGTTCGAGATCTTGGTTTTTCTCTGTAATGCAGATGGCTAAACTTATACTTTTCTCTAGAACGGGGAAATCAGACTCCTGATAGTAAAATTTAGGTAACCGGGGTGCTGTTATGGCTTCATGACTAATTTGGCATCAAATATCATCAATGGTACAAATAATCTTAGAATTTGAAAAAGAAATTAAGGAAAAAAGAATAGACAGGGAGTGTGTTTTCCACTTACCATAGACTGGGAAAAACTGATCTCTTGTTAATGGACTGTGGGCCATCATGTATTGAGTAGTAAGAACTAGAGGAAATTAAGATCAAATGTTAGAATGCCAGGTCTTTGCAAAAATCCTTCTCTCTCTGTCTTAGGCCCATATATTTATAGAGTGCAATGGAGAATGAATGCCAGGGGGTCATGTGGAATGTGACTATAGATATGAGAACTTTAATGGACCAACTGATGTGTTGTTGCAGAAATTATGTACTCCCTCTTAAGGGTCTCCCTGACTGTGGCTTCTTCCTTATTGGTTTTCATTTGTTTTAGATTTAGCTCTGCCATGATTCTATCCCATAATGTAGAGATTTCTTGGGGAACAGTTTTCAATGCAAGGGTTACAATTCCCAATACCACTTGCACTTAGGTGTGGACATATGAGCAATTCTTATCAATGGCTTGAGAATAGAAGTGGATTCTTTTACTTTTGGGTCAAGTGTATTATCACCATATTTCTTTGTTCCTTTTCTCCTGATTAGATGCTGACAATCATGAAGGCTTTTTTCCTTTTTTTCAAGATAGAAAGAAACTACAATCCTAAACTAGACTGAGAGTTATCAAGTAGAAACAAGTAGTCTGCTAGAGGATGGGGAAAAAATCCTCAAAACTTTTATTGTTTTAGTCACAATTTGTGGCTTTATTTGTTACTACAATTGGTATTACTTTAACAAAATATATAAGACATTTTTTATGTGTTTTTTTTTTAAGATTTTATTTATTTGACAGAGGGAGATCACAAGTAGGCAGAAAGGCAGGCAGAGAGAGAGGGGGAAGCAGGCTCCTTGCTGAGCAGAGAGCCTGATGTGGGACTCAATCCCAGGACCCTGAGATCATGGCCTGAGCGGAAGGCAGAAGAGGCTTTAACCCACTGAGCCACCCAGGTGCCCCTATATAAGACATTTTTAAGTTAATATTCTGAGTGGTGGAATTAGAAATTAGAATACTACGGTACAGGGAGTCAGAGTAGACTATGTGAGAGCAGTAAATTTGGAAATGATTAGCAATGAAAGTAGGGAAAGAGGATCATGAATGGCTACAGATACATACAGAATTGACCCCACCATCCAGGGTCTCTCAATGAATTTTTTTTCTTTAATTTTATTTATTTGAAGTAATCTCTACACCCAACACAGGGCTTGAACCCATGACCCTAAAATCAAGAGTCCCTCACTCCTCTGACTGAGCCAGCCTGATGCCCCACTCTCAATGAAATTTGAAAAGAAATTCCTTCATAGTGTTGATATTTATTTTAGTGAAAATCTAATTGATTTTGATTTAGACATCTGTTGCCTGATTTGTTCGGAAATCAAATCCAGACATGATAACTCATTATATTAGAAAAGTATCCTGGTCTGAATTTTAGACAGACATTACAATTGTGTCATGTTCTGATTGGATGGGGACTGGCGGTGTGGGTTAGTAAAAGAGTTCACCCAAGGCTGAACAAAGAGATAGAAGTTTAGTGAATACACTGCAAGGGAGAAGCAGGCAGGACAGCAAAGGAGAGACTGCCTGCCACGAGGTGGTGGTGAAGGGCTATAGTTATAGAGCGGAGTGAGCAAGTACGGGAAAGTATGGAATTTTCCTTTTTTTGGTGACTGGGCCTGGTTGTTAAGTAGCCCATTGGTCACTTAGGGCCTATGGCTATTTCCTGATGGATCACTTATGAGTCTGTTTGTGTCCAGCTCGGTAGTGACCCTGGGCCCTTTTTCCTTGCTCAAGTCTCCATTGCTCAAGCCTGTTACCTAAAAGCAGCCTCTACAGTAACGATTAAAAATTTTAAATCCATTTAAAGATATCAATAAATTCCTAGTCTTAACACCAATTCCTCTTGGAAGAAAATACTTATTTACACTGGTCTTTAGAAAAGGCACTTTCTGACAGTTTTAAGTATCACAACATCTGTTTTTAAAGCTTCACTTAAATGTACTTTTTTTTCTACCACCAAATTTAAATGTGTTGATGAAACTAGCAATTGCCGGGTCCAAAGACACACTAAGATGCCTCCCCAACCCTCCCGACCCCCCTACCCCCAGAGATAAAATATCTACAAAGTGACAACACTTTACAAAGGATCAGTGGTAAAAAGCAAGTCAACAGTGATAATTGTAACACATGTCCGATCTAGAAAGAAAACAACTTTATTTGGAAGGCTTTAGTTTGGTTCAAGTGCTAGGTCTGTTTTCTGAACAAGGACTAAAGAAATAGTGGGTTGACCTGTTGCTGCAAAAAGTATATGGTTCCTCCCAAGGCCGTGCCTATGGATTTCTAAAAGTGAATCTACTAAGTTTTAGACTGAGCTGTCTGACCATTATTTTCTCACTAGAAAGGCAAAGTGGCGGAAAAATTAAAGCAGTATTTATTTGGGGAGGAGAAAGTATTTTAAGTGTCCTATTCTTACTATAAAAATAGGTACATTTCATGGTGAAAATTTGGAAAGTGAAGATAAGCAAAAGAGGAAATAACATGAGTAACTTTTTTCCATTATACAAGTATGGCTTTCTTTTGAGAAAATAAGGTTCTGCTGTAGATACGTGGTTGTAAATTTCTCTTGAGTATGTATTACACAGTTTTACTTGTTTTTGAACATTCTTCAGTTCTAGTTGTGTTCAACAATTAGGTTGATTCGAATTTTCCAATTTTCACATTGCTAAAACTTCCTAGATATACAGATTTCTTTCTTTTTTTTTTTTTAAGATTATTTGAGAGCAAGAATGTGAGCGGGGGAGGGGCAGAGGGCAAGGATCTCCAGCAGACTCCACTCTGAGCGTGGTGCCCAGCGCGGGGCTCAGTCCCACTACCCATGAGATTGTGACCTGAACCAATATCAGGAGTCTGACGCGTAACTGAGCCTCCCAGGCACCCCACAGATTCCTTTTTTAAAACAAATTCCTTAAAGTGACTTAGTGCTTTAAAATGATGCTGATTTTATTTCTTTTTTATATTCTGACCAAATGTCTTCCAAAGATAATGTACTAAATTATTCTTCCATCTATGACAGAGCTTGTTTCTAAATGTATCTTTTGTATAAAAAGATACATGTAAAAAATTCCAAATGTGTCTTTTGTTTTAATTTACATTTCTTTGCTCACCAGCTTGGTGGTTTTTGGCCATTCCTTTTTTACAATTTGCTCATGCCTTTGCCATTTTTAAGATAATTACCTTCCTTCCTACCTTCCTCTTTCCTTCCTTTTTTTCTGTTTTTCTGCAGCTTTTTAAAATGTATTAATTTCAAGTGTACCATTTAAATAATTATGTACACTTTTGGTATTATCCCATAATTGAGACATGGAAATTTTCATCACTTCTGTGGTAGGCAAAAAAAAAAAAAAGACCCTCCTCCCCCCCAAAAAAGTCTCCATGTTTTAATCCTTGAAACCTTGAATATTACCTTATATGGAAAACTAAAACAAAGAAGACTTTACAGATGTGATTGAATTAAGGATCTTGATGTGGGGAGATTCAGATTTTCAGAATGGGCCCTAAATGCAATCACATATATCTTTATAAGAGGGAGGCATAGATTTAATAGGCAGAATTAAGTGACAGAACCAGAGAAAAGCAGAGGTAGAGGAATTTTATGCCACTGGCTTTGAAAATGAAAGAAGGGCCATGAGTCCAAGGGATGCTCTACACCCCGAAAAAGTAAGAAAACAGAGTTTCCCTAGAGCCTCCGAGGAAGGGGGCCCTGCTTGATGTTAGCCCTTAAGTCACATTCTAGACTTGTGGCCCCTTAGAACTCTAAGAGAATACATTTCTGCCCCTTCCCCCTTTTTTAAAAACCACTGTATTTGTGGTAATTTGTTACATAGCAGCCATGGGAAACTAATGCTGTTGCCAAGAAATACTGGGTGCTTTTGTGCCCTTTGCAGTCATCCGCTGCATGACTGAGTGATACTCGGGGTATTAGACAACCGCTGATCTGCTTTCTAGTCTTTGTGACTTTGCTTTTTTTTTTATAATTTCACATAATGAAATCATAATGTGTAGCATTTTATGTTTTTATGGAAGTACAATGTTTTGGAGGCTTATCTGTGTTGTGTTTGTCAGTTTTTTTTTTTTTTTTTTATTGCTAGGTGGTTTTTTATCGTATGCATATGCCATATTTTAAATATCCACTCTCTACCTGGTGGTCATCTGGATTGTTTCCAGTTTTGCGCTACCATGAATAATGCTGCTGTAAACAGCCATGTAAACATGTCTGTGAACATGTGTGTTTCCTTGTCATATGCAGATGCCAGGTTGTATGCTCCATATTTAACTTTTTCAGAAACTGCTAAACCTTTTCCCAAAGCAGTTGTAATGTTTTAACTACCAACAATATATGAGTTTTCAACGTGAGAGAAGGAGAGAAAGGGGAAGAGAAGGTGGGGAGCGGGAGAGGGAGCAAGAGGGGAGAGGGTGGGAGAAAGAGGGGGAGGAGAAGGAGGGAAGAAGAAGAAATTGTGAGAAAACTATCAGAAGATGGTAAGGTTTAAGGATTATCCTGATTCGCCATAGCCTGCCCTCCCAGAAAAAGAAGGGGTTTCCTGAAAAATTCTATGGTAATTATCCATAGCTGTGTTCATAAGGCAGTCGGTTCTGCTCAACCTCAAAGTTTGAACTCAGCCCCTGTTAGGGACTGAATGTTTGTGTTTCCTCTAGATTCTTATTTTGAAATCCTAACCTCCATTGTGATGGTATTTAGTGGCCTTTGGGAGGTATTTAGGGTTAGATGAGGTCATAATGGTATTAAGAGTTTCTCTCCCCATGCACACGCACTGAGAAAAGGTATACAGTGAGAAGGTAACCATCTGCAAACCAGGAAGGGAGCTCTCACCAGAAACTGAACTCTTGATCGTGGACCTTCCAGCTTATAGAACTGCGAGAAAATAAATTTGTTGTTTACACCATGCAGGTTATAGTATTTTGTTATGGCAGCTAGAGCTGCCTCTCAGTCAAGCCAGAGGTTGGGCTAATCCATTGCCCTCTTTCCCACTGTGAGTGAAGAATGAAATGTCATGTCATTCACTTCCTAGAGGCACAGTTACAAAGCCTGACTCATAGTACTGTGCTCACATCGGGGAAGGCGTTGGTGCTTTCTTAAGCAAAATATAAAGCTGACAGAAAAAAGCTAGAGTTATGTTTCCACTGTGTCGTATTGCTAGTGTACCATACTCAGCTATTAATATGTAAGGACTTATTTTCAAAGATGTTTATTATGGTATCATTAGTCTTGGCATGAAATGGAATACAAAGGAAGTGCTCAACCAAAAAACATGGTTCCATAATTTATTATTCTTGGCCATATGGAATATCAGGCAGGAATTAAAAAGAGTGAACTAGGGGCACCTGGGTGGTTCAGTGGGTTAAAGCCTCTGCCTTCAGCTCAGGTAACGATCTCAGAGTCCTGGGATGGAGCCCCACATCGGACTCTCTGCTCGGCGGAGAGCCCGCTTCCCCCTCTCTCTCTGCCTGCCTCTCTGCCTGCTTGTGACCTCTCTCCCTCTGTCAAATAAATAAATAAAATATTTAAAAATAAATAAATAAAAAATAAAATAAAAAGAATGAACTAGAGCCAGTTGATTTTGAAGGATCAGTGTTTTTACCAGGTATTTATTAGGAAAACAACTTAAGATGAAAAGAGATATGTACAAAATGACCCCATTTAAAAATATAGTGAACAAAATTGCAGGTGATATTTTTTTCCCCAAATATGTTTATTTTATTTTTTTAGTGTTACAAGATTAATTGTTCATGCACCACACCCAGTGCTCCATGCAATACCTGTCTTCCTCAATCCCCACCACCAGGCTCACCCAACTCCCCACTCCCACTGCTCCAAAACCGTCCGTTTGTTGCTCAGAGTTCACAGTCTCTCATGGTTCATCACCCCCTCTGATTTCTCCCCATTCACTCTTTCCTTCCTTCTCACAATGCCCTCCATGTTTTTCCTTATTCTCCACACGTAAGTGAGACCATAAGATAATTGGCTCTCTCTGCTTGACTTATTTCACTCTGCATAATCTCTTCCAGTCCCGTCCATGTTGATAGAAAAGTTGGATATTCGTCCTTTCTGATGGAGGCATAATATTCCATTGTATATATGGACCATATCTTTATCCATTCATCTGTTGAAGTGCATTTTCGTTCTTTCCACAGTTTGGCGATTGTGGCCATTGCCGCTATGAGCATTGGGGTCCATGTGGCCCTTCTTTGTACTGCATCTCCTTCTTTGCGGTAAATACCCAGTAGTGCAATTGCAGGATCATAGGGTAGCTCTATTTTTAATTTCTTGAAGAATCTCCACACTGTTTTCCAAAGTGGCTGCACCAGCTTGCAATTCCACCATCAGTGTAAGAGGGTTCCCCTTTCTTCACACCCTCTCCAACATTTGTGTTTACTGTCTTGTTGATTTTGGCCATTCTAACTGGTGTAAGGTGGTATCTCAGTGTGGTTTTGATTTGAATCTCCCTGATGGCTAAAGATGATGAACAATTTTTCATGTGTCTGTTAGCCATTTGTATGTCTTCTTTGGAGAAGTGTCTGTTCATGTCTTCTGCCCATCTTTTGATGTAATTATCGGTTTTGTGAGTGCTGAGTTTGAGGAGTTCTTTATAGATCTTAGATATCAGACCTTGGTCTGTAGTGTCATTTGCGAATATCTTCTCCCATTCCATGGGTTGCCTTTTTGTTTTGTTGACTGTTTCCTTCGCTGTGCAGAAGCTTTTTATCTTGATGATGTCCCAAAAGTTCATTTTTGCTTTTGTTTCCTTTGTCTTTGGAGACATGTCCTGAAAGAAGTTGCTGTGGCCGATGTCGAAGAGGTTACTGCCTATGTTCTTCTCTAGGGTTTTGATAGATTCCTGCCTCATGTTGAGATCTTTTATCCATTTCGAGTTAATCTCGGTGTATGGCGTAAGAGAATGGTCAAGTTTCATTCTTCTACATATATTTTCCCAGCACCATCGATTGAAGAGACTGTCTTTTTTTCCACTGGATATTTTTTCCTATTTTGTCAAAGACTATTTGACCATAGAGTTGCGGGTGCATATCTGGGCTCTCTCTTCTGTTCCACTGGTCTATGTGTCTGTTTTTGTGCCAGGACCATGCTGTCTTGGTGATCACTGCTTTGTAGTAAAGCTTGAAATCAGACAATGCGATGCCCCCAGCTTTGGCTTTCTTTTTCAACATTTCCTTAGCAATTCGGGGTCTTTTCTGGTTTCATACAAATTTTAGGATTGTTTGTTCCAGCCCTTTGAAGAAAACCAGTGGAATTTTGATCGGGATGGCATTGAAAGTAAAGATTGCTCTGGGCAGTATAGACATTTTAACAATGTTTATTCTTCTGATCCATGAGAATGGAATGCTTTTCCACCTTTTTTGTGTCTTCTTCAATTTCTTTCATGAGTGTTCTGTAGTTCCATGAGTACAGATCCTTTACCTCTTTGCTTAGGTTTATTCCCAGGTATCTTATGGTTCTTGGTGCTACAGTAAATGGGTACAGTTCCTGGTCATGATGAATAATCTTTTTAATGTGCTGTTGGATCCTATTAGCTAGGATCTTGTTGAGAATCTTAGCATCCATATTCATCAGGGATATTGGTCTGAAATTCTCCTTTTGGATTGGGTCTTTGCCTGGTTTGGGGATCAGGGTAATGCTGGCTTCTTAGAAAGAGTCTGGCAGTTTTCCTTCTGTTTCTATTTTTTGAAATAGTTTCAGGAGAATAGGTATTATTTCTTCCTTGAATGTTTGGTAGAATTCCCCAGGGAATCCATCAGATCTTGGACTCTTGTTTTTTGGGAGGTTTTTGATCACTGCTTCAATCTCATTACTAGATATTGGTCTATTCAGGTTGTCAATTTCTTCCTGTTTCAGTCTTGGAAGATTACGGGTTTCCAAGAATGCATCCATTTCTTCTAGGTTGTTTAACTTACTGGCACATTTATGTTTTTAAATGATTATTATTTCTTTTTTAAAGAAGAAAGATACTTTCCCAGAAATCAAGATTCTTTTACAGGCCATTCTAATCTCACTCTTTCATTGACTTCTAATCTAATATCAGGTATATAATGAAAATCCCCTAATCTCCATCTCTTGCCCAGATCTCTCTCTCTCTCTCTCTCTCTTTTTTTTTTTTAGGGAAGCAGGTTCCCTGCTGAGCAGAGAGCCCAATGCGGGACTTGGTCCCAGGACTCTGAGATCATGACCTGAGCCGAAGGCAGATACTTTAACCCACTGAGCCACCCAGGCGCCCCTTTCTTCTCTCTCTTCATTCAAACTTGCATTTCCTACTGCCTGCTCATCATCTCAACTTAGAGATTTATAGGTACTAGAAACTCTACCTGTCCAGACTACTACTTTCTTTTACCTCTACTCTTCCACTCCTCCACTTTTCCCCCTGATCTTTGTAAATGACATCAGTCACCTACTTGCTCAAACTAGAATCCCCAGTGCCATCTTTTATGGTCCCCTCTCCTTCATACCCACATTCAGTCAACCACCGATTGGCTGAACCTGCTTTTAAAGTATTTCATAACTGCATCCACATTTCTCCATATCCACTGTACTTTATTTCAGGCTACCATCATCTCTTGCCTGGATTACTCCATATATCCTTAACAATCTTTTTTTTTTCCTAATTCTTTTTTTTTAATTAACATATAATGTATTATTTGCCCCAGGATACATGTCTGTGAATCATCAGGCTTACACATTTCATAACACTTACCCTAGCACGTACCCTCCCCAATGTCCATAACTCAGTCACCCTACCCCTACCCGACAACCTGCCAGCAACCCTCAGTTTGTTTTGTTAGTTTTGGAGTATCTTTTTATATCTAATCCTGCTTCCCTGTACTGCCTTCATATGGAAATTGGAAAGATTTTTCTGTAGTAAAATGTGATTGGTTCTGTCCACAGTTTAAACCCTCCAGTGGTTTTCTCAATTACTCCCAGGTGAATAATCAAGCCTATTTATATGGATTCATAACTGTAATAGCATGTAATTGTATGATCTACTCTGGAAAATCACAAATGAAAAGAACAAACATAACAACAAAAATCAATCATTTAGAAATAAAAAAAATTACTCTCCAGAATAATTGTTGTAACAAAATGACACCAAAACCATAATTGCATACAATAAAAAAATAATAACCACACTTCAACCTAAGCTGTACTCAGAGGGAAATCCATAGTCTGGAATCCCTTTATTATAAAACAAGAGAAAATAAAACATTCAAATGCAAGAAACTGCAAAAAAATTAAAACACTGAAGAGCATAAAGAAAGAATTTATAAAACTGAAAATATAAGTTAATGATTTAGGAACCAAAAGAACAAGAGATTGATAAATAATTGAAATGTTAATAAAATAGTTTCATGAAGGGTTTACTGAAGGGAAAGAGGAAACAAAACTATAATGAAGTGGAGAGAGAATAGAGCCACATGTAGGAAAGATATTGAAATGTTTGTGAGAAGATATCTTTTAAAGCTTGTATTAATAAGTCTTGATAAAATGGAGAATTTTAAGGAAAATACAAAGTGAACCAAACTATCTCAATAAGAAGTAAATAAGAGGAACAGACTAATAACCATGAAAGTGTTAAGAAAAGTTACCAATAATTACTCCCCCAAAACGCCTCAGACCAGGTGATTTTACAGGTTAGATTCCCATCCCCCCAACACACATTCTAAAAAGGCTTAATTCTTCTATGTAGAAAATGGCACGATCCTGTATTCAATCTATAAAGCTAACATTACCACACCCAAACCAGATGAAGAGATCAGAAGGCCCATAGACCAATCAAATCACGTGCATGAAAAACTCCCAAGGGAGATCTATTTAGGTCTTTAATATAAGAAAAATATACAGTGACCAAGAAGGAGTTAGACCAATTGTTAAAATTTAAACCATTAATACAAAATAAAAAGACCATATGATCTTTATCAAAACAATGCCCTTGAATAAAATTCAGCATCTATTGCTGATAAAATTCTTTTGAACCTAAGAATATCATATTAATTATATTGTTCCTCAATATTATAAAAATTATTTATCTTAAATTGTCAACATTATATTTAATAGTAAATGTTATGTTAAGTTAGAGGTATTCCCTTTAAAGTGAGGAAGTTAGTAAGGATTTTATTTTGGAAATTCTGGAAGTTTTATTCTGGAAGTTTTATTGTAATAACTTGGAAGGCAAAGTAAGTGAGTACTGATAGTGGAAAAGAGGAAGTAAAAATTAGCAGGTGAGTATGAAGACCATGATTATCAAGCTCAAGAAAGCCAAATGAAAAATTGTAAGAATAGTATAATTCAGTAAGTTATAAAAATCAAAACAAACATAAAACTCCATGACATTTTCTGCCTATTTATTATCACTGATAAGTTAGTAAACATCATTTGAAAATCCCATTTTCAGTTACAAAGATGAAGGTCCCATTTATATTGAGGTGAGAAGGACTTTAGAGGAACTGAACTGGGGAGAAGCAAGATGTTGATTTGAATATATCAAGTTAGGGACGCTTGTGAGATTGAAATGCAGTTGAATTAAATCTATCAATATAGAGTTTAGCGGCCTGGATATACAAGCTGGGAGTTGTTGGGATGTGTACAATATATAAAGTGATAAGACTTGATGAATTCACTTCAGAGTGAGTGTAGTGAGGTAAAAACTGATGCAAGGATTGAGCCCTGGGATACTTCAAAATTCAGAGGTTGGTAAAACTATATATATATATATAGTTATATATATATATGCATATATATATATATGAACCAGCAAAGGAACCTGAGAGACTGCTAAGTTTAGAAGTGATGCAGGAGTTAGTGCTATTCTGAAGGCCAATTAAATTTGTGTTCTAAGAACAAGGAGGTTATCTTCTTTGTCAAATGCTACCTGCTAGTCAAGTAGGATGAGGACAGAGAATTGGCCATTGGATTTGGCCGTGTGGGAATTATTCATAATCTTGACAAGAGGCCTTTTGGTGAAGTAGTATGAATGTAAAGCCTGATTGATGTGAGTCCAGGAAAGAAGAGGAAACGAATTAGACATGCTAAGAACAACAGCCAAATCTCTTAAGGAATTTTTCCATAAAGGGAAACAAAAATGTTAGAGCATTAGCTAAAGAAGACTAGAGTCAAGAGCTTTTTTTTACATTTTTGAAAGATAGAAGATATCACAGCACTTTTATTCCCAAGTGGGAATAATCTAGGAGAGGGTGTAAAATTGATGTTGTATGAGAGAAGGTAGAGTTTATAAAACTAAATCCTCGAATAGGTAAGAGGTTATAGATCTAATTGGCGTATAAACAGAGCAGGTGGCATTGGAAGCAGAGACAGTCCATTTATGACGACATTAGAGAAAATGATGTGTTGTTTATAGATAGAGATTCAGGTAGGTTGGTAATTGTGATAATTAGACTATGTAGGAATTTTCTTCATCTCCTTCTGATTATAATTTTGTCTTTGTATTCCATTTATCAGGTTTGGCAATAAAAATTGTAACGCTTTGTAACCTAAATGGGGGGCTATTTATGTTTTCACATTTTTTAAATAAATTTTTAACAGTCTCTTATTTAAACACCAAAGGATATTTCCCTGTGAAACTGCTTTACCTGAATATGCAGTTTTGAACATTTTTGTACCAAGCTTGTTTTCACTTTAATGTATTTATACTCGCTGCTTCCTCTGCATGGCTCATCTTTCTTCCGGATTTATATATGACTGGATTCCCGTTATTATTTATACCTCTGCTTAAATTTCACTTCATCTGATAAAGTTTGGCTGCCTTGCCCAAAAGAACCTGTATCTTTCAATCATTTTCATTCCAATTGTCTTGATTTTTTTTTATAGAATTTATGACTCCCTTCAGTTATCTTATAGACAGTCTTACTAGTTTCATTTCTGTCTCTTTCCACTAAACTGTAAGTTCCATGAGGTTAGCAATATTGCTGGTCTCTTTTGTCACTATGCACCCAGCATCTTTGTATTCCTTGTGTCTCCAGCAATTACTATTTGTTGAATGAATGAATGAATGAATGCATGAATGATCAGGAAAGGGTGGAGTAAGGACACTGAAATGGTAGCCTACGTCATATATCTAATCATTTTTATGAAAGGATGAAATTATAATTGTTCTAGAACAATTGTATAGATAAACACTTTGGGGACTCACTGAAGGGAGGGGTCATTTTATTTTACCTTGTATCTTCCACATTAGTGTAGTGTTTTATAAATAAAATCATTTTGGTTAACACTCATTGAATGAATTCATGTATTAATTGGTAAATTACTGAAATATGGTAAAACTGAGATATACTTTAGGTTTGTTACTTTATTTTTCAAAAACCAGAATTTTACTGTGAGCACTACTGTAAAAAACAAGGAATAGCACATGTGACTGAATATGCCTGATTTTTAAAGCAACTTTAAAGACTTTACCATCTCCTCCTAGGTTCTAACGTAGAGAGTTAAGGAACATATAATTAGCTTTGTACTAAGTTGATTATAGAGTATCACCAGTGTGGAGCAACAAATCATCTCATCATCTAGAGTACTATTTGAAACGCAGGGAGAGAAACACTATTGTATTTAAAAAAAAGTTACATTGCCCATTTAGTACAAGAGAACTGCATAAAACTGGCAGTGTTACAGGGAAAAATGCTTAGACACAATTTCCATTTCCAGATGAATTTTGCTTTTATATATTAGTATCCTACTGAAGTTCTTAGAGTAGAAAGCAGTTGTGATTACTGGCAGGTGTTTATAGGCATACTTTACTATGAGAAGAATGGGAAAAAACTAAATATTGTCTCTTCTCAACAAATCCTATGCAGAAAACTAGAGGGTTTTGGCATTGTCAAGGTCAGCTTCTTGATGATGCTTGGGTTGGCATTGTGGCATTCAGATGACTGATTTTTAAATTCCCAAACAGACCAATATTGAGGGTTAGTGTTAGTGCAAATTGACATTATGTAAACCTGGAACTCACTCAATGTCTAGCCTCTTCATTAATTTGTTAAGTAATTCATTTAACATTGTAGAATGTGTTCTATAAGACAGTCCTAAGATTGAAGATAAGTGAATAATCGGTCACAGAAACTGCCCTCCCAAGCATATAATGGACTAGCAAACCTAAGTGAAGAAAGAAGAATAAGATGAAATTAATTTTAATAAGCCTATGAATCACCTAGGTGGAGTCTTATTAAAATAATTATTGGTTAAATAGGTCTGTGGTGGGAACTAAGCGTCTGTATTTCTAAACAAGCTCCCAGGTGATGTTTCTGACCTCTGGACCACACAGTAAGTAATGAGAAAATATAAAACACAGAATAAGGGAGATCTTTGATTTTCTGAAATTCTCAATGATTTGAGTGTATGCAAGGGTCAAAAACATGTTTACACTAAAATGCTGAAGAGCCATGTGTGCCCTTGTGAAGATAACCTAACCTGCACCTCCACGTCCTGTTTACTACCCTAGGCAAATTGTTCTTTGGGCATTCTTCACATGTTAGAGCCCACCCACCCTTGAGAGGATTGGCCTGGCAGCAATGCCCACCTAGGTCCTAGTGACATCCTGGAGGCTATTTAGGAAAAGAATTCCAGATGCTTCAGAATATAAATTGACTCTAGTGGGTGGGAGCATGAGATCATAGATCCAGATAAAATGGCATCTACAGACCTGGAACTGAGTTCAGAATGTGACTGGACTGAAATCCTTGAGTATAATTGTGTATACATACTTGAGTGGAATGTGGGAGTTGTAAGGTCCTGTGGACAGGGAGAGAGGGAAAAGAGGGGAGAGTAGAGCTCTTTGCTTTATATTCTCAATTTTGTAATATGTATATGTTCCAAGAATTCTCTGGTGTATGACAGAATGAGGGTCTATAGCACAGAGTAAAAGTTAAAATATCATTTAACCTGGAGTTCTTAGAACTTAACTTTAGAATTGTCAGTCATCATTTTTTTTTTTTCCACTTTCCAGTGGGAAAAAGGCATATCATTGGAAGATCTATTTAGTAACTTCTTTGGGGCACATAGTCGCTCAGTCAGTTAAATGTCGAACTTCGGCTCAGGTCATGATCTCAGGGTCCTGAAATTGAGCCCAGCATTAGGCTCCCCACTCAGCGAGGAGTCCGCTTGTCCTTCCCCCTCTCCCTCTGCCACTGCCTGCCTCTCTCTCTCTCACATAAATAAATAAATAAACAAATAAAATCTTTAAAAAAATAGTTTGTTGCCACTAATAAAGTACTTTTTTTAAAAAAAGATTTTATTTATTTGACAGAAAGAGAGATCACAAGTAAGCAGAGAGGGGGAAGCAGGGTCCCTGCTGAGCAGGAAGCCCAATGTGAGGCTTAATCCCAGGACTCTGAGATCATGACCTGAGCCAAAGGCAGAGGCTTTAAGCCACTGAGCCACCCAGGCGCCCCAATAAAATACTTTAAATATGGACTCTCATTATCCTTATTTTCTGCTCTCATTTCTCATTATCCTCAAGAAAAGATATGTAAAACAAAGATACAATTAGATTATAGTCACATCATTTATGACATAGAATTCTGATCCACGAGCTTTGGTGGCAGCCTTCCCAAGAGGCCAGGCCACACCAGTATGGTAGTCAACCCGGAATGGTAAGGACATGGTCAATGACTATATTTTTTTTGCCCTCACTTCCAAATCAGAACCAATCAGAGATGGAAAAGCCTCTGAAACTAGTCATATAAGATGTTTTTGGGTTTTTTTTTTAAAGATTTTATTTATTTATTTCACAGAGAGGAGCGATATTACAAGTAGGCAGAGAGGCAGGCAGAGAGAGAGGGGGAAGCAGACTCCCCACTGAGCAGAGAGCCCAATGTGGGGCTCGATCCCAGGACCCTGAGATCATGACCTGAGCTGAAGGCAGAGGCTTTAACCCACTGAGCCACCCAGGCGCCCCATCATATAAGATGTTTTATGTCTCCTTAGCTTACCTACAGCTTCTGCATCTAGGATGAAGTGTGCAAGCATTACTTATGACCAATTCTTGCTAGCTCTCATGGGATCATCTAAGTCTAAATCCTCTCCTAATGCAGGAAAACCTGCTTCTTATATATATTTTTATTATAATTTTAATTCTTGTGCCTGTCTCCCTAAATGGTTTAACTTCACCAAGGATGCTTTAGACCTTCAGTGTTCACTCTAAGGAATAGTTGACTGGAACAAAAACGTTCATTGGAGAATAAGGGGGGAGAAAAAAAGAAAGAGAATGTGGATAGCATATTTTATTGATATGTAGAGGCCAACAGACAACATTCTCATTCAAAAATTGCTTCACTAAAAGGTTCTTTGGCCAGATCTAATGAGTAATTTAATAAACTTATGCAATAAGAAACTAGGCTCATTGCCCTCATAAATCTTCACTCTCCTTAATCTCCATTTTACTTCCTAATATCTGGTTCTCTTCTTCCCCTTTGCTACTGTGTCTGTTCTCCTTTAGTATCTCCCATTGACTGCTTCCTTCTCTTCTTTTTTTCTTTACTTTAAAAGCAATTTTTTAAAAAAAGATTTATTTGTTAGAGAGTGAGAGGCACAGCAGAGGGGGAGGAAAAGAGAAAAGCAGACTCTACCCTGAGCAAGGGGCTCGATTCAGGGCTTGATCTCAGGGCCCTGATATCATGACCAGAGCCAATACCAAGACTCAGACGCTTAACCCACTGAGCCATCTAGGCTCCTTCTCTTCCTCTCATCCAGACCCTTTACCTTTTTTCCAGTGACTGTCTAAGAATATCTTTTTACTCTAAAGATACATCCATTCCATGAGCTGAGTCTACAGCCTACTGTAGTTTTCAAACCTTAAATCCATGTTAAATTTAAGGCTATAATTTGGGACTTTTCCTAAACACAGAGAAGGCCAGCAACTATTTCTAGGAGCATCAGAATTCTTTGGATGCATATGACCCAGGGCTGCCTGGCCTGTGTCACCTTGCATGCATATGGGTCAGAACCTCAGATGCTAAATTTTAAATGGCAAAAGATGATGGAACTGACCCAGAAAGGGACCTCCTTCCTGCAAAGTAAACACTCTTCTTTCTACAATAAACCCAAGAGTTGAAAGAGACCCCAAAAGTAGAAAAACATATCCTAAAAGTCATATTGAAATATTTCCAAGGAAAATTAATTGGACCATAATTCAGTAATGCAAATAGAGGGGTGCCTGGGTGGCTCAGTGGGTTAAAGCCTCTGCCTTTGGCTCGGGTCATGATCTCAGGGTCCTGGGCTTGAGCCCCAGATCGAGCTCTCTGCTCAGTGGGGGGCTGCTTCCTCCCCTTTCTCTGCCTGCCTCTCTGCCTACTTGTGATCTCTCTCTTTCTGTCAAATAAATAAATAAAATTTTTTAAATAATGAAAATAGAGAAAAGATTATATTAGAGTGGGAAATATCCTCTTACCTGAACTACAGGTGTTGTAACACCTGGCAGAACATTTTGAGATTGTTTTTGAAGAATAACAAGGCAACATTCAAACTATGTCCCTGCCAATTAGCCAGAGGGGGTATTTCCCAACAGACCACTTATTGACAAGGACACTTGTAGGTATTTTCAATAGAAGGGATAGTTTGAACAAAAGATATAGGAAGACAATAAGAAAAAAAAAATCTCAACTTAGATCAAAGAAGACACACCAAGGGAAGAAAAAAATATCCATTATCCTGCTTTACCCTTAAATGCTCAAGGTGAACTAACTATAAATATATATGGTTAACATCATCAGTTTCTGACACACATGGGCACTACTTCCTACATTAAATCTTGTGACTTTTGCTCAAGTTCTTCCTTGGTGTAAATATAGCACACAGGTGTTAGATATTTCTAATAGTCCACAGGGTTTTCCTGTCTTTTTAACCCATAAATGTAACCCTTAGTTCTTAGACTAAATAGCATTGGTTTCTGCTCTTTGATACCACCCTTGAAAATTTAATAGGGAGAGATTTATTTTGAAAATGGAATCGTAGGGGCATCTGGGTGGTCAGTTAAGCTCCTTTCAGTTTTGGCTCAGGTCATGATCTCTGTGTCCTGAGATCGAGCTCAACATGGAGTGTGTCGGTCTTCTTTCTCCCTCTTTCTTTGTCCCTCCCACTAATGCTCTCTCTTCCTCTCTCGTTCTCTGTCTCTCTCAGATAGATAAAACTTTTTTGAAAAGAAAATGGAGTTGTAACAATAAAT
Source organism: Procyon lotor (assembly GCA_028646535.1). Lineage (NCBI taxonomy): Eukaryota > Metazoa > Chordata > Mammalia > Carnivora > Procyonidae > Procyon > Procyon lotor. The sequence goes on from CM053615.1 coordinate 15,008,003, forward strand.
GCACACCAGAGAGACTATTACTTGAGGTTTCAGAGGACTCCCAATATACAGATCAAGTTGTGTCTCCTCTGGACATAGCTCTGTGTTCTCTATTCTATTTGATGCATACCCCAGTTTAACATCTTAACACCATACCAGGTACTCTATGAACTAAAAATTCTGCTAACTTAGGAAAAACAATTGGAGCAGAACCTATTAAAGTTTAGATAGATCCTGCCAACCTATTACATAAACTTCCCCAATAGCTCTTGGAGCCAGAGGCAGAGAAAGGAATCAGACCTATAGTTGAATATCTTATGTCCAAGGGCTTTCTCCTACTCTGTACTAAGCCTTGTAACACTGCTCTCTGGCCAGTAAATATACTAAATGGCTGAAGATACAGATTTGTTTAAGATCTTAGAATATTTTAAAAAATTATATCTCTCTCCCTAATAGTACTTGACCCAAATACCATTTTGGCATGAAATCTGCCCTGAGTGACCTGTTTCAATACAGAGGACTTTTTTTCCTGCTCTTTTCAGTGTTCCCCAAGTCCAGGACAGTTAATACCTGTGGATACATGTGGAAAGTTATGCTCCAGGGGTTCACTGAACCCCCCTCCTGTTTTTCCCTGATGTTCATTCAAAAATTAGATCTAAATTTCACGTGTGATTCAGTTTTGATACAATAAGTGGGTGACTTGCTCAAAGAACAAATATTTTGTTCAGAGAACAAGAAAATCTATAAAAAGGTTCCCTTTGTTTGCTCTCAGCCTTAGCAGAAAAGGGACATAAAGTTTCAAAAGATAAATTACAAATTTGCCAAGGTACAGTCCATTATTTAAAGTATGACCTATTTAAGAGGGAAAAACATTCTCCAAATAGACTAAAGTTTATCGAAACATAGTGTGGACCCCTCATCAAATGATAACTTAGAGAATTTCTAGGTTCATCTAGATATTGAAGGAAATGGGTGTCAAGTTTTTCTGAGATTGCAACAACTCTATAACCACATCATCAATAAGAGATCCTCTCCTCGGGGAGCCAAGCATGAATGGATCTTCCTACCTATGAAAGACCCTTTAACTACTTATGCATGTGCAATAAATTTGGGCAGATCATCAGGATTTTAACTCAACATCATGGGTGGCTAAATCAATTGGATATCCGACTCTTGGTTTCAGCTCAGGTTGTGATTTTGGGGTCATGGATCGAGCTCCTCGTCAGGCTCTTTGCTCAGCATGGAGTCTGCCTGAGATTCTCTGTACTCCCCAATCCCCTGCTGCCCTCACTCACTCAGTCTCTCTCTTAAATAGATAAATAATATCTTTAAAAAAAATCGTGTACAGTAACTTCACCCTTGACTTGAACGCAAGACTTCTCATCCTTGTAGAACAGTTGTTGCCACTTCAAAACTTAATGCTTTCGTGGAACTAGTTCTAAACAACTCATTTGGCTTTACTGTTTCTCACACCATACAGCCTTACTATTGACTGAGAACATAAACAATGTTTTCCAGCAATCCAGTTAACCTCTTATGATGCTATTACTCTCTCCTTCTCAGATACTGTTCCCTGTTGCATCATCCTGAAACTCCAGAAGGTACCACTCTCCGCTCTCTTCCCCTACCAGAAAAAGGAAACCTCACAGTTGTCTTACTTCACATAGGGAACTTTCTGGATCTTGCTCAGATTTATGGAGACACTCATTGAGAACTGTGACCTACTATTATTTCTTTTTTTTTTAAAAAAGATTTTATTTATTTATTTGACAGAGAGAGAGATCACTCTGTAGGCAGAGAGGCAGGAAGATGGGGGGGGAGCGGGCTCCCCACTGAGCAGAGAGTCCCATGTGGGGCTCGATCCCAGGACCCTGAGATCATGACCTGAGCTAAAGGCAGAGGCTTAACCCACTGAGCCACCCAGGTGCCTCTAATTCTTAATGGATCATACCTCAAGGTTGGAACTGGAGGCTAAGAAAGCAGGATATGTTTTCACTAAATTAAGCTTTCCTTTGGAATATAGTTCTCTATCTGAGATAAAAATTAACCATGAAGGCATAACTTTTGGCACTTACTAGAACCTGTAAACTAGCCAAAGAACAGATTAACCATGTATATAGACATAATGTTTTTGGAGTAGTACGTGACTTTGGGATGCTTTAGAAACAAAAGAGCCTTCTTATCTCTGCTGCAGCAAACACAAAAATGCACAAAAAGCTGAGAAACTTTTAAATGCACTGTTACTTCCTAAAGAGCTGGCTGTTAGAAAGTTTGAGACCCATGTAAAAGGAGAAAATTTGGAAACTGAAGGAAAATCTCTATCAGATGATTATGCAAAACAAGCAGCCTTAACTAAAGATATGATCCCATTTAAACCCTTATGCGCTGGAGGTGTTGAAAGAGGCTATTAGGCAATATCAGTGTATAGCTGCTGCTTTTGGAAAGGAAGAATGGAAAAAAAATCTGGTTGTACCCTTCATGCAGGTAGTGTCTGTGATCACAAGATGGCTGGTTGGTGGCAACAGAAGATTTCAGAGATACTAGCTAAATTTCTCCATGAAGTCACTCATCATGTTATAGACAGATTCCTTATTATCTTAACTCAGCATTGTCTGGGAAACCAAAAATAACCAAGAGAGCTTATATGCAGGTCATGTGCTCTACACGAATAATATAATATGTGAAAAACTTTAAAGATAGGGCGTAAGCTTGAAAAAGCCTTACGAGCCATTTGACCACCTCAGATGAATTTTATTTAGCTCCCATCTTCCATGGGATCTGAATAGGTTTCCCTTATTACATATCTATTTTCAGAATGGGTTAAACTTTTATTTGCTCAAAAGATACAGTCTCAAAAAAAAAAAAAAAGATACAGTCTCTAAAATGCTGTTTGATTTTGTTTTCTACCTAGATTTACCAACTTTTGTATCAGGTGACTGTGGCACAAATTTATGGTAAACATAAGAGAACTTTGCAAGGTGTTACTTCTTATTCAAAAACTATACTGCCTTTACTACCCACAACCTTCTGGAAAGGTTGAAAGAACCAATGACATCTGTAGGATGTCATTATTATCTAGGAAAATTTTCAGAAACCCTTGTGTTCCCTGGAGCAAAGTTATTCCCACTACTTCTTATGATGTATGGTTCACTCCCTTGAGGGCATATCTGTTATCCTTCTATGAAGTGAAAACAGGAAGGCCCATGCATTTACAGATTTCATTTCTGATACTAGACTGCTGCACGGGCATTGATGTGGCAAGATATTTCGTGGGACCTGGGTACTATACTCAATCTTCATTAACAGATTAAGGCTGCCTTTCTACAACATCAATATCATCTTTAGTCACTTCTTAACCTTCAGTCAGGAGATTTGTCTATTGGAAGAGACATCAGAGAAAAACTTCTCTTGAAACTCCTAGGAAGTAATCTTACTAGGTAACGGTTAATAACAAATGCAGCAGTGAAACTGCAGAAGGGCAATCCTTGGGTTCATGTTTCACAACTAAAGAAGCCATTGGGAATCCATGCAATTAGAGAGCTACCAATAGGGGAATTCAAGCTGAGGATTCTCAGAAATCATAGCTGCTTATGAAATAGACAGCTCACTCAAAACCTTTGGATTAAGCTGATGACCTTGGAATGTAGATAGCTTCTGCTCGAGATATCAGATCGAGACCCCTGTATAATGTCTGTCTTGTTTTTGTTTGCTTATAATCATTTCTTTCTTATTTTCCTTGGTTATAGAGTAATAGCCTTTTTTTCTTTCCTTTTTGTTATAATTTTTAGATCAGAATATACTAATACCTTACTAGTGCCATACTAGATTATTAGACAAATAATTAGTCTAATTATTAGACAAATCAAATAGTAGCCGCTGCCATCGGTCTTACGATGCTGCATATGCCACCCATCACTGGATCTGATGATTAAAACCTTTTGGCAGTTTTGGTCTCCTCATATGAGACCATGGGGAATTACAGCTGATGGCATTTCCACTTGAATCCAGGTGGAATTGACTTTTAGCAACTCAATCCGTACCTTTGCTAGTATTCCTTTCTCTCAGAAAAAGGACAAATTATTACCATCTGTTGATCAGACCCTTGGTAAATCTAAATTTAATTCAACAATCTTTGCAAGGCAGTGAGCTAACTACTTGCCAAATGAAAAAAAAATAATATAGATCCAAATATGTAATCCAGTTAACATGAGGCCTTGGCTCTTTTGTCACACACAGTTCATCTTTTTTATCCTGGATCTCCATGTACTCTTACTTCCTTTGTTGGTTGCAGATGCCTGGTCCTCACTACCTCATATTAATACCTTATGCATCTTTGAAAGCATACAAAGTGTGTATGTAGGGAGCCTAGTTCTATAAAGTATGGGAATTCTTATTCATGTATGAGCTCCAAAGGGAGATCACCTTTGATTACTGGTACACTCCCTGTGGGAGGATTACTGACTCATTATTTATATAAGCTATCAGAACAGTGTTTCCAGTGGTGGCAATCATACAAACAGAAAAGGCAGTAAAAAAACTTATCACTGATTGACACAAGTTATTAATAATATGGTCAGTGCCCTACCTGGAATACAGATCAATCTTATGGGCATGAGTTGAAACGGACAAATATATTGCTCAAGGTTTCTTGTTGGCTAATCATTTTGGTGTCTAGGCCATTGGCGGTATCTCTCCTTCTAGTTGGATCAGTAACACGGGCAAGATAGAACAGGTTGCATGTATTAGCTTTAGGATAAAGCTACTTGGCTCTCAGGTTAATTCTTATGGCCTATGGTTTAGTTCTCTAGGCTTGAGTTGAGCAATTGGGATTCCCTGTTCCAAAAATTTAATAGAGTATTAATTGTTCTTGTTTTAGTCAGAATGCTCATGATGCTGGTTCATTGCATTGTTTCTGGAGTCTTAAGTGATCCTGTGCAGTCAGTTTCTTGTCAGATGTTTGCCATGATGATATAACAACAAAAAGGTCAAGAAGATCTCATGATGCAATGGACCGTGGAAAAGTCTATACAATGCCTGAGCGGTGAAGACCTGGATCTTTCCCCTTCTATGAATTATGCAATCTCTCCCAAGTGTGAAAATGACCTAAGAGGTGGGAATGGAAGTGGGGGATGGGCCGTGAGGCTGAATATACCAACAGACAATGGCCAGACCAAATGTGATGATAAGCCTCTGACCCACCAACCGTGGTGGCATCTATTCCAGTAAGCCAAACCATAGCTTGCCTAGAATGGTCAATGACTGCCAGCTTCTCTCTTTTTATACCCTACTTCTAGCTCAGAACCAGCAGAAGAAGCCAGATATGTTCCTGAAACTAGTCATATAAGATGTCTCATTTCTAGCGAGTCCTCCAGCTTCCTTATGCCAACAAGTTGCAATCAGAATATATCTAAAGCCCCCCCATTTTTTAAACTATCAAGCTTTCCCACTCCCCTGCCTTCCTTGAATCTAAAATACAGTTGATAGTAGCTGATTCCCTTGCATAGAAAGCGCCAAATAAATGTAATCTGTATGTTCCTCAGGTGGTTTTTTTGATGGTATAACTCTTAACCATTACCCTGTTAACTGAATCAAATATTTTAAGTGTTACTTAAGACAGTGGTTATCAAAATGTTAGTATACATCAGAATCACCTGGAAGGGTTGTTAAGCCACAGAAGGCTGGGCCTCACCCCTAGAGTTTCTAATTCAGTAGGTCTTGGATGGGGCCAAGGATGTGCCCTCTAGTTTTCAGATGATGCTAATGTTGCTGGTCAGCTGACAACAATTTTGAGAAATGTTGCCTTAAACTGCCAATATGATTTAGTAACAACAGTGATAATACCAGAATTTATGTGGTGTTCTTGCTCACTATGAGACAATTGTGTAAAATCTATGGGCCCAAAGTCATATTTTAAAGGATGACCTTCTTTGGAAACATACACCTTGAGTTGGAGTTATGAGGTTGTAAGAGGGAGAGAAATGAATTTGATCAGAGTTGGAGGGAAATGTCTTCGCCTTGTCCATAATTATGATTTGTTTTGTCCTTCTAGGGTAATTAGCCATACTTCAGCTATGAGAACTAGGAGGCTTGGTACTTACTCATTCATGATCTAGGGATGAAAAGACAAGCTCTTACCAAATAAAAAAGGTGAAAAGAAAATTATTGGGGTTATGATTGCTCTTTATCAGAGAAAGATTAATAGGTTAGCAGTGGTATCTGGCCATTAATTGATTAGTCCCTTAATAGATTCCACTGTCATTTGAATGGAAATGGTAATGCAGAAACCTGAGATTGGGGAAAGGTTATAGATGTAGTTCCTGCCAGGGCAGCCAGGAAGACACAAAACAATACAACATGACATTAAGAACCAAGGGGTTGGCAAGTGAGTCCCATTTTGGAAGCCCATGGTGTTTTTTTTGTTTTTTTATTTTAATTTTTATTTTATTTTTTCAGTGTTCCAAGATTTATTGTTCATGCACCATGTGCCCTCCTCAATACCCATCACCAGGCTCATCCAGCCCCCAGCCCCCTCCCCTCCAAAACCCTCAGTTTGTTTCTCAGAGTCCAGTCTTTCATGTTTTGTCTCCCCCTCCATTTTCTCCTGATTCACTCTTTCTTTCTTTCTTTCTCCCAGTGTCCTCCAAATTTTTCCTTATGCTCCACATGTAAGTGAAACCATATGATAATTGACTCTCTCTCCTTGACTTATTTGACTCAACATAATATCTTCCAGTCCTGTCCAAGTTAATATAAAAGTTGGGTATTCATTCTTTCTGATGGAGGCATAATATTCCATTGTATATATAGACCATATCTTCTTTATCCATTCATCTGTTGAAGGGCATCTTGGCTCTTTCCACAGTTTGGCTATTGTGGCTATTGCTGATATGAACTTTAGGGTACATGTGGCCTTTCTTTTCACTATATCTGTATCTTTTGGGTAAATACCCAGTAGTGCAATTGCAGGATCATAGGATAGCTCTATTTTTTAATTTCTTGAGGAATCTCCACACTGTTTTCCAAAGTGGCTGCACCAACTTGCATTCCCACCAACAGTGTTAGAGATTTCCCCTTTCTCCACATCCTCTGTAACATTTGTTTACTGTCTTGTTGCTTTTGGCCATTCTAACTTGTAAAGCGGTATCTCAGTGTGGTTTTGATTTGAATCTCCCTGATGGAAGCCCATGGTCTTATTGATGCATATAGATCTTGGCTGGCCCGTGAATGTCACCCCTTTTCCCCCACTCCACCAGTATTCTCCATTCTCTCCTACCAGCATTAGTTTCCCCCCTTGGTTTTGATCCTCACAACCTGTTAAATACATCAGCAGTTCCAATAACCAGATAATGCTCTTTGTTTTCAACTTTATTTTGCATTCTTGCTTGAATTGTCTGAATTTAAAAAATAACCATGATAAATCTTGGCATAAATTGGACAGGTTCCTGTGTAATCTACCTTTCTCAGTTAAGATTTCCCCACAGTAAAAAGAACAGTCAAGTACTTCCTTCTTTGTGCATTTGACTCTAGAGAGCATTTATTGCCAGTGCACTAAAAAAACAGTTTTTATGATAGCCATTGTTGGTCTTTGCCTTTGAAAATTTGAAAAACAGAACTGAATAAAAAAACACAGTAGTGATTAAGGGGTGAAAACTGATCTAAAGGGGACTATTTCAAGAATTGGACTGTTTAGCTAAGGAAGAGAGCAGATTCGAGGTTGCATAAAAGGGTCTACCTCGTGGTCAGTCATTACCACCTAATTTTTTATGAATGACATCTGGGAGAATGAAGAATGAAACCAATTACAATTTCTAATGGAACATTTGATCTAGTCAATGATTCTGAGGCACCAAATGCCTTCAGGAAGCTTTCTTCTCAGCTGGAACCTAATTTTACTGGAGCCATTTTACTCAGGATGATAATGCAGTTGTCCTTTGTGGCTTCTCTGAGGTCAAAAAGGCATCACTGTGTGCTGTTTAGGAGTACGTTTCTTTCTAAATAAGATCTGACTGGGTCATTACCCAGAAGCAATAATTGGGCCATCAGGGACAGGATGAGCTCAAAATGAAAGAATTATTCACTGGCTAAAGATGATAAGCCACTAAGGCAAAATCAGCAAAGACTACAGATTATGTCATCAGAATGAGGCCTTTCTCTTGCTCATTTACATGGTAGGAGGAATTGACCATTTAAGACTTGCTTAATAAATATTCTAAGGTGGCAGTTTTAACCAAAGTTGAGTATTGCCCCCCTTCCCCAAAAAAGACAGAAAATAAGAAAATTTCAATTATTGTAAGCTAGCCAACAATTGAGGAGAAAATATTAGGCATATTTAGAGAGAAAACATTATTGGTTGTGAAAATACTATCTAAACATGCCTATGAAGGAATTGGGCTTTCAATAAATTTTTAAAACATTTCATATTTTTAAAATTAATAATTTAATTTAGCATATAAGGCATTATTATGAGCAATGATTTTTACACATGTAACTATAGTAAAGTAAATGCTTTGTAAATAGGCATTCTATATAAACGATACAGAAATATTTTCATTACCCGGGAACAAATACCTATGATCTAACTTGCATTGTTTTTATTTTTTATTATAAATCTGAAAATGGGGGATCAATGTGTTTTGCACTTCAGCTGTTAAGCTGCCAAAAATAAAATAATAAAACTTCATCTTTAATTGCAACCCTCTAAGGAATTAGTTGCTTTCTTTCTTGGTTTTCTTTTTTTTTTTTAAAGATTTTTATTTATTTATTTTTTAATTTTTATTT
>CM053615.1:15022207-15068021 GCA_028646535.1 Procyon lotor
GAGTCTCTTAGGGTTCATCTCCCTCCCCATCCCTTCCTGTTTCATTTCTCTCCCCCACACCCCCACAAACCCCCACCTTCCAATCAAGAAAGGGGCAGAAGATATGAACAGACATTTCTGCAAAGAGGACATCCAAATGGCCAACAGACACATGAAAAAGTGCTCCGCATCACTCAGCATCAGAGAAATACAAATCAAAACCACAGTGAGATACCACTTCACACCAGTCAGAATGGCTAAAATTAGCAAGTCAGGAAACGGCAGATGTTGGTGAGGATGCGGAGAAAGGAGAACCCTCCTACACTGTTGGTGGGAACACAAGCTAGTACAGCCACTCTGGAAAACAGTATGGAGGTTCCTCAAAAAGTTGAAAATAGAGCTACCCTACAACTCAGCAATTGCACTACTGGGTATTTACCCTAAAGATACAAACGTCATGATTCGAAGGGGCACATGCACCCAAATGTTTATAGCAGCAATGTCCACAATAGCCAAACTATGGAAAGACCCTAGATGTCCATCAACAGATGAATGGATAAAGAAGATGTGGTATTTATACAATGGAATACTATGCAGCCATCAAGAGAAACAAAATCTGGCCATTTGCAACGACGTGGATGAAACTGGAGGGTATTATGCTAAGCGAAATAAGTCAGTCAGAGAAAGACAATTATCACATTATCTCTCTGATATAAAGAATTTGAGAATCCTGGCCCTTCTTAATTCTTGATTCATTAAATGGTATAACCTGGCCATTATTTCCTTGTTGTACAGTGCCTTTCATTCCTGCTTTCAACTAGTTTCTTTTTTCCAAAGATGTATAGTTCTCTTTAAACCAGGAAATGAAATATTCAGTTGAGTATGCTGTGGTTCCATATCTTCATTTCCTTTTATGTCAGACGACTTAAACGATAGGGCCATGTACACGGTCTTCAAATAGTGCCATACAGAAACTCTCCCATTGTAACTATGGTTCTTGAAACTGCCTTTTTAAAAGGTCATCCATTGTTTTCTCCCCCTGATTGTTAAAGTAATAAATTATTTTTTAAAAGATTTTATTTATTTGACAGAGATCACAAGTAGGTAGAGAGGCAGGCAGAGAGAGAGAGGGAAACAGGCTCCCCGCTGAGCAGAGACCCTGATGCGGGGCTCGATCCCAGGACCCTGAGATCATGACCTGAGCTGAAGGCAGAGGCTTTAACTCACTGAACCACCCAGGAGCCCCTAAAGTAATAAATTCTAATTAAAAAAAATCAGAAAGTATAAAGGACAGAGACCTAATTCCTAATCTATTCCCTAGGATATGTGAACATATAATAAACATAAATATTATAGAATATTTATTTTATTATAGTTATTAGGGTATTTGCCAAATATGTAATATTTATGTTTGCTATATATCCTTATATTTATAATATTTGGTATACTATATTGGACTATATATGACAGTTGGTATAAGTATTAGAAATACTAAGATGCATGCCAAATGTTATATATAAAACAAAATTCCATATTGTATATTAAAAATAATGTTGAGCGTGCATACTAGTATTTAAAGTGACATCTATTTTTTTATCTTACATAATCATGTTACATATGCCTTGTATTCTGCCTATTTATTTTTCTTTACTTTTTTAAAGATTTATTTCTGGTGGGTGGGGAAGAGTGCAGGAGCAGAGGGAGGGCCAGAGAGAGGGGGGAAGCAGATTCTGTGCTGAACGTGGAGCCCAACTCAGGGCTCGATCCCAGGACCCTGAGATCATGACCTGAGCCAAAACCAAGAGTTGGTTGCCCAACTAACTGAGTCACCCAGGCACCTTTTGTTCTGCTTTTTAGATAAATAATATAGTTTGGACATCTTTCCTCACCAGCAGATGGATCATGTTAACACCTAGAGAACATTGTGTTAAATAGATAGGCATAATTTAGTTTTGTAATTAGTCCTTTAAACATCTATACCCTTATGGTTGAACATTTGAACTGTTTTCAGTTTTTGCCATTATAAACCATGTTAAAATATTTCTCTCTACGTGCCATGCTTGCTCTCTCTTTTTTGTTCTCCTTGATGTTGGTTTCTTCCCTATGAAAAGTGTTTTCCTCTTCGGTCTCCCATATTCAATTTAAGCAGAATAAGATGCAAATCTGATCTCCCTTCTCCATCAAACCTGCTTATTTTCCTCTCCTCATTGGTATCTGTCTATCACAATTTATGTAGCCTTTTCCCCATGCATTTTGGCACTTAATTATATATGGTTTTCAATTAATCACGATTGTATGCATGCTAATAGTGAGATCTGTTAGGCAAGAGATAGGCTTCTCTAACCTGTGATTGACTCAGCATCATTACTTCCTGAAAATCTGCATCTCCTGTTTGAAAACTTCGTGTCTCACTTATAGGTGGTGTGTGAGTGTGTGTGTGTGTGTGTGAGAGAGAGAGAGAGAGAGAGAGAGAGAGAGAGAGAAATGGGAGGTGGTTGGAGAAGGGGCTAGGCAGAGAGGTTAGAAGTTTTGTTGTGCTTTATTTTGTATTTAAGACTATCACTGTACCAAGTTCCCAGAATACATTTGCCAAGGATCCCTTGTCAGATTAAGTTTTGTCAGCTCAATTGACATTTGAATAAGAGCATCATGTTTGTGGCTCGGACAGAGTCGTGGGGTGCCACAGGTGAGCAGGGAGGCAGGAGGACAAGAAATGGAGCCAGAAGCAGCAAGGAAAGGAACTAGGGGTCTGGATGCAGAAATGCACTAGAAGAGACAAAGGGGTGGAGCGAAGTTACTTGGGATTAAGTCTACATTTAGAGCCTAAAAACCAGATCTTTCTTTATACATAACTCTGGTTAGCAGTCAGAGGTATAGAGAGGGTCTGGATTTTGGTTCTGGTTCCACCTAGGCCACATACTAATTCTTTATCTATCATTCATAGGCCTCAGTTCTTGAAGTGGAGGTGGTATTTACTATCTTGACTATATCAACGTAGCTTCAGTCTCTGATTATGTAACAAATGTGCTTCAAAAACTATGCTCTACAAATCTGTGGCAGATGGTGTTTTCTGAAGATGTCTGTATAGCATCTCCTCTCTCCCTGTCCTTGAATCTGGATAGGCTTGTGACTACTTCAACCACTGCTTTATGGCGGATGTCATGCTATGAGACTTCCATGGCTAGGCCATTCTGTTTGCTTTGTTTACTGGAACACACTCATGAGAGCCTTGTGCTACTATGTAGGAAGTCCAGCTATCCTGCAGCTATTATGTTTTTTTTTTTTAAAGATTTTATTTATTTATTTGTCAGAAAGAGAGAGAGAACACAAGCAGGCAGAGAGGCAGGCAGAGGCAGAGGGTGAAGCAGGCTCCCTACTTAGCAAGGAGCCTGATATGGGACTCGATCCCAGGACCCTGGGATCATGACCTGAACCGAAGGCAGCTGCTTAACCAACTGAGCCACCCAGGTGTCCCAGCTATTATGTTTTCATGATGCACAGATCACATCAAGAGGCCAGGTCTAGGTACTGAGTGAAGATGCCTCCAAATGACTACAACCCCTATCCCCCCTTCAGCCATTCTAGAATGTCTTCTCAGCTGAGGCCCCAGGCATCATGAAGCAGAGGCAAGCCGTGTTCACTGTCCCCTTTATGAATTCTGGACCCATGGAATCTTTGACCATGATGAAATGCCTGTTTATGATCCCAAGTTTGGGATGGTTTGTGATACAGCAAATAAAACCAGAACAAAATCTAAGACAAGACAGTCATTCTCATCATGACTTAGGAAAACATATTAGTATCATTTGGTTTAATCTCTGACAAAAAGCAAAGGTGAGCGAGGTGGAGGCTACAGTGAAGGAGTCACAGGTTTGGTGTTAGTGCTTTTTTCAAAAGTGATGTCTCAGGACAGAGAATGTATGTGGACACTTAGTCTATAACAAATTAGAGACTCCTTCCCCTGGCATCAGCTGGGACTACAAAACTCACCAAGACACTCTGGCCTTGGTCTTCAACAATGAACCTTGGAGAGGTGCAGGCTGCCTCAATCCCCAAGTGCTCTCCTTGTGTCTGTGCCAGACCGAACATCATGAGCCAGCACACACAAACTGTCGCCCTGATCCAGAGCAGCTGTCTAATTACAATTTTGTTATTATTAATTACAGAGTAGAAAATCATTTGTAATTAGCTCAGCCTAAATCATAGTTTAAACAGCCAAAAATTACATTACAAACTAAAGTGTAATTAAAGCACTACACTAAAGTGTTTATTTAAACCCAGTTTAGTTACTGCAAATTTTTCAATCAGCTTCTCAGGCTCATACATAGATTTAATTAGTCTCCAGTACTGACAGTTTAGTGCGTTTATTCATTAAGCATCAATATTGCCGAACAAATGTAAATAAAATATAGACAGAGATGCTTTAAAGGGGCAGTCACGAAACATCTGGGAGAGATAATGAGCCAGGGAAAGATGTGAATGTTAATCAGTCTCCCAAGCTGTGGGAGGAGCTCTGGCTCTGGGAAGCCTGGCATCTCTGTACTGAGCAAATCTGGTTGGAGCCGCAGGTTGGCTGGAATGGGGCTGCGGGGTGGGGCAGAAGGCGGTTTCGTTCGATTCTTTCCATCGCTCGAGGCTGGATCTCAGGCGCCATTCAACAGATTTATGGATGGAGAGCAAAGGGAACATCCGTCCCACTCTGCCAACCTCTGGGCTCTTTGTGTCTTCTTAAGAAACAGAAGAGCTTACAAAGGGATTTTCAGGATGAAGTAGCTTCTTCCTTGAAGAGTTTAGAGAAAGTGGTCTCTATGATAATAAGTATCATGCGCATTCCAAGGAGTAAATTTTCTGTTTAAGGACTGTTGTTTGGAAAACCACCCTTTGACACACATGCCTCTAAATGAGTTCTAGGTTCCTGAAAGTACTCTTCAGGGAAGCTCTCCACATTCGTCAGTAGGACTGCTGTTTCTCAACATATTCTTGGTAGTGCCTTTGCATGCTTTCAAAATCACCCTCATCATTTTTTGCCTGGATGGCCTCCGTGGCCTCCAGACACCCTCCTCCCCCCATTTTCCAGTCTTGTTTCCACCCCCATCATTTTTTATCTTTTTCATCCCCCTGACAGAATTATTTACCTAGAATGGAAGCTGCTTCATGGCATTCCTCTACCTGCAACTAGAGGGTAGCATCCCATTGCCACCAGGGTTCAGAAGCTGAAACTTGTCACACGGGGCCCTCTGCGAACTGGCCAGCCTCTTCTTCTCTGTCATTATCTCAATGCTCTGTCCCGTGCCCTAATTCTGTAGGGTTCCCTAAAATCATCAGGCCGTCTTTTACTTCCCCGCCTTTCACACATGTGGTATCCCAGCGTGCCAGCCGACTACCTGCTTTGGCCTGGCCAAGTCCAGGGCATCATTCAGAATTGAGCTCTGGCAATATCTTGTTGGGTAGCCCTTCCTGATACTCTTGTTCTGTTCTTCACTGTAAGTGACTACCTGCCCCCAACAGACACATGGTATTTCCATGCTGTTACCATTTTTATCTCACTAACACCATATATAGTAATCATCCAGGCCGGCTGAGAGCCGTAAAACATGACCTCTTTGGATTAAAGGAGATGGCCATACACAATGACTGTAGGAAGTCTTTATTCATTTCATATCAGAATCCCCAACACCATCCATGGTGCTTTTCACATCACAGGTGCCATGTGAAATATATGGTGCGTGAAACATGGCACTATTGTTTTAGGTGTTGTTGGTGAGTACCGACTTTTACTTTTTGCAACAAATTGTAAGTTTGGAAATAGTCATAAGTTATTTGAAGAAAAGGTTAATAAATGACAATGGTAATAGTTATGTCCAATGATTTTTGATAAAAAAATCTGATAACATGACTAAAAGAACATTTTGTAGAATAAAGTAGATGTGGATTAATTATTTCTGAAAAATCTCTCAAGTGTAATAACATTATTGGAATAAAGATAATGCCAGTTTGGTTGTTTTTTAAAACCTACAAAATGATTTTTATAATTACCTTGTGGCATTTTAGTCATAGCTAAGTATTAGTATTATTGCTGGATAGAAATATTTTGGCAAATTTTGCTTGATAAGTAAATAACAATCATGGTCACAAACACACTCTAGAATCATATTCTTCGGTGAATGCCGTTTTTTTTTTTAAAGATTTTATTTATTTATTTGTCAGAGAGAGCACGAGTGAGCACACGCAGGGGGAGCGGCAGGCAGAGCAAGCAGAGAGAGGAGCAGGCTCCCTGCAGAGCAAGGAGCCCGACGCGGGACTTGATCCCAGGATCCTGGGATCATGACCCGAGCCGAAGGCAGCCGCTTAACTGACTGAGCCACCCAGGTGTCCATAGTGAATACCAGTTTTACCCTTACCAGCTGTGTGATGTTGGGCAGTTCATTTAACCACTGTGTGATTCAGTTTCTTCATTTGTAAAGTGGACATTATAATAATGTCTGCTTCATAGACTGTGGTGAGAATGAAAGCAGTTAATGCATGTGAGTCTTTTAGGACCATGCCTAGCATATAGTGCTACATTATAGTTTGCAAGTTTTACTTTTATATCACTAACATTATTTGCATTCCTGAGATGTCAGGTTCTATGTGGAAGATCAGCCTAGCTTAAATAAGTCGTTGATATCTAGGACAATTTTATTGCAACAGAGTTAAAACAGTGGATCTTATCTTAGATGTTGATATTTGATTATTTTGATCCTTGTTTGTGTTAATGGTATTCATTTCTTATGCGAATCAGTGATATGTCCAAAGTATACCTGATAGTTCCTAGTGGAATGTGTACACTTTATCTTCAAAACTTAAGAATGAATTGGGAGAACCATATAAAACCGTTTAAAACCAATGAAGGGATCTAGATTTGAGTTGCAAATTGTTGGGTTATGTCTCTTCGAAAATAAACAGTCAGCAAAAGCATTGAAATTCTTGTTGTGCCATTATAAGATAGTCAGATTTTGAGGACTTACTTGAATATGTTTGACAAGAAAAGAAAGAACTGACCTTGTCTCCAGCCATTTATGCTTTCCTTTGTTACCACTGAATATCCATTTACAGAACAACTTCCAGTGCCATGTACTGATCTAGTTCTGGGAAAGAATTTTTTCTACCGAAGTTAAAGCTGATACCCAATCTATTTAAAAAACCCTGTAGAACTGCTCTTTTCAGAGTAAGTCTTAGGTATTATGCCACTGGTTTAGATAGAGGAACGTCATCACAAACAATTCAGTTGCGACGGGTCACTGTGTTCATTGTAGGAATGAGTTGTTCATGACACAACTCAAGTTCTTTCTTGTAAGAATCCATGAGAGAAATTTCTTTTTGTGCTTTCTCATTTGTTCAGAACTGGTTTTGATTCCTTCTTTGTATCGTTACCTAAAAAGTCCAGAGTTAAATTCATGATCATCTTCTGGCAAACAAATGACATTCTGCAATGTGTAGTTTGCATATTTATTACTTCTCTCTCACTCTCAATTTCCCTTTTAATGGTTTGTCCACCTAGCTCAATATCTTATTATTGAAAATATATATTATTGAATATGATGCTTTGTATTTATGAATCCACCTTTATTTGTTTTAGAATAAGGACAGAAATAAATGAAAAAGATGGAGAAAGGAACGCAGGAGAAAGAAAAAAGAGAAAGAGAGAGAAAAAAAAGGAAGAAAGAAAGGAAGGGAGGAAGAAATATGGAAAAGGAAAATTTGTAGCTCCTTTAAGTTAGTCCAAATGTAGAGTGCCATATGGTGGGATTTCTTATATGGTGTTATGTTTATGTCTCTTCTATGGCAAAGCATATACATTGTATCCCTTGTAGAGTGGGACACTATTAACATTAAGTAATACCCGTATCTGCACATGTGTGAGCTCCTTTACCCAATTTTCACTTTCAGAAATGTTTGCAGAACATTCTGTATTATCACGAGGAGTCATTCACGTGGGTGATAAGATGAATACATGAAACATGTTGAGAATCCCAAAGCTGTATAGATGCCAGTAACTCAGAATAACATTTTTATCATGAAAATAAAACTATGTGCTGTGTGCTCTTCTTTGCACAGGACGGTGTTCATTAAAAAGCAAAATCTCTTCTGACTTATAGTATGGTTGCCCCAAACACGGGGACACCATGCGAGATTGTTGAATTTATTATTTAAATCCCTCCTCCTTTTCGGTTTTCCCTTCCTTTTATTTTATTTGAAATGAATTCAGAGTTCGTTAGAAAAGCCTGTAGCAGCTTTCAGCAAATTACTCGCTTCCACCAAAGTTCTTCACACCCTGACAGCAAATTGTTTGAAGTTTTCAAGGTTATAAAAAAGTTGATCTTCAAGGAAAAAAATGTTTTCTTTGGAATATTCTTTTGCATTTTTCTTTATTAAAGTGGAGAATGAAAATTTAGAGGATGCTATGCTATGCTATTCTGTTGTTATAATGTGAGTTGAGAATACAAAATTGAAGTTGGTAAGTGGTCTGCAATTTCATCCTAGGAATTGGGGAAGGAAGGAGTCTAATACATTGAAAGCCCTTACTTCCAGGACATCTGACTCTTGATTTCAGCTCAGGTAATGATCTCAGGGTTGTGAGATCAAGCTTTGAGATCAGGCTCTGTGCTGAGCATGGAGCCTGTTTAAGATCCTCTCTCTCCCTCTCCTGCTGCCCCTTCCCGTGCTTGCTCTCTTTCTCTCTCTCAGAAAAAAAAAAGGGGGGGGCGCCTGGGTGGCTCAGTGGGTTAAAGTCTCTGCCTTCGGCTCAGGTCATGATCTCAGGGTCCTGGGATCGAGCCCCGCATCGGGCTCTCTGCTCAGCGGGGAACCTGCTTCCCCCTCTCTCTCTGCTTGCCTCTCTGCCTACTTGTGATCTCTCTCTCTCTCTCTGTCAAATAAATAAAATATTAAGAAAAAAGCACTTGCTTCTGGAAATATCTCTCCCTAAATCTTTCCCTAAAATTGCTCAGAGGATAAAAATCATCATGCCATAATTGATAGAAAGCTTATTATGTAAACATCTTAAGGGGAAAATATGGTTTTCTTAAACTCATGCTAATATAAACAAGGTAAATACCTTCCAGCTCCAGGATCAGAGTTGGGCCTGAACTCTGAGAAAGCATGACTTCCAGCTACAAATCTGAGTTATATTACAATGCCTGATGGTGGAAGCTTGTGGGGCTTTTTCCCTGTACTTTTGCTAAGACATCATGGAGAGTAAACCCTCAGTCTGTAGGCACTCTAATGGGAAAGAGAGAACAGAGCCTGGCATGTAGAGAACCACCCTTAGAACGTATGATCGCTCTGGGATTGACTGAAAAGAACCCATCAGATTTAGTCTGATAGTTTTAGAATTGGACTTACATTGGGGCCAGGTAACTAGAAAGAAGAATTACACCAAAGCTGAGACTTCCTACCACCGCCGCCAAAAGATCTGACTTTCTTCTTTGAGAAGCGGAAGTGGAACATGCTCTTAAAAGAGCACGTGCCAGGGGGGCGACTGGGTGGCTCAGTAAGTGTCTGCCTTCAGCTCAGGTCACGATTTCAGGGTCCTAGGATTCAGCTCCAGAGTGATATGGGCAGGGAACCTGCTTCTCCCTCTCTCCTCTCCCTGCTCATGCTCTCTCTTGCTCTCTCTCTCTCACATAAAATCTTAAAAAAAATAAAATAAAATAAAACACATGCTGGAGCAGTTATCACTGGAACAATTCCTGTCCCCTCCATTCCTGGACATACAGTATCATCAGGCTGATCCTTTCAAAATGCATTTCTATTCATGTCACTTCTGTACTTGCAAGACCTTAATGGATAAGGTTCTTCCTTTTAGGATACCCGAGTTTCTGATCATACTCCAATACTTTCAGAGCCCGTGGCCCATTTGGTAGGTTACTCTCCTCCTAACCCCACGTTGTCTTTCTCTTTCTCATTAAGGGCTTTATCCTCCCATTCCCCAAGATCCTGCTGCAGTCTCCGTGAACCACCAAAAATGACAGTGTTCTCAGTGGCCTGACTTCAAGCATTCCTTTGGGCTTACGGCCAGCGCCCTCCACCCCCAACCATAGTCTATTTGGGGCCTGCCTTTGAATTCCCAGCATGATGCTGTCTTCTCATGTCACCTTGCTCTGTGGTATATAGTTCTGCTTATATGCTTTCAGATCCTTTTCTCACCATTTCTCCACTCTCCTCTGTAATACATAGGCTGGCCCGTTCTAACTAGATTTCACACTGACTTCTATCTGAGACCAGCTAACTTGAGACAGAGTTGGGATGTTAGAGGAAGGGAGGAACTAGTGTATATACCTCTCTCACTCTGATCAAGGTGGCTGTCACCTCGTCTGTGATCACATCTCCCCTTGGGTAGCTCTTGTTATGGTTCTAAGACCCCCCAGGTGGCCTCAACTCATCAGCTCAACTCATCAGCTCAACCACATCTCCTTTTGTCCGTCCAGCCCTAGGGGGTGGTCAGGGGTTTCTGCTGTTGCTCTTCTGTCCCTTGCTTTACCATAAAGCTTTCCAGGCCTTCCAGCTTTTGGGGAACCAGGCCCCAGTACTACAGTCCCTGTACTCAAATTCTTGCTGGAAGGTGCTCTTTTCCTGAGTGGACTTTCATTGATGTGATATTCTTCATTATTCTTCTCCTGGTTGCCCAAACCAAACTTTTCTTAGTGACTAGTTATTTAGCAAGATGACTCTTACTTTATAATGAAGAGCAAAATAATTCATGAACTTTGCCAGTTGAATGTCTAAAAGTTTGCTTAATGTCACCAGACTGTGTGACATACATCCCAGGCCTATAGGATGATAAAAGAGGAAGGTATTTCTGCGCTTGTTGCTCATGGTGCTGAAAAATCAATCTCCTGTGAGGAAGAGTTCCCAGCAATATAGATTGTTTGAACTACTTACCATTATGTCAAATTCTCTTTAGCCTCTGCTGACAGGCATACTGTATGAATACTGTAGATGCAGTATTCTCTATTTGCACTTGAAGACCTAAAGTTACATAGATTTTCATAATCAAGAAAGCTTACTTCAGTAACAAGTCCTTTATTTAATCTTTAAATACTGGGGCACCTGAGTGGCTCAGTGGGTTAAAGCCTCTGCCTTCGGCTCAGGTCATGATCTCAGGGTCCTGGGATCAAGCCCCACATCGGGCTCTCTGCTCAGCAGGGAGCCTGCTTCCTCCTCTCTCTGCCTGCCTCTCTGCCTACTTGTGATCTCTCTCCTCTCTGACAAATAAATAAATAAAATCTTAAAAAAAAAACTTTAAATACTTAATGTCTTGGGTTAATTTCTATCTCTCATTAAAAAAATTAATTCACCCATGAGTCACTCCTTTAAGACATAACTCTGTATTTAGACGGACACTTTTGTTTCTAATGTTGGTTTCTACCCATTCTCAGTTCCCTGAAGAGTCATTCCATTTTGTTTCCACTTTGAACAGTGGTGATATCATAGCCAGTTCAGTCAATGAAACTCCTAGAGTAAAACACATTTCCACAAGACTTGAGCAGTGTGTACCAGCTGCTTCAGTCCCAGGACAAATTAGGTACAAACCACGTTATCAGTCTCTTCAGGTGAATAGTCAAGGTTTTGGCTAGATTTCCTGTGTGTACTGATGAGCATTGAGGAGATGACTGGAGGGGGATATAGGCATGTTCCAGGGGGTGAGGTGCTGACCAAGAGGGCAGAGGGAAAGATACTTGGGCTGTTACTCTTCAGAATATTTCACCATGGCCGTGGACTCCCTGCCATTTTCTGGGTCATACTTTGGTAACCCAAGCTTCGTGCATTTCATCATTTCCTTATTCGCATGCTTCCCTCCTGGCTCCTTGCCCCACATCTTCTTGCTAATGACCTGGAAAGAAGGGCTCACACTCTTCATGTTCACACATAGTTCTTTTATAACAGAAACAGTCTTCCTTAGATACTTCATTAGATTTTGGAAAATTTTTCCTGTGCTCCCAAAACTGCAGTGATGTAATCAAAACTTTCATGGCTCTGTGTTCAGGGCTGGTTTTCACCTGTAATGCAGCCATGCCATGCATCAAGGATGAAGTGCCCAGGGGAACTGGGGTGGCTCAGTCACAGGTTGAGTGTCCAACTCTTGATTTCGGCTCAGGTCACGATCAGGTCTCAGGTCATGAGATTGAGCCCCATATCGGGCTCTGTGCTGGGTTGGAGCCTTCTTAAGATTTTTCTCTCTCTCTCTTCCCCCATGCACTCTCTCAAAGGAAAAAAAAAAAAAAAGGATGTGGTGCCTATACCATACCAGTCATTTTGTATTTCAAATGTCCCCTACCCTTGCCAACACATTTAATTAGTGAATTCCTAAAATGTGCCAGGCATTGCGCTGGTATTATAGTGTAAAATAAGACTCTTACCCCCATAGAAAGCAGTATTAACAAAATATGATGGTTGGGGTGCCTGGCTGGCTCAGTCAGTAGAGCATATGACTCTTGATCCTGGGGTTGTAACCTCACGTTGTGTAGGGGGCCTACCTCAAAAAAAAGAGATGATGGTTGCTTTGGTAGGGGGGGAGGGTAGTATTATGGAATCACACTGCAGGTGGTTTAAGTAACGTAGAAAACAGAGAAGCCATCCTTGAGCAGGTGACATTTATAATGAGATCTGAAAGATGAGTGGAAGTTACCTAGAAAATGTTTGTGTTATCTACACATATCTAAAACGTGTATGTTGGGGCTAAGGGAGTGAAGGGGGGCTAGGGGAAGGAATAGAAGGGAAGATCTTTCTGTAGGGTGCGAGAACAATGTTTTGAGGTGTTTTAAAGCGTGAAGACATAAGAAAGATGCCTATTGGGGCACCTAGGTGGTTCATTTGGTTAAGTGTCTGCCTTCAGCCTAGGTCATGATCCCAGGGTTCTGGGATCCAACCCTGTATCCAGGTCCCTGCTCAGTGGAGAGCCTGCTTCTGCCTCTCCCCCCCCACTCGTGTTCTCTCTCACCCTCTCTCCATCTCAAATAAGTAAAATTAAAAAAAAAGAAAGAAAGAAATATGCCTATGACTCCAATTCAGGTAAGACAGTTGACAATGATCAGGGATGAATTCTGGTAATCAGAATTCAATTGGAGATAGAGGAAATGGATAGATTCAAAAGGTATTTAAGAGCTAGGGACATTTGTGATTAATCATACATTGTGCGGCTTGAATAGTTTGTTTTGAATATAATATATATGTATATTATATATAATATGTTTGTTTCAAATATATATGTAAATATATACATATATTTATATTATTATAATATATACATATATTTACATGTACATAATAAAATACACACACACACACACCATGCTGCTTATATATTCTGAACCAAAAATGAAGATGCATTGGTCATCAGTGGGACATGCTTAGATTTATACCTGTTTTGGAAAAATCTGGGATTTTGATGTTTACACTGATTTTCCCAATTGCATTATAAGCCTCTGAAGGGTTTATTATGATGTCTCTCACAGCACCTAGCACAGGGTTGAGTATATATTAGGTGCTCAGTAATGTTTGATAAGCTCAATGTGCCTGTGTGAAATTCAGCCACTAAGCCATCTAACCAATGTCAACACAAATTCTGACCTATTCCTACCTGAAGGTTACTGGATTGTTTGTTGCAGATAGGTTAGGTAGAATGTAGTAGGTAGTGATAAACAATGTGGTGCTTCTGGAATATCTGGAGTCTGACGACCCCTTGACCACCACTGAGCTCATCACACTTCCAGTTCATAAACACATTCGCCCTGAGGTTGTTTGAGAGGCAAAGGGCTTTCATTCAATATGAAGCTGATATTATTGATTTTTTTTCTTTCACACATGGTGGGGGTATGATAAACTAGACCTTATATTTATTAGCCCAACTAATCATTAGTAGTTGTTGAACTTAAGAGAGTTCAGGGCTTTGGTTGAGTTTTAGGTACTCAAGTCTGGATGCTCTTCAGAGTGTACATGCCCTAGAGAAAGACCTAAAGGTCTCTTTCTTATTCTTGAACTGTATAAATTCCCTTTCTCTCTGTTTTTTGCTTCCATTGTTAAGTTTCAGTCCAGTTAATTCTAGAGACCTCTTAAACAGGAAGATTTATTTTTTTTTTTACCATGGAGGGTGCAAAAATATATTATTTCAAGTATTCTTTGTACAGGATGGTGTATTAGAAAGGACATGGACTTGTGGTCAGATACCCCAATTTGAAGGCGAGTTTGGCCACTTAACAGTATGAAGTGGAACGCATGACTTAGCTTTTTAGCTTTTGTGCCCTTATTTACTGAATAAGAATAAATATAATCTAATTCACAGGATATTAATATTAAATACAAAACACAAAGAGGTTTTTTTTTTTTTTTTTTAACATAGCCTGGCATGTAGTAAATAGTAAAAACAAACAAACAAAAAAACCCACAAAACTAAGTCCACCCTCTTGGTCTTATTTATTTATTTATTTGAGAGCACGTGCAAGCACAAGGGGAACAGCAGAGGAAGAGGGAGAAGCAGATTCTCCTCTGAACAGGGAGCCCATTGCAGGGCTTGGTCTCAGAACCCCAGGATCATATGACCTGGGCCGAAGGCAGACACTTAACTGACTGAGCCACCCAGGTACCCCCATCGGAGTCTTTTTTATTATCAATTTCTCTAATTCGAGATTGAGCTGAGGTTATCTAATGCTTCTTAGCTACCACTCTCTGATTTCCAAATAAGCTATAACCATCTGAAGAGCCATGTCCATGATGAATTGATTTTGTATTCCCATAGCACTTATCACAATCTTGACCTAGTATGTACTCAGTAAACTTTTTTGAATAAATTCATGAAATAAACTTACTGAAGAGGTTGTGAAATTTTCTGTGTCACAGAGCATGTTATGACAAACAAGTGTGTCCCTATAAACATTTTGAGAGAAGGAGCAGGCCTCATTCACTACTGTACTCCTAGTTCCTGTCTCACAGTAGAGACTCAATAAATATTTGTCATTGAATGAATAAATAAGTGAGTGAATGAAAATAGTGATCTAGTCCAGCCTACAATGATTTTATGATGCAAGGCCCCAAGTAGAGAGAAAATCTATAATTTATGCAAAGTAGGATATACCTGCAAGAAAATACATCAAAAAGGAACAAAAAATGGATTGGGATTTGCTTTGAGAAAACCCCTTATGAGGATATTATATCATTTTAGGTAAATTCTAGGACTCATAGCTTGGGAGTATCTGGGAGTTTACAACATTCGCAGGCCGCCTGTAGACAAGCACTGACTGATGGCAGGTTTGAAAATTGATCTATTCTAGTGGCACAACAACTCAGTAATATGACTTATGTTCAGATCTTCCTGTGGAATAGGACTAGGTCTTGGTTTCTCTCCTTGTCCTACTGCACCACTTCTTCAGTAAAATGGTTTCTGCCTTAACTCAAAATTCTGTCCTTGATTGAGTCATTTTCCTAATAAATCACTTACACAGGTACCCTCATCTCAGAGTATGCTTTATGAAAACGTAAGATACTGAAACACTACCACAGGCCATGCATTTCTCTGTAATTCTACCTGAAAATACTCCTCACCAGATAATCCATTAACTAATGAAGTTAAGATGAGGGTCCTCCAGTTACTCCAGTGGTAATAATTCTGCACTATCCAGAACTTGTTTCTAACCTGCTCTTAGTTAAATCCAGTTTCCTACCCAGTTTTCATTCCAATTTCCTGTGAACATGTAACAGCCTCCATGATCTTGAGCTTTCTTTTCTTTCAAGCTCCGAACTTTGACTCCAAATCAAAGATGCTGGTTTGGGTTGACAAGCAAATATTTCTAACTTCAGTCTTCATCTAGTAGTTGGACACATTTCCCAGTTGGTTCAGGCCTAGGACTCTACATGTTTTCCTATCCTCTGCAAGCTTGGAATGAGGGCTGGGGAAATGAAGCTTCAGATACTTTGCTAGACCAGATTCAAAGATGGCTAAAACTGTGTCTTGAAAAATAGCACTAGATTAACAGACATTGGTTCTGTGTCTCCAAAATTCTAATGAAACACCTTTAAAAACATAAATTTGGGGGAAAAAAAGGAAATTTTCAAAAAAGGAGGAAAAAAGGAGGAAATTTGCAACACTGTTTCAACTAAGAACAACAGTCAGCCTACTATAGTAGAGATGCCCTTCTTATAACTAAGTCTGTGGAATGGAACTTACAATGCGTTGGTGGCTCCTGTGGCATAGTTGCTATCTTGAAAGAGAACAAGGAGATCTTTCAATTATGTACTACCTGTTCCTGGAATTGAATAGGCAAGATCTGTCATTCATGCTATCTAGAAAAAGGGGTGGCTGTCTTCCTAATGCAAAGCTAATACTTTCTACAGAGCCACCAGAATGCATTCTTTTCTCTAGTATCTATACCAACCCCAGCATTTTGTAACAAACCAAATAGTTGTTTGTGTGGACAGGAGAAAGAAAGATTCTTAGAAATAAGTGGAGACAGAGGAAGGTGGGCATATTATATTCCACTCAAGCTTATTTGTGAAACAATAATAGATGAAAGACAATTGACTAAGAGAAAAGTCAACATTAAGAATTTAGGAAGACGGGGGCGCCTGGATGGCCCAGTTAAAGCCTCTGCCTTCGACTTAGGTCATGACCCCAGGGTCCTGGGATCGAGCCCCGCATCGGGCTCTCTGCTCAGCAGAAAGCCTGCTTCCCCCTCTCTCTGCCTACTTGTGATCTCTCTCTCTCTGTCAAATAAATAAATAAAATCTTAAAAAATATCTAAAAAAAAAAAATTTAGGAAGACAAAGGTATTGCCATAAAAATTTGGTGAGGAATAAAGCCAATTGAAGTAGAATTAAAACTTAACATTGTAAAAAAATTGCACATTGTAATTATGGTTTCAATTTCAAAATTTGAGGAATACAATTAATGTATGGATAAATAATTTGAAACTACAGTTTGATTCTAAATGAAAAGGTTTAGAGACAGAAGTAAAAATTGGTACATCCTCCATTTATATAAGGAACATTCATTTTTTTGTTTTGCTAATTAGTTTTATATGGGATAAGATTGTATTTTGAAAACCTTAAAAGTCAACACAAAATAGATTGGGATTTATAGCTTTGAAATCACTAGAGACAAATGGAGGCAGGAATATAGTTAGAGAGGAGAGGAGTGCCTGGCTGGCTCGGCCAATAGAGTGTGTGGCTTTGATCTTGGGATCATGAGTTTAAGCCCCACATTGCATGTAGAGTTTACTTAAAAATATAAGAAAAAAGTGAAAGTATTTCAAAGAAAAGCTTTAAAAAATGTACAAAAATAATTATATGTAGTTTAAATTATCTTGATGAAAGCCAACAATCCAGACATGGCTAACAGCAAAATTTTTGTGATGTTAAATTGACATATTTTTAATGTAAAACATAATTAACCTAGATGTAGTACATTAAAGACTAAATTTTAAAAATAAAAGATAACATTTCACAATGGATATGGAATACTAGTTTATCATAAATATAGCCTCCATAGCTCAAAAGCAAAAATAAAATTATGAAGAATAATTGATTCTAATATAATGGTATAGGAGATGTTATTGGAATTAAAAAATGGAATGTTTGTATATCTACACACACTCACACGCACACACACACGTACCTAGCAAGACTACATATTCTTTTCAAGATTCTATAAATACATCAAAAGTAATCATATACTGAGCCCCCAAGACATGTACAGATCTTTAAAATTTTTTAAATTAGCAATAAAAACAGAATTTTAAAATAATAAAACACCAAAAATGAATCTTTTAAGATAAAACAAACATAATGTTAAATAACTATTGGACTAAAAGAAATCAAATTTTGCAGTACAGATTTAAAAAAAATAATTCAAATTTAAATTCTACACATCAAAAATTATGAGATGTGACTAAAATGGTAAAGAGAGAGCAATGCATAGCTTTAAGTGTTTATGCTATTTAAAAATAAACATGATAAAAGTGATTAAAACAGTTTAAGAAGTTATTTAAAAAGCATAGTAAACTTATCTTTAAAGAGAATCTGATAAAAGTAGAAATCATTGAATTAGAATACAAAGTTGATTTGATACATCCATATTTTGTTGAGAAAATGTTAAAATGAAAAGCTTCTTGAAAATCTGATTAAGTGGATATGACACATAAAAAGAAAATGAAAAAAAATCTAATAATATAGTCTTTTTACCATTCACATCCCTAAAACACTTCTGGTTAGTAATTCAGCTGACAAATAAACTGTCAGAGATACAGCCTTAAATATTGTTGCCTGATCTTAAAAAAAAGGGAAAGAAAACATGTAATTAAAGTATTTCAAATTTCAAACCAGTTTCTATAGGAAACAAGCATAGTCTTTTGTCTCCTAGATGACAGGAAATAGCAGAGACAGGATTCAGATTTAGGTGTGCTTGATCCTTACATTTCAATGTCCTGTGAGCTTGCACAGAACATTTTTCATATAGTTCTAGGTTGATGATTTAGTTGACACAAAGGCATCTTGGAGTATCAGCCTGCACAGTTATGGATTACTTTCTCTAGCATCTTCTGCAAATGAGCACAGGGCCTAGATCACAAGGTACAGAAATCCTGTACTAAGGAGAAATCTAAAATAGAGAATCTATTGGAAATTGCAACAGGAATAACAATGAAAAAGAGGAATGTGTGGGGATAAGTTCCCCTTCCACTAAACTTCATCGATTAAATGGAAGGCAAATATGCATACTTTCCAGGGTCCAAATATGGGTGCTGAAGAAGCAAGCGGATCTGGGCTCCTGGTAAGAGGAATCCAATCAAGAAGGGCTCCTTGAGGTGGAGTTAAGACCCCAGTGGGGGAGGCTAGTTGGAAAAATAGCGGTTGTTGGGGGTCACAAGTGGCAGCTGGATAAGAAGTCTTATTTTTGTCAAATAGCTTCAGCCAAAATCTCAGCAAAAGATCCTTAAGGAACTTTCTTAAGGTGCCCAGGAGAGAAGGAATCAGCTTTCTAAACCTTCCAACAGATGGTGCCCCAACAGATGACACTAATTCTAGATTATCATTGCTTTGATCAAGTATATCTTGTCTGCTCTTTTCTCTTCTTTTTCTACCCTAGCCTAAAGGAGTCAGAACAGAAGCTGGGGAGTGGAAGAGGAGGTAGAAAGAGGAAGAGGGAGAAAGTTGACCATAACTACTTTTTCCTTGGGTTTCAGTTTATGGCAGTTAGTACCTAGAAAAAGGAAGAAGCTTTAAGTGAGGTAAGAGTCTGAGTAAGACACTTAGATGGTAGATAAATAAACAATGAAGATCTCAGCATGAATTTCATGTGTAGAATAAAATTGGAATGATGTGATACAGAATTTATTAGGGGAATACTGAAGATGGGGTGGTCAGTAGTGGCTCCTCTGAGGAACTACTTAAGCTCAGGTCAGAATGACAACAGGGATCCAGCATGCAAGTTATGGGAAAAGCGCATCACAAGCAGAGAAGACACCTATGAAAAGACATAGAATGGACATAAGCTAGGTGCAAACCAGAAATAGGAAGGCTAGGGTGGGCTTCAGCAACATGGAGAAGGGAGGTAATAGGCTGGGACAAGATTGGAGACAGTGAGAGAGGCAAAAAACCCAGAGACCTTTGTAAGGTAAAGATATGTACTTAATTTTATCTTAAGTAATAGAAGGACAAGATAAGGTTAGGAAGAGAGAGCGATGTGATCTGATTTACATTTTGCAAAGATCTCTCTAAGTGCTCTATGGAAAATGGACAGTGGTGTGCTAGAGCAGGCCTCATGGTTCCAAGAGTCTATTGCTGAATTTCCAGAAATTTTGCAAGCCTTTTATTTAACACAGTCATTCTTGAAACTGACCATGGCAGAAGTATTTATACCATGGAAATTGGCAAACGCTACAAGTCAAGGTTTTTCTCCCTCTGTTAAATATTTATCAGCACACTACTGAAAATAGATGATAGGTGAGCAAAAAACCTGGGAGACCAGTCAGGAAAGACATCCCATATACATGGATTGAAAAAATTACTATTGTTAAAATGTCTATAAGAGCCAAAGCCATATTTAGATTCAGTGAAATCCCTATCAAAATTCCAATGGCATTTTTCACAGAAATAGAAAAAAAAAATCCAAACATTTGTGTGGAATTAGAAAAGACCCTGAATAACCAAAGCAATCTTGAAAAAAAAAAAAACAACAAAGTTGGGGGTATCACATTTCCCAATTTCAAATGATATTACAGAGCTATATTAATCATTTATTAATCCAGTATGGTTCTGGCTTGGAAACGCACACATAGACCAGTGGAACACAACTGAAAGCCCAGAAAGAAACTCTGGCATATACAGGCAACTGGTATTTGACAAGGGAGCCAAAAATAATGGGAAAGGATAATCAGTTCTTCAATAAATGGTGCTTGGAAAACTAGATAATCATGTGCGGAAGAAGGAAACTGAACCCCCATCTATACCACTCAAAAAATTAACTCAAGTTGGATTAAAGACTTAAACAGAAGACCCAATAACATAACACTAGAAGGAAACAGGGAGAAAGATTCTTAACATTGATCTTGGCGGTAGTCGTTTTTATAGAAATGACACCAAAAGCACAAGCAATAAAAGCAAAAGTAAATATGTGACACTGCCTCCAACTAGAAAGCTTCTGCACAGGAAAATAATCAACAAAACGAAAAAGCAACCTGACTGGAAAAAAAATATTTGCAAACCATATCTGATAAAGGGTTAATGTCCAAAATATATAAGGAACTCCTGCCACTTAGTACCAAAAAACCAAACAGTCCCATTAAAAAATGAGCAGAGGACCTGAGTAGACATTTTTCCAAAGAAGACATACAAATGGCCAGTAGGTTCATGAAATTGTACTGAGTATCACTAATAATCACAGCAATGTAATCAAAACTGCAATGAGATACCACCTCACAGCTGTTAGAATGGCTATTATTAAAAAGACAAGAGATAACCAAGTGTTGGTGAGGATAAGAGGAAGGGGAGTCCTCGTGCACTGTTGATAGGAATTGGTATGGTCACTATGGAAAAAATGATGGAGGTTCCACAGAAAATAAAAATAGGACTACCAGCAATCCCATTTGTAGGTATATATCTTAAGGGAATGAAGCCAGGAACATGAAGAGATATCTGTACTCTCATGTTTATTGCATCCTTATTCAGAGCAGCCATGATAATGGAAACAACTTACGAGTATCTGTGGATGAATGGATAAACAAGATGTGGTATGTATGTGTGTGTACACACACATACACACGATATTCAGCCAGGGGAAAAAATGAAATCCTGCCATCATGTGTAACAACATAGATGGATTTGAGGACATTATGCTAAATAAGATAGAGAAAGACAAATATTGTATGTCTGTTTATATGTGTTATCTAAAAAAGGCCGAACTCAGGAACAGAGAGTAGATGGTGGTTATAAGGTGAGTTAGGGGAAATGGGCAGATTTTGTTCAAATGTTGTTGTTGTAAGAAAAGTAAGTTCTGGGGATTTAATGTACAGCATGATGAGTAAACAATACTGGATTGTATACCTGAAAGTTGCTAAGAAAGTAAATCTTAAATTTCCCACTCCAAAAAAAAAATTATGTGAGGTGATGGAGGGCTAACCGGACTGCGGTTATCATTTTGCAGTATATAAGTGTGTCAAGTCATCAAGTTGTATAATTTGCACTTATACAGTGTGATGTGTCAGTTATATCTCAATGAAGCTGGAGGGGGGGGAAAAAAACCCAAAAACCTACAAAATCAAACGAGTAAAATCTAGTTATCCAGAGGATCACATTTTATGCTGCTCTTGTTTCTCCTTTCACCATTTGGTGTCGCTGTGGAACATGATTCACTGAAGCATGGTGAAGTCCTTTAGAATTGCAGAAGCATGATGGTGACCCAGGCACATATGGCTAAACAGCTGGCTCTCCAGCAGGTACTTATACACTGTCACAAACACAGTAGTTAACTGAGGTCAGAATTACTTGCCGGACGGTGATTTCTCAAGACTTGGAAATTGAACTCAGTCTTCCACGTGTCTTCCAGCTACAGTATCGCTCCACTGTCCCTTCAGCTGTGCGCGTCCCGGGTCATAGCTCCTCATTATATCATTTCCCAGTGCACAGAAGTCCTTTGCCAGTTCCAAAACCTATTCTCGTTCCTGCTCCAGCCCATATGACATTTCCTTGTTCAAATGGACCAGAGAGCAAGATATTGACAGGATGTTTTACAGTTGTGAGATTAGAAGTAATTTATTTCCTTTTTGGTTTTGATTGTTAGAGTAGTATTGTTTCTGCCATTCACTTAAGGGAAATCTTTTTAAAAGCATGCCTGACAAATTCTTGATTTAATCTCCAAATGTTTCATTGTCTCCATGCAGATTAATCAAATCATATTCCTGAAGCATTTCTTAGGCTTCCCATTGCTTTGCAAATTGTCGATCTAGTGCATACCAGTTTCAGCCAGTCACAAAAATAGAGTGGCTTTACAGCACTATGGAGAGATGGATGGCCATCTTCTTCTAAATTATGCCAGCTGCCCAGTTCATTACTGTCATAATGAGTCCAGCCTCCTGGGGAAATGAAGTGCTCTCTCACACACTGAGCATGCTTACAAAAAGATCTCCTCATCCTCTTCTTTTGGTATCAGACAGAAAGTCTGTTGTCATTCGCAGTCTGTTAGTAATAATGCTGGAGGTAGAGTGGATTGTGCATACCAGGTCTTTGCAATGAGGCCTGGTAGGTTTCCTTATGGGTAGAGTGAGGTAAGAGTTTCCATGAACATGCTATGACCACCTTCCCCCTCCACCTCGTGCTCCCATCAAAAAGATATCATAATTCGTGAAAGCTGGAGCATTTAAACAAACTTCGTATTTGGTCTTCAAGGCTTCAGGTCTCGTTGCCTCAAATGGATTACCAGAGCAGCTCCTCGGCCCCACCTAGTATCCCAGTATCCAAGAACAAGGCAATGATCCCTGGTTCTTTGGGTTTTGATTGGTGTTTGCTTCTCTGGGTTCATGTGCATAAAATTCTAAGCTGAGTACTTTTGTTCTTTTAATTTGTGAATTGTCTCTTCTTCCCCAAATTCGTTTGTTAAGCCCTAACCCCTAATGTGATTATATTTGGAGATAGGGCTTGGGATGAGGTGATAAAGGTCAAAGGAGGTCAACAGGATGGGGCGCTAACCTGACAGGATTAGAGGAAGAGCCCCCATAACTCTGTCACATGAGGAAGTTATCTGCAGAGTAGGAAGAAGTCCTCTAGGATCTGACCACACTGGCACCCTGATCCCAGACTTGCAGTCTCCAAAAATGCAAGTGAGGATGTAAATGTCTGTTGCAGCCCCCTAGCCTGTGATATTTTGTGCAGGTAGCCCCAGCCACAGGGAGAGGGCAAATGTTCTTGTCCTCTGTCCTCATGCACTTCCCTATGGGAATGGATGGCCATTTGCAGTAGTAAAGGTTTCTGGGGGAAGGATAGAATGCCTCTCCAGTACCTTATCACAAGTTGTAATGCTTCCTGTAACTTGCATTGGTAAAATAAATACAGATGTGTGATAAAGGAGTGAACCTTGCTTTGTAAACTTGTATTACTTCTTCATAGGCTTGCCAAATAAGTCCCAACAGGCTATTACATAGAATAGCTCATTAGTGTCTTTCTTTCTCTGCCTATCATATCTGCATCCAGTATTGTTATGGGTCTGAAACATATCAGTTTTTCCATGATATCTAATTTTATTAAAATCCCTTATCACATTTGTAATTCCTTGTTTGCTATCTGTTTTCCCTTTTGTACTATGAGCTCTGTGGTAGCAGGGTTTGTATCTATTTAGCTCAAGAATTTATCCCCAGTAACTACTCTGATACTTGGCGAAGAGTAAGTACCCAAAGAATATTTATTGAATGAATGAAATTGAATAAATGAATTCCTGTTTCATCCTGTCATAATTTATTTTGGGGCTCAGGCCAAAATCCTTCACATCTCAATTAAATTGACAGCTCTGCATCTCCTGGCAAGATTACAGGCGATCAGAAATAAAGATGTTTGGATGCTTGTGCTCCTTTTGGGCAGGAGGAATCTAATTGTCCATGTCTGTATCTATTTCTCTGCTTTTTTTGTTTTTAACCCCATGCAACCCACTTTAAAGATATCTAATATCCTTTTCTCCCTCCCTCCAATTTATGGACCCCAAGTTAGATGACTACTGTCTACTACAGTTCAGTCCTAGAAAATGAATGTGATCGAGCATATCTAAAG
The DNA here is from genome assembly GCA_028646535.1 of Procyon lotor. Taxonomy (NCBI): domain Eukaryota; kingdom Metazoa; phylum Chordata; class Mammalia; order Carnivora; family Procyonidae; genus Procyon; species Procyon lotor. The sequence continues at coordinate 15,046,469 of CM053615.1, forward strand.
GCTGAACAAAGAGGTTTGCAGTAAATGGATCCAACCTGTGCACGGTTCTGTCTTTGTCTACATTCTTAGGAACTTATACCATGTGGATTCAAACAAATTTTTAAATTATTTTGTCCAGCATGGCATTTAATAACATTAATGATTTTAAAACATACATGTAATTGAGTAATTGAATTCATTAAATTGTCGCTTCTCCATTCCCCACGAGTTTGATTATACATCGTGAAATGGAGTCGGATTCTCTTTACTGGATGACCGTCACACCTGATGTGAGGAGAATGGATCTGTGCTGAGAGGGTACCCAGGACAGGCAGAGGGAGCCCAATACTCCAGCACCTGCTTTCAGAATGTCCCTGCTTTCAGAAATAAAGATCACTACTGTCATCTCGGGATTCATAGTTTTTCTAGGTTTTTCTCTTTCCTGTCTCCTTTCTTTAGCATGGGCTTTCAGTACATTATCCCATTTTATTGATAAACAGTCTAATGATGAAATTTGTGCCCTTAAGCCTTTTACATGGAGTATGTGTGTGTGTGTGAGAGAGAGAGAATCTGCTATGTGAAATTTCACAGCTGTAAGTGACACCATTTTATTCTCCCCTTCTGCCTCTGGCCTTTCAACCTGTACTTTGGAGCCAATTCTTGTCTTGCTGCTTGGATGACAGTCAGGTGTCTCCTATAGTTTTGTTTTGTTCTTTTGTTATTGTTGACTTGAAATGAAAACATTCTCTGGTCATTATTAATCGCTGGAAATCTCATTTCATTTTAAATGTCTGTTCTCAAAGCAATACTCAAAATTCTGAAGTCAGTGCTGGTCTAGTCCCCCATTTCTTTGCTGTCCCAGTCTCTGACATCCTGCAGAGAAGGGAGGATATTTTTCTCGCTGGCCATTCACAACTCTCCGGGTATGTGATCATTCAAGCAACTCAGACCCTCTCTTGGAGTCCTGCCTTCTCACTAGATGGCTCTCTTGGATAAATTCCTTTAAGATGATTTCAAGCTGACTTTCTCTTCTACAAGGCCTACATCTGGCCCATGCTAAAAACTCATTGTTGGGGCTGCCTCTAACTTCTATGGTAACTTTCTGGGACTAACAAAAAGGTGACCCCTTGGGAAAGATGCATCCTTGTAGAGCACATGTTCCTAATCACTCGTTCCTTTGTGCAAAGAAAAGTGCACTCCTTGGAGGGGGCAGATGAGGCCTTACCCTTCTGGGCCAGAGAGAGTGTGTTTCAGCCTCCACTCGCGCCCTCCTCCAAACACATTTATGCAGCACACACATGGTGCAGTCTTCTACATGCAAGGTAAGTGTAGGCCAGTGCATGTCTCCCTGGGTTCTCCTGTCTGGGTCAGAGCGGCTAGCTAGCCATAGCCATCCGCCCTTGGGCTTTTCTTGGGTCCAGCTCCAGTCTCTGTGCTCCTCGTACCCCAGAGACACAAATCACATCCTCTGCGTGCTTCCACCTGTCACACCCTGCTGCCTCGGGAAGGCTGGCACCCCTTGTCCTTCCTGGTGAAGGAAGCAAAGACCACTGCCCTCCAACAACTCTTTCTCTCTCTCTCTCTCTTAAAAAAAAAAAAAAAAAAAGGCACTCTCAACTCCTACAACATTAACCCCTTTATATCTTTGAAGTAGTGTTACCCTCGTCAAACTGTTTGGGCCACCTCCTTTGCAAGTCAAGTTCAGGTGATTGAGCACCTCACTTTGGGCTGTGTAAATGGCTGTCACTTAGTGGTTCATTGTCGCCTTTTGTGATCTCAGTCAAAAAAAGATTTTTAAGAAGCTCCATTTTTTTTTTTTTTTAAAGATTTTATTTATTTGACAGAGAGAAACACAGCGAGAGAGGGAACACAAGCAGAGGGAATGGTAGCGGGAGAAGCAGGCTTCCTGCTGCGCAGAGAGCCCGATGCGGGGCTCGATCCCAGGCCCCTGAGATCTGACCTGGGCCGAAGGCAGACGCCCAACGACTGAGCCACCCAGGCGCCCCAACAAGCTCCATTTTAATATCCTCTCACATTCATAAAAAAAAGCCAATATTCACAGCATTTCATGCTCTCATTTACATCCAACTGGTTCAGATATCTGAAGATTGCTATTATGTCATTTCTACCACCTAGCCCGCTTTCCATTGCCTCCTGCTTAAAATGACAGTGGCTTTCAGACTTTTCCCCATCCTGATTTCCTCTTTGGTCATATTCTGATTTGCCATGGTCCTTAAAATGTTGACCTGTAATTGAACATAATACTCCAGATGTGGCTTGATCAGAATATAGAAAGACGATTACTTCCCATAAACCAGAAATTACACTTTTATTAATGCAGTCTAAGATCCTTGGCTTTTTAGCAGCCATATCACACTGAATTACAGAGTTGACTGTAATTCAGAATAATATCCAATTTAAAGCAAGTGCTATTCCCCTGCCAGCTGGATAGGGTTTCCCATTTTAATGGAGCATTTAAACCAAAATGAGGTTAATATGTGACCAGAGGTGGCATTAGACCACCAAAGCACGTTGTGCTCCTAAATTGGTTGACTAATAAGTGTCACAAATCAGCTCAAGTGAAACTGGAAGTGTCAACTACCTTGACTACTTGTCAACAGGAGGAGAAATTGGGGTGGTAGTGGTAATAAACAAGTCATTTTTCAGAATTATTCATAGGTATTTTGTCTGAAGGAATAGGCCTATTTATTACACGACTTGCTCTCCTCAGATTTTAATGTGATATTTAAAATTCAGCCCTCTTTAATTTTTAAAAACAACATTTCTGATTTTTAAAATATGTGTTCATTGTAGAAATTTGGAAAATATGGCAAAGTATAAAGAAGAAAAAATAATATATATCTACTACTTTAGTTAACTTTTTTTAGCACAATGCTTTTTTGTTTGAAATTGCTTTTGCAGAAGGAAACAGTCACTTGAATGAACATAGCTTTCTGATACTAATCTTTATTAGCCAAAGGTAAATTCCACTGAGTTTCTTGAACCAGGAAGTGCTTTCCTGAACAATGCTCATGGAGGACATGACTCATAATTTGTTATGCAAGAATTAGAGAAATCTGATCCATAATTTGTATCTATTAGAACTATATGGCACTACCATATTTGTAGGTAAAAAGTAGTTAAATATTAGCAATCTGTGATATGGTTCAAAGCAGTAAATTTATGGCAGGCTTGGAAAGAGCTTCTTGAATTCTGTGACTATCAATATAATTTTTCTATTGTTGACGTAAGTAGGTCCATTTGGCAGGAGAATGACAGAGACTGGAAACAGACAAGTTGTCCACACCTATGTTTTTCAATGAGTAAAATGCAAAGACTAAGAAGGTTTAACAAATGTTGATGTGCAAAGCATATTTTAATATACCTCTAATGTGTTTGGTAACATGGACTTAGGTACTGTTTTTCTAACTATGCATCTTTAGTGGTACCTCTCTGTTCTGCATTCTGTTCTAATGCAGAGTGTGCTGACCAGGGACTGTAGATTAATATCCTCAGGAGGGTTGAAATAACATGGGAATTTCTTTGGTTCCACTCTTTTACATTTTAAGGAAGCTCCAGGCCTGTATGTCCAAGCAAACACATTTTCAAAGAGGTTAAATAGAATATCCCTCTCTTGATCCAAATAAAATATCTTAAGAAGAATAACACAAGTCAAATAACTGATACCACCCTTCCGCGTGGGCAGCACTTGAGTGAAATAGAAATACATTTTTTGTGTGTTGTGATTATTGCTTAGTGATCAACTGTTCAATTGAATTAGCCTTCGTTTTCCATTTCCTTGCCTCTCAAGGCATAATTAAAGCCTGATGTCAAATCTCACTCGAGGTCCCATCAATAACTTCCACTTAACCACTTTTAAGAAGACAGTTAGCCTTTGGGCTTAGACAAGGAGGCTACAATTCACAACTTACTGTTTCGATGACCCTTAAAAGCCATCCCTGGTCAATAATTCAAACCAGTGTCCAACTCCCTGTATAAGGGGGAAGGAATTAACCTTTTGTGCCTTCCTAGCAATGTTTCATCTAGGTAATGTAAATCATTTAGATTGAAAACATAACAAGATAAAGAACAGATTTTTTTTCTCTGCACATGGGTGAAGTGGGCTGTCTAAGAAAAGCAAGGCAGTCATTTCCCTGATGCTGGAAACAGAAAGAATGAACAATGCTGTGGTTGAGCTGAAAGCTGCTTATTATAATGGCTGGTGTTGGAAATAGAAGAGGTCAGAGCTGCACCAAATCACTGCAGTGATTGCCAAGAAGCAGGTCGCATGGAAAACAAATGCCATTTGAGCTATTTTCCTAAGCCTTGTTTCATTATTTATAATAAACAAATGCATTTCTATTTATTACCTCCATTAATCTCCTCCAAAACTCTGGTATTCTACCTGCTTTACACAAAGGAAACTGAAGATTTTAAATGACAAACTGGCTGGTGTATAGCAAAGGCAGAACTTGAATTCAAAGCCTCTGATTCCATGTCTCTGTGCTTTTTCCGCTGATCCCACAGCTGTTGAAGTGGTCTTGATTGTTCTCCACAGAAAGCCAGGTGGGAAAGTACGTTTGAGGCCAGATGGTGGACAAGTTCATCTCCCATCTAGGGTGGAAATCACAGAGTTGATGACCTTTTAACCAGTGATGATGAAGCAAAATTCACTGTCAAACTTCAAGTCAGCAGTGATAATAGCATGAGACTTGACAAGTAATTGTAGAGCTTAATGCGATCACTTTTCTTTAATTTTTTGGAAGTCATAAAATTAAGTTTATATATATATTTTTTTTTTCTTTATTTTAACATAGTCCAAATAATTCAGAAGGTATAAAATGTGAACTCAATTATCTCCCCATCCCAATTTTTCACTCTCATGCCCACTCCCATTCCTAAACTGCAAACATCTTAACTCTATCTCATTTTAGTTAATCTGGTGCTTATCATCAGACTTGTAAATAGTAGGCTTACATTTAACTCTACTCTTTGACTTATAAATGTATAGTTTTTCTTTAAATCATATTTGAAAAGATGAGTAATTAAACCCACATTTACTACCTCCCACATAGCCTTCATTTCTTTGTGTTTTTAAAATAATGACATATATATTTTATAATAATTGCACATTAATTATAATTTGCTAATATATTAAAGATAATATATGTTAAACATATAGTGCTTATTATATATTATGTATTATTAAGTTTTGTTTTTCTTTCCGATTCCTTTGCAATCCTAAATGATATACTTGGTTGAATACCCATAGGGACTGACACACTGGAAAGTTTGAGAGCAAGCTTTCATATGTGGGTAGGGCTTGTGGATGGGAGGCTTCACCTCAGGGTAAATGGGAAGATAACAACTTTACATGAAAGGACTTGCTGTAGAGCTAGATCCAATTTAATGCATTACAGTGTGGAAAAATTATTAGCTTAGGCAGACATAGGAAAGCTTCTCTATTTGATGATTAATGTGGAAATATTCTGTGTGTTGTTGGTAGAAGCTGGCCTTGTTAAATCAGTAGATTTAGGCAGTCATACCCTAGTCAAGAGGAAGAAAAAAAATTTTTGTCCAGAAAGATACTTGATCTAGAAATTATAAAGGGGAAGAGGCAATTCTTGGGGCTCTGAGAAAGGGGAGTGGGAAGGTGGTCCCAAATGTTTTATCAAAAGGCTGTGAAAATTGAGATTTCACATGACGAGTAAAAGAGAAAACAGTGAGTCTGCAAGGTATCAAGCATGTTTTGGCATGTTTTCTGTCGTGTTTTTTTTTTTTTTAAAGATTTTATTTATTTGACAGAGAGAAACACAGCGAGAGAGGGAACACAAGCAGAGGGATTGGTAGCGGGAGAAGCAGTCTTCCCGCAGAGCGGGGAGCCCGATGAGGGGCTTGATCCCAGGACCCTGGGATCATGACCTGAGCCGAAGGCAGACGCTTAATGACTGAGCCACCCAGGCATCCCTCTGTCGTGTTTTTGAACAGCATAGATAAACCCGATGTTTTGGGATCTACTTTGATTTGCTTGTATAACCAGCTAACTCTATGAAGGAAACATGGACATGAGAAATTACGGAGACCATTCTCCTGGAGGTTTCTGTGAATTAAGAGTGGGTTGCTTGAAGGTGTGTAGCAATGGACTGCTCTCCCTGTCCCTTGCACTCATTGTCTGAGAGTATCGAACACCCTCAGATAAAGCCAACACACACACATACACACTCAAACACACACAAATATATAGAAAATAAACTAATGTCTTATATAACTATACTTAGAGTAATAAGCTTTGGCCAAGATTTTGCTCTTCTCTTTCTACATTGCCCAGCTTCATGTGATAGAATTATCACATAAGATTTTGTTTTGAGATATCTCTCTTGAAGCAGATATATGGCCTCTGGATCACAAGGAAAGTTATTTTTTATGATGTACACAAATTTGGGTATCCATAGACACTACATTTGATCGTTCAGAAAAACCGAAAAGATCTCAATATAGGATAATGGTTTCATTTTGCCCACAAAAACTGACTCTCCATGCAACATCATGAGTTGAGTGGAGGTGGCCCCTGTGGATAGAAAGTCTATAATTTAGATATTTGGGGTAGATAGGACTTTGCAATCTTACTGGATTTAATGTTTGTATGGGCAAAAATATTACCAGATTAATTTACAAGGAGAAAAAAAACTTTGTAAAAATATGTTTCCTGATTTGGGGCTTAGAAACTGGTCACCATACTTAATCAGCGTATATTTAATAGCTAACTGATGGTCTTGAAGGTGCTTGGGTTCTGTAGGTTTCTCCCAGACAACATAAACTACACAAAGATGAACTTCTCCAAAAACACATTCTATACTAAATTATCAAATATTTTAAATGAGAGGATTTATGGGAGGTTTTATGTTTGCTATTTTAGCATGGCCTGTCCTCTTTCATTTATTATTTTTTTTTTCCTTTATATAACAGGTCGATAAATTTTACCTGAGTAATAAAGCAATTTTGTGGAAATCAATCTCCAGTCCTGATTTATTCTGAGTGGTTTGTGTCAGTGACTAGGAGATAATTCACAAGCTATGTCTGCCGTTTGTCTGCCAACGGGGTCTCAGAGGCTGGCCGGAGAACAGTTTTATCTAATCCTCCTCAGTAACTCATCCCCAGAGATTCTCCATTCAGCTGCTTGTTGAAATGACTTGGGTGGTTAGCATGTAGGAACAGGGACTTAGAAGGAAGAGGGAGAGAGAGAAAGGGGGGTTGGGAGAGAAAGGTAAAGGAGAGAGGAAGAGAGGTAGAAAGAATAAGATCAAGAGAGCATTTTAATTTGGTCTGGTGGAAACCAATTTTTGGTGTGCATGTTGGGGGAGGGTGTTTCCTACCAGAATGAAACAAACAATAATGATGGGTTAGCAGAAGGTCCAGACTTATTAAAGGTAATGCGGTAATTTTCTCAACTGAAGTAGAAGCTCACAGGAGGAAGTCCCATAAACAATCTGAATGTGTGACTTAACAGCTGTCTTTTGCAGCCACTAACATTTTTATTTTTTTATTTTTATCTTTTTTTAAAGATTTTATTTATTTATTTGACAGAGATCACAAGTAAGCGGAGAGGCAGGCAGAGAGAGAGGGGGAAGCAGGTTCCCCGCCGAGCAGAGAGCCCGATGCGGGGCTCGATCCCAGGACCCTGAGATCATGACCTGAGCCGAAGGCAGAGGCTTTAACCCACTGAGCCATCCGGGCGCCCCAGCCACTAACATTTTTAATATGGCAGGAAAAGATGGAGACAACATTGTAGAATCTTCTTCTTCTGTCTTTTCTTTCAGCTTAGGCACGCGCACACAAACATACACATCAGTCAGATGTTTTAATAATTAACTCTTTAGACTTTGGTTTCAGATAGATTGAAAAAAAAAAATACAGGGTGCCAGCAGAAACCACAGGTCTGCCTGGCAAGTGGAGCAGACCTGTAAAGGACTTTTATCTTCTGCCCGTCATCTCAGATTGTCTTGTTTGCCCCCCTAAATCTTGATCAGGCACCATTACTGCGCTTGTGTCCTCAGCACTCTTGTGAAGGAAAAATTAATTCTGAATTAGTGGCCCCATAAATGCCTGTTCTTCACATTATCTGTCAGGAAAATAAGCAGACAATAGCTAGCTAAGTGGATTTCTGTTAGCTGCCATTCAAAGGAAAAGGGACAGGTGTTCAATGGGGCTTCTTTCTTTCCTCAACTGCTATTTAACAATACGTACAAGAGGAGTTTAATTGCCTGCACCCACCTGCACCCTTGTCATTTCTTGGTTTTATTGGTTTTAAATGAAAATATTAAGTGCACTCTAGCAACAGTGTCTAAATGACATTTTGATTGAAATATACAGGGAAATGTATAATGGAAGCAGGCGTTATTATAGTTTTAATAGAAACTGAAAGAAGTAACATCCAGGACAACATTTTTGCTATTGTTATGCATATAGCTAGTCCTGAGAAGGGTAATTAGGGACTGAAAAAAATGATTGTTGTTTAAAGGAGTCTTTCACCTTAGCTACCTGACTTTTTTTCCTAGAAGAATGGAATGGACTGGCTGTGGCATTTTTCTTTTATTAAGTACTGATTAGGTAGCATCCATCATCAAGTATGCATTGGACTACCTTTCCTCTTCCCTAGAATCGCAATTTACTCGTTTCTGGAGAGAACTTGGATTTGTGGATAAGAGTATGGGATGAAAACAATGATTCATTGCAGCTGACCAGGTGGAAAAGGGGCATTCTAACCAGCTGGCAAAGACTTGTGTTTGTCAGAGCCCCCATCTCCTAGACTCAAAATTGAGAAAGAAAACAGTCAAAGTAAAAATGATGCTATGAATCATTCTCAGTGCATGTAATGGCTTTAAATTTTACTGTAGTTAAATCTTATTTGTTATAAGAACAGTAGCATTCTTGTGTAATGCATGCAAATAAATGGAAAAGACCATCATTCCCAGGGAACATATATGCACATATAGGCACCCACACAAATTACCCGTTGGAGTTTTAAGTGCTAGGATACAAAATTAAAGATCTCATAAATTTCACATATTTTTATTTAAATTTAGAATATTTTCTAGAGAACATGGAGTGGCAGAGAACAATTTGTCCTTCCTTAAGAAGGTTCCTAAGTGTAGGTAGTCATGTAAAAGAGTAATAATGTGCATTCATTTTCTTTGGTGAGTTCTCTGTTCATCCATGGTAAAAAAAATGTGAAAGGTTTACAATATATTATAATGCTAAAGGGTAAAATAGAAATCCAACAGGACATATGTTTCATACCTGTGCATACACATAATTATCCCTGGTATTTTTTTGTCCATTACACACCTGTACAAATAATCTTATTTATTCACTTATTCATGGGTTGGTTCATTCATTCATTCATTCATTCATTCATTCATTCATTCATTCGTTCATCCACCTATCCCTTTACTGTATTAGAATCTTTGGGTTTCAAGTTGTGAAACATTCAGCTAAAATTGCCCTAAGAAATAAAAGTCATTTGCTAACTCATAACAAAATGGCCTGAGGCAGAGCAGTTTCCTATTTGGCTGCGTTACTTAACAGAGTCATCAAAGAACCAGATTGTCTACATATTTCTTTTCATTATTTAAGCTTTTCATGTCTATGCTTCCCTCTCTCTCTCTCTCTTTTTAAAGATTTTATTCATTTGAAAGAGAGAGAGAGAAAGAGGGAGAGAGGACGAGCATTGGGAGGGGCAGAGGGAGAAGGAGAGGTAAAGCAGACTCCCTGCTGAGCTAGGAGCTCATTGTTGGGTTCATTCCCAGGACCCCGATGAGCCAGAGGTTGATGCCAACTGAGCCACCCAGACACTGACTGGGCCACTCCCTCTCTTTATTGCAGATTGGCTAGAGGTATCACGTTCTTAAAAGACAATATCGAAAGGCAGGAAATTTGAGCATCTTTATTTTTATTTGAAAGAAAATCAAGAAAGCCCAGGTCCGATTGGTAAAACTGGGTCACAGGCCCTTCCCTTAACCAGTCCTGGAAATGAGGCTTGGGATTTCCACTATTAGCTTAGACCAACTGTGATTTTGGCTGGGGTAGTGGAATGCTGGTAAATGTTTAATAATCTGTTCTCTGGGGAGGGAAAAAAAATAACAAGGACTGATTATAGCACTGGCTGATTTCCATGGTACAAGTATTCTCATCATGGCTGCTTTAGGCTACTGACCTGACTTCATAAAGGCAGAGCTGGGAAGAGATATGCATAACTGGCTCCCACAAATCAGTATGAAATATTCCAGCAAATACCAGGCTGGGTCCATGTTCCTTGGCATATTGTCACCACCACCCATCTGAAGTGGGGTGATTTTAGAGAGAAATAAGGGGAAACTGACATGTTACCTGCAATGTCTGCCACATCCTTTTGTTCATTCATTTAACACATGATTTTGATGCCCTCTGAGTGTCAGATATTAAGGATAAGTACTAGTCATCTTTGAGGGAACTACCTTAACTATGCCCTTAAACAGAGAATCTTCTCATTCCTACCATTCTTACTGATGGAGCACTGAGCATTATACCATGTGACTGCCCCCCATTCCCCCTCCCAAATATAATTGACCTGATTGGGAACTGTGTACAACCTGGTAATAGGGCTCCCCACAAGGAAGACTTGGACAAACCAGACATTTGAAGTCATTTATTGTATTTAATGTTGGACCTAATAGGTTTCATTGAATTAAGGCAAGCTGATTTATGCACTATGAATAATCAATAGACTGTAATCAAAAAAGGGAAAATGGAGCTGGTCATCAGAGAATAGAAAAATAAGAGATGTCTTGGGGTCAGAGATTCCTCACTTGTCATAGCAAGTGTGATCTCAATTCCTGAGTTTTGGTTCTAATCTACCTGAGGCCCAGCGAGTGGTACTTTTCTCCCTGTCCTTGAATAAAGTCTTAAAATATATCCTTGTGGCCCACTATTTTATTTTATTTTCTCCATCAATTATAGGGATTCTTTAAACAATTATTTTTATTATCTCAAATTATCTCCAATTCATTGTAATCAAAATGGTTTTTTAAAAAGATTTTGTTTGTTTGTTTAGAGAGTTCACTCAAGCAGGGGATGGGCAAAGGGAGAGGGATAGAATCTCAAGCAGACTCCCCACTGACCACAGAGCCCAATGGAGGGCTCAATCTCATGACCCTGAGATCATAACCTGAGCTGAAACTAAGCGTTGGATGCTCAATCAACTGAGCCATCCAGGTGCCCAACAATCAAAATAATCTTCACTGGAATAAAACACAGCAAGCATGAACCTCCTCCTGTCTGTGAGCTCATGTCTAACAGTGAAGATACAGAAATAAAACAGCAGGCAATGACTTTGTAGTGCAAAAATGCTTCACTTAGATAAAGTACACAACATAATGGGAGCACCTTGGAGGGACATCTTTGCCTAGTCTTCAGGGAGCAGAATATTTTAAGAGTTGCAGAATTCCTTTAGTTTGCTGTACCATCAGGAGAACTTTTGTTCACTCTAATTATAAGACTATGTTTTCAGGTATGAAGTTTTTGGTCTTAATTCTATCCCTATTCTTTCCAGATTCCAGATTCTGGTTTCTCTTATTTATTGGACTGCTCTTAGATCCAAAGAAAGGAGATAAGCAATTGTCATTACCACTTCTAGGTCAAGGCAGAAACTCCAATAAAGAAGGGGGAAAGGTACGTCTCACACACCTTTCACATGGAGCACATTTGCACAAGGGACCTTAAGGAACGGATGTGGTGTCATTATTTTCTCTAAAGTAGTTCTGAGGAATTAGGGTGTTCAGATACAGTAAAAGCCACACCAAAATAAAAAGATAACAGGAAAAAAAATCAGAAAATGTTGTCTAAAACACCTTTCTTCTGAAGTATGATGAAGGGGTTCTACCTTGTGTAGGTAAAATAGAATGTGTGGCTCCATAAGCAGAGATTTCTGTTTTAAGGGACTTCTAGCTCTAGATTAAGTCCCTCCCAGTGAATATAGATCATCCATTCTGGAGATGCATTTTTAGGTAAAATACCAAAAGAATCGGTTCTATATTTCATGCAAACCCTTCCTTTTACTACGGTGGCTCAATTCCCGTGTATGTAATTATATCCTGATTATCTGAAGCTCACCCTGCTGTCACTTCAGTTGGTTAAGGGGTTCCTCTTTACCTCTCCTTTACCAGTCTGCTAAGTGGCTGTAGGACCGTAACTACATTTGCTGCATCTTCTGTTATCACCGAAACCATCTTAGGGCCACATATTAATAGCAGACACTATCAGCACTGGATGGCAGAAATCATACAAGTGTGTTAAAAGAGAACACAGGATATTAGGACAGTGAAACTACTCTGTGACAACATCACGATGGATGTGGGCCATTTTCATTTGGTCCAAACCCGTAGAATGTAGAATACCAAGAATGTTGCCTACAGTAAATCATGGACCCTTGGTGATAAGGATGGTTCAGTGTAGGTTCATCAGTTGTAACAAATGTATCACTCTAGTGGGAGAGGTTGGTAATAGGGGAGCCTCTGTATCAGAAAAGCCAGGGAAATCTCTGTACGTTCCCTCAGGTTTGCTGTGAACCTGAATGTAAATAAATCCTCTTATTAAAAAAAAAAAAGGCACATACTTACAGTCTGAGAACTCAAGCAAGAAGGTGGAGCATTGCCTTGTTTAAACTCAGCAGAGAATACGTGTGTCAGGCAACTTAAATTTCTTGCCACTCTGCACATACCCACAAAGACCATGGAAGTACTGTTTGGGGGTTTACAAATGAATTTTAGGGAGTAGGCAAAGTTACGAAAATGGGATTCATGAATAATAAGAATCAACTGTATATCCAGCCTGATTCTGAGTTAGTCGCACAATGATTCTTAATTAGCAATAGATATTTGGTTTACAATAGATTATATCTGTCATTTCTATGATTTTAATATAAGAAGCTGAATTTCCTTTTCCTCCTATGATCTCCGTGTTGACTTTCAGACTGATTTGCTTTCAAATAATATTTCTACCACTTATTAACGATATGTCCTTGCACAGGTTGTTTAACCTTTTGCAACTTTAGGTTTGTTATCTATAAATGGGAGGGAAATAACACCTTCCCCACGCAATTGTTGTGAGAAGTAGGGACATGATGATGATAAAACACACCACCCTATCTGGCCCATTATGGGAGTTGATGGTTACCTACTCTAATGCCTACTCCAGTGGCTACTGAAGAAAAGTAATTAGGTCCTGTGAGTTTGATATAGGCACACGCAGAAGCTCATTTATGTAGTCAGTCTTTCAGACATTGATTTATTCATTCATAATTCAATATTTACTGAATACTTAGACTGTGCCAGATACTAAGCAGGTGCCAACAGTGCAAAAACTAACATTGAATTGAATAAGGAGCTACCTAAGCAAATCACATAAAATGAAAATACACGTTTGGTTGAAGGTAGCCCAGACTGGCAAAGTTAGGGAGGACTTCACAAAAGAGACAGTGGCTATGCTAAACCTTAAGGAGGTTTAAGAATATACTACATGAACAAAATCAGGAATCGTATTTTAGGAGGAGAAATTTATATGTATGAAAGCTATGATGTATAGAGAATATGACACTTTTTTTTTAAAAGATTTTATTTATTTGACAGAGAGAAACACAGCGAGAGAGGGAACACAGGCAGAGGGAATGGTAGCGGGAGAAGCAGGCTTCCTGCTGAGCAGGGAGCCCGATGTGGGTCTCGATCCCAGGACTCTGGGATCATGACCTGAGCTGAAGGCAGACGCTTAACGACTGAACCACCCAGGCGCCCCGAGAATATGACACATTTTGAGCAAGAATTTTGATATCATGCAAATCTACAGTTCAGTGTCAAAAGAAGGAGCAGGACATATCAGAGGAAATCAAGTTAGTCTGCCTGAAGATTTTAAACCTTATTCGGAGGTCAATGGAAAAAAACAGAGAAAACTGTTAAAATAGGGATTGATAAAAGTCAACTTGCGTTCATGACACTCACTTGGTCATTGATAGGAAGACCATTTGGAGGAGCATTACTGAGAAAAGGAGACAGTTTATGAGGTCATGATACTAATTCATTGTGAAGAGGTTGGGAACTAACTAGTGGCATGGTAATAAATAAAGATTCACCCAAATGAGAATGAGCAGAAGTTATTTATCAGAACTTGCTAGAGCAAGGGAGTCAGCCATCATCCCTTGCATTTGACAGAGACTCAAAGGCAGGCTTAGAGTGGGGAAAAGCTTACAGTGGAAAGAAGCAAGCCTCCAGTGTGCTGTGAATGAAGGTGGTTGACATGTGAAAGCTGTAGGTAGGCAGCTAACAAGAAGCAGGCCATGATGTGTGATTGGTTAGGGGTATGTAAATGGCTTCCTCTGGTAGGTCTTAAGTTAAAAGTGGGGGACAAATTAGAGAAGCTGTCAGTTTTTAGTCAAGTCCTGGATATTTTGGACCAGGGTTACCAGGGTTATTGTTTTGCTTGATAGAGATGTTAGTTAGACTTTAGATTCATTACAATAGGTAATAGGTTGCTTTCCTGGGCTAACTGCTGCAGGTTGTGGATCAGAATTCCATCTTTACATATGGTCTGGCCAGTGTCTGACTGCATATTCAGTCTCTAAGTGGATAGTGGATTTTAGGAAATCATAAGGGACCACTGAAATAGAAGATAAATCTGATATTCAGACAAGAGCTGTGACTTGCCCATGGTCACATATCATAGACAGTGTGGTGGGGTAAGAATGAAAATCCTTTTATCCTCTCTAGTGCAATTACTAATTTTCTACATTGCATCTAAACTACCTGATCAGGGGTGCCTAGGTGGCTCAGTCGTTAAGCGTCTGCCTTCGGCTCAGGTCGTGATCCTGAGGTCCTGGGATTGAACCCCGCATCGGGCTCCCTGCTCGGTGGGAAGCCTGCTTCTCCCACTACTATTCCCTCTGCTTGTGTTCCCTCTCTCGCTTTGTTTCTCTCTGTCAAATAAATAAAATCTTTAAAAATAAAAAAATAAAAAAATAAACTACCTGATCAATAGTTAAATTAAGAGGTGGGAGGATGAAACGGAAAATTCCTATTCTATGTTAAGAGCAGAAGTAGTTTAGATTAGTAAATACGAGCATGTTCTAGTCTTCCCATAATCTCTGTGATGGGGAAACTTCTCTGCACTTCAAAATATTATCTCCTATCCTCAAAACATGCTCTTTTTCCATCAAGTGCATTATGATTTTTCTACTACTATGTGCTTTATTCTATGTATTCTGCACAAACTTGGACCTAAAGGAATAAAATAGAAACTAAGTGAATGGGGGCGCCTGGGTGGCTCAGTGGGTTAAAGCCTCTGCCTTCGGCTCAGGTCATGATCTCAGGGTCCTGGGATCGAGCCCCACATTGGGCTCTCTGCTCAGCAGGGAGCCTGCTTCCCCCTCTCTCTGCCTACTTGTGATCTCTCTCTCTGTCAAATAAATAAATAAAAAATCTTAAAAAAGAAAAAGAAACTGAGTGAATGGAACAGTTTTTATTTGGATAAACTGCCTCAACCTGTATGTCTTACCTCAAGGAAAAGCTACTTCTTTATTCCTTCTCTCTATGCCATGTGAAATATTTTTCCTAACTGGATTAAAAAATACTGAATGATTTGATTTGAGACAAGGATTAAATGTTAGTAAAAGTTTCATACTTGATCCTGAGCAATAGAGATGGATGTCTAAAGATTCATAAGCTATTAGCAGACCAGGGAAGCCTGACAAAAACTACAGATAAAATAGAGCCAATAAGCATATCATCTTGGTTTTCCATGCCCACAAAAATCCAATAAGTAAAGACTGATGATATGAAAGTGCTTTAAAAAAAAAAAAGATTGAGGCCCACCTGGGTGGTTAAGCGTCCGACCCTTGATCTGATCAGGGCTTGTTCTCAGGGTTGTGAGTTCAAGCCCCTCAATGGGCTCTGCTGGGCCCAGACCCTACTTTAAAAAGTTTTTTTTAAATTAAAATATTTTTAAAAAGATCGGGAGGGAGTGGGATACAGTTAAAAGAAACTTCTACTAAATTGTTTTAAAATGTCAGAAACAAAATATTTCTTCTGCCTCCAATACATTTATTTATACCCAGTCCATGTCAGAGACAGAGTGAAGAAGCTGCTTGCCTAGAACTCAAGCCTTCTGTAATATCGCCTCTTGATTTCACCTGGCCGGGCTCTTTGCATTTTATAGGCTGGCCGCACCTCCGTGAACACTTTAAATGCCTAATGACTGAAACTCACTTCATAGCTCCTTCAGCTTTGCTTTCTTTCACTGAAGACTGTCGGAAGGAATGAATTTAGGGCAGAGCCTTTCTGTCCACTCCTCTTGTTCCCAAAGGCTTTAAAGGAAAAATACTTCAAGCAGGGGAAATTTTCCTTCCATGTTGGTGTTCACATTTCCCCTCAACCATCTTTGTGCCCCCAGAACTGACTACTTAGTGTTGGAACTCATCAGGAATCCATGATCTTCAGGGGGACGGGAAACACCAACCTTAGACCACAAGCCAGAACACATGCTCAGATTTCATTAATTAACAATATGGAAATAACATCCATCATCATGTGGCTCAAACGCTACTAATCTTTAACTGCCTTATCAAAGTGGATCCTCCAGATAATCAAAGAAGTAGGCTTCCAAGACCTCTTTTCTACATAACCACATACCCCAAAATAAGATCTGAAGAAGGTGCTGGGACTTCCAGTTGCAGAAAATCTCAAGACTCCTACTTCCTGGGAAGAGGGAGAAGCAGTAAGAATCCAAAAAACTGGAGAATAGAACTGTCACATTATGTCAAGCTCGTGAGTCCGAGTTCCCCACTGATTAAAATTCTTAACAGCTTCCTGCTGCGTAGGATCAGGTGCACGTTCTTGGCCAGGCGTGTCCAGCCTTTCATGACCTGACTTTGGCCCGTTCACCTTCCGCTGCCAGCCCACTTCACTTCCCCTGCCTCCTGCACCCCTAGTGCTCCTCTTCAGGCATAGAGCATTTGACATGGCTCCCCTTGCAGTTTGCCTGTTTGACCAGATTTTCCATTTCTCAGGACCTTAGGCCATTGTCATTTCTTCTCTGAAGCCTTTTCAGGCTTTTCTTGTCCCAAGACAATTCTCTTTTTTTCCTTTGTTCTGCCACCACCATTTCTTGTTTTTACTCAATAATCTTCCCACTCAGTAATGTTTATTGCAAATGTGTCTGTCTTCTCTCCCAGAGAGAGCCCCTTGAAAGCAGTAAATGTATCTGTCATTACCCGTCTCCCGAGCTAAACACATTTCTTGGCACAATAATAATGGTTGCACATAATAATTATTTACTGAATAAATGAATTAATACATGTCAGCGGTTATTAAATTCCTGACAATAGTCATTTTCCTTAGAGCATTATAAACATGGCCTCCATAAATATAATGTTTTTGTGATGCAGATATTTTTAGCCTCTTTGGGTAATGTTCCGAATAATTCGGAATCCTGGCCAGAGCTGTGTCCAGGAGATCAAAAGATGTCATTAGAAATCTCCCACTTTTCCAGGCCCCCTGGGAGGCTCAGTTGGTTAAGCATCTGACTCTTGATTTTGGTTCAGGTCCTGATCTCAGGGTCATGGGATCAAGCCCTGCGCTGGGCGTGAAGCCTGCTTGAGATTCTCTCTCTTCCTCTTCTTCTGCCCTTGCCTTCCCTCCCATGCTCTCACTCTCTTTCTTTAAAAAAAAAAAACAAAAAAAACTTACACTTTTCCTATTTTTCTTAGCTCTACTTATCTTTGTGTTGTTTTCATTCCTTTAAGCAATATCCACATGATGGCAAAGATAACCACTGGCCGCTTTAGGCTCCCCTAGTGTTTCCACTAAGTGATCCCAGTGAAAGACCGTGTTTCTCTCCCTGTGGCATAAGCAAAAGTCATGCAGGTGGCTTATTGGTCCGAATTGTGTCCCATGGCCATTTTTGGACCAGTCACTGTCACACTGGACACTAATTAGAACTAGGTCATAAACAGATCCTCATGCTAGGGATGGTATGGGATTAATT
The DNA here is from genome assembly GCA_028646535.1 of Procyon lotor. NCBI lineage: Eukaryota > Metazoa > Chordata > Mammalia > Carnivora > Procyonidae > Procyon > Procyon lotor. Next base: position 15,064,511 of record CM053615.1, read on the forward strand.
TTGACTTACTGTACCAGAACTAGATGTTTTAAGAATGTAAAAGAGATGATTTCCCAAAAGAGATACCAAGCAAACAAAAAAAAACTGACAAAAAATATTTTGGCCCACCACGAATATCTTTTGCCTGTTCTCCACAGCTGTCCTATGTCTTCCTTGAACTTAAAGCAATCAGAATGCCATAAAGTATACGGTATTAGAACTGCCATCAGATTGTAGAGACAGTAACATTCTGTTTTGCTTTTAAACATTAGTAGTAAACATTAGAAGATTTATGGGTTTTCTTTTTGTCTGTTTTCCACATAAAGCTTTGTCTTGAGCAAGTATTTATAACTCTTTGCTCTCATTCCTGAATCATAATTGATTGCTTTGAGCCCAGCACTCTCTGAAGAGAGTTCAATTTTTATTTTTCTCGAATATTTGCCTTGCACTAAGATCTTATTAAATCCACTTGCCACTTTGCTGCTCACTTTCAAAGCTTCAGAGATTGCTCTGCCATTTATCCCACCCTGTATCTATCCAAGGAGGGAACACTGAGAAGGGTTTACTCTTAATTTAAGCTACATAAGCTTTCTGGGCCCAATTTCTCCAGAGTAACTTGTGATATCCTCACATCAAAACATAATGACAATAAAACCTAATCACAATAGCAAAATACCCCAGTTTGACAACCCTTGTCGTTTATAGAGCCAGTGTCAAGTTTTATTGTTGGAATCTTCCAGAGCCACATCTGGGTCTGAGGGTGCAGCTGTGGGAAACACAGTATCTAATTGTGGAATACTATGGTAGTGGGGGTAACCGCATTGCTGTCACAAGGCAGAACCTGACTGCAGTTGGTATATCTTTATAGAGCTGTTTGAAATTCATCGCACCATAAGGAAGATTCCCTTTTCAGAAAGCCACTTTGGCCAAGTGTACAAAAATGCAAAGAAATCATAATATACTTCAACAATCACATAGCTAATCATATAGTTAATCTGCTCAGTTACCAAATGTAGCAATCATACCTTTACCAACATTATTTCCTAAATTGATTTCCGTGACACAGGTATATACTTTATGGGTTGTCTCTGCAGTCTCCTTCTTTATGTTCTCCTCCTTTTCTACCCTATAAAAGTGTGTCCCCACAACCCCTCCATAGACTATAATCTTGCCCCTCTGCACCCTCTTTTTGGAAGTTTCTCATATTTGCACCATTTCCGTGAATAATGCATACCTCTGTATTTTTAGCTACACTTTTCTTCCAAACTCTAGAACTGAATTTTTCATGTGCACTCAATATCTACATTCAAGTAGCCCTTTAGGACTTCAAATTCTTTACTTGTAAAACACAATTTGACACCTCTGCACAAAACATTTCTTTCTTCCAATTTTCTTTCCTCTATCTCTCCCTCCTGTTTCCTTTCTTTTTCTTTATTTGGCTCATTATACTATTTTATTCTGATAATACCCAAATGTGTACAACAGTAATAATATAAAAACAGTAAGACAGTAAAAATTTCTTAGGATTTTAACTTTTATGCATCAGCTAAACCAAAAGAGCCAAAACCAAAAGAGCCAAACCAAAAGAGCCATTTTAGTTCTTATGCAATTATTACCCCCCCCAAAAAGGTAATATTCCATTTTGAAGTTATTGTTCTTTCATTAGTTTACAACTTAATACCAATAGGGCTGGAGAATATAGACTTTAATATCAGTGTATTTGAAATTTATTGAAACATACCTTATGGAAAGTCAGTTACTGCAAAAGTTAATTTTGTGTTTGAAATGAATGCATATTCCCCACTTATAAAAGCCAGGAAATCTGTCTGTAACAACTTAAACAAGCTGTTCAAATTTCCTTATCCATACTGATTTTTGTTTGTTTAGTATATCAATTGCAAAGAGAAGTACATTAAAATTTTCAATTATGATAGTATTTGTCCAAGTCCATTCCTGCTGCTGTAATAAATTACAGTAGATGTAGTTGTTTATAAACAACAGAAATTTATTTTCCACAGTTTTGGAGGTTGGGAAATCCAAGATCAAGATGCATTGAAAGATTCAATGTCTGGTGAGAACCCACCTCCTAGTTCATCAGCAGTAGTCTTCTTGCCATGTCAACATGGTAAAGAGGGAGAGAGGGAACTCCCTGGGCCAACCTTTTCTAGGAGTGTTAGTCCCATTCAGGAAGACCCTGTCCTCGTATTCTGATCACTTCCCAAAGGCCCTACTTCCAAATACCATCACACTGGGTATTAGGTTTCAATGTATAAATTTTGAGGAGGACACAAACGTTAAGTTTATAGCAGCATTTTGGTCATTTTTTTTCCTTGTGATTTTGCCAGTTTACCCTATACATTTTGAATCTATGTTATTAGGTATACAAGGTTAGATTTTTTTAAATCTTCCTTGTACATTGAACTTTTATCAATATGTTGTAATATTTTTATATTTTCTTACAATCTGAGCTTAAAATATAAAGAACTTATACAACTCAGCACCAAAAAACCAAATAAAATTTTTTTAATGGGCAGAGTCATAAATAGACAATTTTTTCCGAAGAGGACATACAGATCACCAACAGACATATAAAAGATGCTCAACATCACTAATCATCAGGGAAATACAAATCAAAACCACAATGAGATATCACCTCACACCTGTCAGAATGGCTAAAATTAAAAACACAAGAAAGAACAAGTAAAAAAAAATAATTTCACCTTAATGAATTTTTTATTATTATATTTATAGCAGCTTTCTTTTGGTTGTTTTTTTTTTTTTTTAAAGATTTTATTTATTTGACAGAGAGAAACACAGCGAGAGAGGGAACGCAAGCAGAGGGATTGGTAGCGGGAGAAGCAGGCTTCCTGCCGAGCAAGGAGCCCGATGCGGGGCTCGATCCCAGGACCCTGGGATCATGACCTGAGCCGAAGGCAGACGCTTAACGACTGAGCCACCCAGGCACCCGTTGGTTGGTTTTTTATAAGGATACACCTTAATAATCAAGTTTTCTAGGTCTTTATGGTTTTGTTTTTTGTGTTTCCTTGTGTGTGTGTGTGTGTGTGTGTATTTTAGAGAGAGTGTGTATATGTTCCTAGGAACAAAAAGCCTATGGAGGTGGAAGGGGTGAGTGGAGGAAAAGACAGAGTCTTAAGTTGGTTCCATGCTCAGTGCAGAGCCCAACGTGGGGCTTGAGATCATGACCCTGAGATCATGACCTGAGCTGAAATAAAGAGTTTTGATGCTCAACTGACTGAGCCACCGAGGTGTTCCTCGAGGTCTTTATGTCTGAATGTGAATTTGTAAACAAGAAAATTTGAATGTTGTTTTTTTCAATCTTTGCTTTTTAACCAGAATGCTTGCAGTTCTTACTTATTCTGATTACTGATATATTTGGTTTTATTTTCCTATTTTATTTAGAGTCTAATTACTATATGTATATTTTAATATGCATATTCTTTTGGGTTAACTGGGCTTCTACCCTTCAATTTCCCTATTTCCCTTCTAATAGTTTGGAAGTTATATCTTGTAA
>CM053615.1:15068521-15093425 GCA_028646535.1 Procyon lotor
ATCAGGTGTCGGGTACAGATGGGCTGGGTCATCTGCTCAGAGTCCCTCAGGGTTAAAATGAAGATGTCCTTGACTCAATAAATGTACTTGTTTTTTATTAGACATTTGGCTTTTTAATATCTACAATCTTTTGGAATCTGAATCCATATTGGTTATACTTCTGTATTAATTCATGATAGCTTGATAACATGTTTCCAGTTAATTTTAGTGACTCATTTTATTGTGAGTTTGTATACCTTTTACTCTTACCTTTGGAAAGTCTTTTAGACCAGGTCTTTGGTTTTTTATTTGGTGTATGCTAGGCATCTCAGGGCAATCATTTAAAGGTCAGATTTAAACTAAATTTAGGGTTTGTGGATTTTTCAGACTAGTAGTTATTACAAATTCTGGCCTCAAATCCAAATTTATGTAGGTATTGGTTAGAATATTAGGTATTACTTAGTTCTCAGAACATGTATTTATTTCTCTTGGTCCTACCAGAGCAAGGACAAACATAGACATGTGAAATTTGGGAGTCCCATTATATCATGTTCAGTTTTGGCGATTTAGTAGAAAGTTCAAACATGAGCTTTCGGTTGTGTTCTTCTGTAGGGTCATGCACACAATGCTTACTTCCAACCACGGTGTATGTATTGCCAATTAGAGAAATACACCGGAGCCTTGAGGTCCTGAGTTTTTATTAAGGGTCAGTCATATAGACATAACTGACTATTTTTGTGTTTGACCTTAGTCCCTAGCTCCTCTAAGAGTCAAGTTGATTCTGCATGGGCCAAGGCTGTCACCATAAATCATACTGTTAACAGGACTGTCTGGTGTGGTCCAAGACCATCAGGTAAACAAAAACATTTTTATCAGAGACAGCATTCCAAGGGCCTAGAGGTTATTTCCTAGGAACAAAAGACAAGGGAAATATCTCTCTTAGGATAAGATTAATCTTTTATTAAATGGTTTTTAATAAAATAGTTTTTAGTAGATTTTATTTATTTATTTGACAGAGAGAGAGAGATCACAAGTAGGCAGAGAGGCAGGCAGAGAGAGAGGGGGAAGCAGGCTCCCTCTGAGCAGAGAGCCTAATGTGGGGCTCGATCCCAGGACCCTGAGATCATGACCTGAGCCGGAGGCAGAGGCCTTAACCCACTGAGCCACCCAGGCGCCCCTAATCTAAAATTTTTAATTGTAATGAACTGAATGGATTTTATAAGCATCTAATCGTCCATATTTTTAGTAATGAAAATTAGGGCATCTGGAACTTAAATCTAGAAACATTTTTGCATCCTTGCATTTTACATGGAACCAACTGGTGAAAAGTAGCTATTTAATATCTACCTTACCTGACGCAGTCTCCTTTGAAGTAAAATTCCCATTGAGGTATACCCTCAAGAAAATCCCTTACATGGGTCTTGAGAGTCTCCCAACCTCCATTTTAGCCTTCTCATGGAAAACAGGTCCAATTTAAAGACTTCAGTTGTTAACACAGCAGCCTATAAAAAAAATTTCTTACTCTTTCCTGTAAGAACCTCTCTATTTGCAATTAGAGAGGAGGACACATAATATCTAAGTCCTCTGTAATTCATCTCTCACTTGCTTGCTCTTTGGATATACCTCTCTGATCTATCTCATTTCCTTTGTTCTAGAAAATATTCAGGGACAGCTTGCTTGTCAGAATCTCCCAGAAGGTAAAAGAAGATATGATTGTAAGTCACAAATGAATACTTGCTGCATTCAGTGATACAGTCACCCACTGCAACATCTTCTGGATTGTCCCACGCGGGACTTGATTGTGGGCAGCAGGGAGATCCCTCTGGAGTCTGTTCTCATTTTAGCTCTAATCTACTCTCACAGGGCTAATGGAATCCAGAAACTGTTAAGGCGGCTGAACATTTTAAGCACCCCCCCCCCTTTATTGGTAGAATCACTGAAGGTTCAACCTGATACTTAATTTTATTAGATTAAAAATGAATTAGAGGAAAAGAAGATAAAGTGAAAGAAGGAAAGGAAGGAAAGGAAGAAGGGAAGGAAGATGTTTTGTGAGGAGGCCTATCTTGTTTGTTTATATTAAATTATATTCCAGTGATAGTGAGAACTATTTGACAGTGTTAATTATGATCTACTGTTGTCCCATGGTAAAATTTTAGATCGGTTGAAGAGAATATAAAACACTTCTCTTCTCACTTTATGGATGAAGAAAGGGTTAATTGGAACTGATTGTAGTTTAGACTCAGAAGTGTGCTTTTTAACATCATGTCGAGTGAATGAAAAATTTGTCTGCCAAGATCAAGTTTTTTGACTTTTAACCTTTAATTTTCTCACAGAAGAAATAGGAGAAGAAGCCTCTGGAAAATTTTTCAAATGCAGACATATTTTAATTCTTGGATCCTATTAATGGGAATGTTGTATATAGCTTTTCTTTTCTTATTTTCTGGCAAAATAGGCAACATTTAAAAATACAATGGTATAAAAAGTGCCCCCCTCATTGGGCTTTGAGGACTGAAATGAAAGTTTCTCAGAGGTGATTTCCCACCAAGTAGGGCAAAGGTTCAGCAATGTAGATCTTACTGAGACTGAGATTTATTTTTACTTTCCCAGAGGTTTGTTTCTGAGAATTGCCTGTTACTGCTCTTTGACTATCTTCAGAGAGTGTGTGACCTGGTGTGTGACCCTCAGTGTATTAAAATTCTGAGATAATGAGTTTAAAAAAGAAAACTCCACAATTTATGGGTTGTCATTAAAATACACAGGGCTGTAAATAAGATGATTATTTGCAAATAGAAATAGGAAAAAAAAGATGCTCTTAGAGGATATTATTTGAGTCCTCATTATCTCTACCCTATATTACTGTCCAGTTTGCTTATCGGTCTCCTGCCTAAAGTGACCTCCACCCGGGTGCTCTTTCTGATATGATTGTATTACTGCCTTGCTTTGAATTCCTCAGTAATTCACCATTGTCTAGAGGAAAAAAAAATCTGCTAAATTTTGTCACGTTTCTCCTACAGTTGTATATGATCCATTCCCCTGTCTATTTTGTCCAAGTTACAGTAATGAGCTCCCTGTCCTCCCCCTCAAACCTGACCTTCTTTCTCATACCTCCTTATATGCTTCCCCTAACTTTCTTTACTTTGGAAAAACCCTTCTCTTCCAAACTCTGTCTACTCCCTCCCCTACTTTGTTGTTAACTTTTAACCAGCCAAATGCCTACTAGGCTTTATACTAAAAATTTGTGAGGTATTTCTTAACTACCCACCCTGACTTGGGTAGATCTTCTTGCATACTCCTCTGTGGGTGGCTGGATAATGCCTCCCAAGGATGTCTAGGTCTTGATCCCTAGGACCTCTGAATTTTACTTTATATGACAGGTATGACTTTGCTGGTATGACTAAGTTAAGGATCATAAAAAGAGATTATTCTAGATTATCCAAGTGACCCTCCAGTGTAATCATACATGTCTTTGCAAAAGGCAGGCAAAATGAAATTAGACTTTAGATGACATTAGTGGCAGAAGCGGAGATTAGAGTCATGTGCTTTAAATTTGGAGGAAGAGGTCACAAGCCAAGGAATAGACATAGCCACTAGAAGCTGAAAAAAGCAAGGAAATTAATTCTCCCTTAGAGTCTATAGAGGAAGTGTGGCCTTGCCAATATTGGGGTGTCAACTTGGTGAAACTCCATTTTGGACTTTTGGGCTCCAGAAATACAAGAGAATACATTTCTGATGTTTTCAGCCACTGAATTTGTGATAACTTGTTACAGTGGCACCAGGAAACTAATACACTTTCTCTTGCTTGTACATTCCTCCATTTTAGCAAATGTTTCCTGCTTTTGTAGTCATTTGTGTACTTGCCTTCTCTCTAGGTCAGTGGATCTCTAATCAGATCCAACAACTAATGTTATCATGCCTCTTGCCCTGTCCTAAAGTGAAATTCACCTGCACTCTCATAATTTGAAAAATCAACACAATGCCTTACCTATAACATATGAAGAAATGAAAAGAAAATTAAAATTTATAATAAAATGCTATCTGTTTCTGTGTGTAAATACTAAGCATGCTTAAATGTAAGGATACCTAAGATAGTCAGACACTGGCTCAAATAAATAAGATAATTATGAAAGTGACAGCTTCATATGCAAAACAGTGCAGGTGTGTTTTGTTGGTGACGCACATCCTGAAAGAGTAATCACTATTTCTTTATTTTTTCCATTTATTATTATTTTTTATTGTTTATAAAACCAAGTAGAGTTCTTGTCAACTTCCAAAAATAAAACAAAGTACGTATAATTATTCCTAGACTTTCATAATGGTTGCATTCTTGGAGAGTTCACTATAAATTAAAACTGTGAAAATTCTTGGTGTGTTTTGGTTAATGTCTAGCCTCAAAAAATGTCACAAATATTTTAACCACATGAATGCCTCGTAGGAGATTGGGAAATCATGTGGGAAATAGGGCATTTCTTCATGTGCAGTGTAGCCTATGACCTGTAGAATGTCCAACATCTTGAGCCTCCACCTACTAAATTTTAAAAGCACCTTGTAATCATTAGAGCAACCACAAGTGTCCCCACAAACATCCAGAATCCTTCCCTGAAAACCACTATGCATTCACAGCTCCATGTAACCACTGAGCGTGTCTTAGTCATATAGATAGTCTCCAAATCTGTCTTGGTTTCTAACACATAGCAGATGTTAAGCACCTGCATGTAGTGTGAAGAAAAGGTTATGTAAATATTGTATAGTGTTTTTTTTTTTAAGTATCAGTAGGGTCAAGGTGATTGATAATGTTCAAATCCTCTATATCATTTTTGTTTGATTTAAACAGCTTTATGGAGATATGATTTATACCGTACAGTTGACCCAAAGTGTACAATTCTTTGGCATTAGTGTATTCATAGAGATGTGAAACCATCATTACCATCAGTCTTAGAACCTCTTTTATCACCTCAAAAAGAGATTCAGTATTGTCTAGCCATTGATTCCTATCTCCTGATTTCCCTCAACTCTTAACAATTACTAATGTACTTTGTGTCTCTAGATTTGCTAATCTGGGTATTTCATATGAATGGAATCCTGTAATATTGCCTTTTGTGAGTAGCTCCTTTCATTTATTGCTTTCAAGATTCATCTATGTTGTAGTATGTATCAGCACTTACTACATTTTTCAGGGCCGGATAATATATCATTGTATGGATATCTCACCTTGTGTTTATCCATTCAGTTAATCAGACCTCCTTCTTCTCCTTATCCTCTATCATTTTAAGTTTTTCTGTAGTTGTGGAGATGTATTAAAAGTTAAAATTTCCAGGGTGCCTGGGTGGCTCAGTCGTTAAGCATCTACCTTTGGCTCAGGTCATGATCTCAGGGTCCTGGGATTGAGCCCCGCATTGGGCTCTCTGCTCAGTGGGGAGTCTGCTCCTCCCTCTTCCTGTGCCTGCTGCTCTGCCTACTTTGCTCTCTCTCTGTCAAATAAATAAAAAAAAAAATCTTTAAAAAAAATAAAAGTTAAAATTTCCTACTGTGATTGTTCAACTGTTAATTTTTTTTTATTTTGTCAGTTGCTTCATATATTTTGAAGCATTTTAGGCATTTATACATTTATGATTGTATATCTTCCTGCAGTATATATAATATATACAATATAAGATTGTATATCTTACTGACTCTTTTATTGTTATGATATATACTCTTTACCCCCAATAATACTCTTAAAGTCTGTTTTATATAATATTTATATATACAAGGCAGCTTTCTTATACTTCCTGCTTGCATCATATATTTTTCTACAGGTTTGCTCAGACATTTTCTGTGCATACAGTTGGATCTTGTTTTTGTATTCATTCTGATAATCTCTTCCTTGTAATCAGAAAATTCTATAGACATTTAATGAAATTATTTTTATGTTTGGATTTAGATATACCATCATGTTATTTTTAGAGTTTTTTTCTTTTCTTACCCTCTTCTGAATATTTTATAGAATTTGACTTTAATGTTTTATTGACTGTATCACTCTAGGTCTTTGAATACATTATAAACTTCTCAATTTTTCTTTAAAATCAGATGCACTTTAAATAAATTATGACATAAAATAGTTTTTTATAATGGCCCATGCTTTTGTAATAATTCATGAAATCATTCATTGCCATTTGGATGCTTTTCATTCATTCCTAAAGATCTAAATTTCCCTATGGCATGATTTCTCTCCAGCCTGAAGGTCTTCCTTTATTATATCTTGCACTGCTGCCTTGTGATGACAAATTGCCTTAGCTTTCCTTTAAGGGTGACTTGTTCAGTCATGGGTTCTTGGAATTAATCCAATTTGGAGTTTGCTAAACTTTTTAAATCTAAATGTACATCTTTCACCAAATTGGGAAGTTTGCTGTCATTATGTGTCCAAATATCTTGTTTTGTCCCATCATCTCTCCCTTCTTCTTCTGGGATAAATACTTGTGTATAATACCTTTTGAATCTTGTCCCATAGGTCCCTGATCTCTTTTTATTTTACCAGTCTTTTTCTCTCCCTTCTTCAACTGTTATGCTTTCTATTGATCTGTCTTTAAGATCATCAACATTTCTTTATCATATCTTTGCTCTTTTGATACTAATCCAGTGAATTTTTAAATAGAGATCTATTTTCACTTCTAAACTTTCCATTTGGTTCTTTTTTCCCATATTTCCTACTTATGTGCTGTCTCTGTCTTTTAATTCAAAACAAGTGTATTTTCTCTTACCTCTTTGATCATAGTTAAAATAGTGGCATTACAGTCCTTATCTAATGGTTCTAGCATCTGGATCATCTCAGGGTTGTCTTTTACTTTGAGAATGGGTTACATTTTCCTGGCTTTTGGTGTATTAAGTAATTTTGGATTATAAACTGGGTATTATAAGTGTGTTGTAGATTGTCTGGACAGTATATATTGTTATATTGCAACAATATATTGATAATATCATCAAAACATTGATATTTTTATTTTTCCAGATTATTAACTCAGGTAGATGAAAATTGCTGTCACACCTGTGGTAGACAATGGCTTAGTACCGAGTTCAATCATTTAAACCTCAGGTCTTAGAAACTTTCAGTCATCTCTATGCAAGCCTGATTCAAGGGTCAGCTGGTGATTTTCTTCTCTGCCTCTTTCCATACTCGACTTCCTTTATCACTCTTGTGGTTGTGCTTACCCTAGGGCTCCTTTCTCTGATTTCTCTGGGCAAAAAAGATGATTAGTTTTTGGTGTTTTCCTTTTTTGTTTTAAGTCATGGTTTTAACTATCACTTCAACTATGGGTGACCTCAGGGTCAAGCTGCAACACAACAAAGAACTCAGTCCAAGTTTCAACTCTCCCCCACAATATGTGAACTTATTAGTCTTCAGATCCTTCCAGATCCTTCCATTATTTTTTCTTTCTTTTTGGCCAGGGTTGATGACTGTTTTCTGTGAGGATTGGTTTCTTAAAACTTATTCTTCTGAGGGATGGGGAAGGAGACAAACCATAAGAGACTCCTAAACTCACGAAACGAACTAAGGGTGGCTGAGATGTGGAGGGGTAGGGATAGGGTGGCTGGGTTGTGGACATTGGGGAGGGTATGTGCTATGGTAAGTGCTGTGAAATGTGTAAGCCTGACGATTCACAGACATGTGCCCTGGGGCAAATAACACATTATATGTTAATCAAAATAATAATAAAAAAAAAAACAACTTACTCTTCTGTATCAAAAGCATGTTAACTTCCTTTTCAGAAAAAAAATTTTACAAAGGTATAAAAATAAATTATAGCTTGTTAAGCTTTATATTATTTTACATGAGCTTGAAGTTGTCATGCACAATTCATGATATGTGTTCTTCTTACATATAAACAACTAACAGTATTAGACTAGCATATTCTCTGAAAATGCAACAATTTATATATATGTGTGTGTGTATATATATACATATGTATATATACGTGTGTGTGTGTGTATATATATATACATATGTATATATACGTGTGTGTGTATATATATGTATATATATAGTTCAGACCTCTGGATAACAGTGTGCTTGTTCAAAGCTACAACTGTGACTCCGCTAAGAATGGGAAGGTTCTGTGATAATTTTGCAAATGGCTGAAAATACTAGTGGGCTTTCTTGAACTCACCCTGGGTGTTAATTGCCCCTATTTCTGAAGACAGCAGGGAAGAGGGAAGTTGGCAAGGAAGAGTAAGAGCAGCCAACATTGCCTTCTCTTTTCTCTGTGCTCTAGTGAAAAGAGGATGAAGCATCACAGAGAGATGAAAATCTTTTGGTTTGCTGTGAATCAGGCCAGTATGTTTGATGACTCAGGGAAGGCATTGATGGGTACCATGTTAGAAGAAGAAAGTAACAGCAAGGGCAGGTTAGGAACACATTGTTCTGCCTGTGAAATAGCCACTTGCCTACTTGCCCTACACAAAGAATGATTCATCCAGGCAAGAACACCCTGTAGGGAAGTGGATCAAAAGAGAAAACCAGCAAGTGAGATGAACTAGCATAGGGCTTCTCCAACTTTAGCACTCAAGCCAATTTCCTGGGGTACCTTGTTCAAATGCAGATTCAGACTCGGGAGTTCTGGGTGGGCCCAAGATTCTGCATTTCTAACAAGTTCCAGCGTGGTGCAGATGCTGCTGCTCTAAGGAGCAACAAACCAGAAGCTATCCTGTAGCAGCATTTTACCTAGAGCTGACCCTGATGCCAGGTGAGGGGAGTGAAATGATGATTTCATTTATTTTACTGCCAGGAAAAATTCCATGGGGGAAAGTGGAAACATTTTTGCTTGACTTGGTCAATTTTTTGTGCATAATCAAAATATGTTGTTAATTTATTATCAGGGATAGCACTTATTAAGTTCCCACTCATTCTGGCTGCTGTGCAACAACACCACTTGTCATGTGTTGTGAGGTGTCAACAGCTGTGTTATTGATGCTGATGCAATTTTCCTCACTAATAATTATTATAAAACTACGATTTTAAGTTGGAGATTATTTTACCCTGGTATTCTTTCTGTGGCATTTCACACTACTTTACATCTGTGGGTTTTTTTCCTCCCATGTATTAAGAAATAAACATCTATTTGCAGTTAAGCATGGGTTTTTATGTTATAGTTTATTCTGGTGTTTCGTACTTATGATCCTAAAACACGTAGGGAAAAATCAGTAGTTTTTTCTCTGCTTTGTCACCACATTCTCTGAAACACAAAATGAGATGGGTAGGACAAATAATTGCCATGCTTCTTCTGTGTATGAAGGGCAGTTTAGAAAGCAAGGACACTAAAGTGTTAGAATATTAGAAAGCAGGGTATTTAGATAGTTTAATAGGGTGATAAGAAATAATATCAGAAAAATACTTGAAGAGGAATCCGATAACTATGGTTGGCTAATCTTTAAAATATGTTGCTAATATAATCCTGAAAATTTATCTGACCGATGAAAACTGATCTTAATTATCCAAACAGAACTTTAGTCCCACAAGTGCGGTATTTTACTCTGAAAGGTTAGATGCTCATTGAGGATTTATATTCTCATTCAACAAATATTCAGCTGTTTTTAAAAGACATTGTTGAGAGGCACAGATGAAAAATTACATTCGACGCAGTAGGTAAGAAAGACTGGTTCTCCCATGAACATAATGAAGATTTTAAAAATAAAAGAGCCTGGTTCTTAAATAAAATAAAATGATGATTAAAAGAGAATTAAACCAACCACATAAATGAGAGGTAAATGATTTAGTGGCTCAAAGGAGATGGACAAAACCACATTCCTCTGGAAGCTTTGGAGGTGGTTGCTGGTAAAGGAGAATCAAAGAATGTGGCCTTGCAGGATTAGTGGCTTTTTGACAGGCATAGGAGGCCGGCCATGCTTGAGGTCCAAAGGGACCTCACTGTCAGATGCTCATATGATCATAAACCTAGGGACAGGGGAGTGTGGGTATGTTTAGGCAATAAATACTGTAAATGAGTTACAGCTAAGCTGAGCCTCACCTTGGTCTGCTCAGCCTCAGTTGTTTACTCCAGTGAGGTATATAAATGTTACCATTTTCATACAGGTTTAAATTAGTGTTTTTCTTATCTATTACTGTGAAATAAACTACTCCTAATGGCTTCAGAGAGCCTTTCTTCTTCCACTTGTTTTCTTCTCATGATTCTCAGGGTTGACTAGGTGAGATTTTCCACTGATCACATATGATACCCCTCATGAGATGACAGTCAGACAGTAACTGGGGTCGAATTCATCTATCGTCTTGACAGAGATGCTACCATAGCTGGAGCTCTGTTCCTCTCCGTATGGTTTCTCCATTTAGGAAAGTAGGACTTCTTAGGTGATGATTCAGGGTTCCCAAGAGAGAAAGGAATTAATACCTGCCCATTGTCTTAAATGCTAGTTTTAGAATTGATACCTCTGCCATATTCTATTGGTTAGTATGTGGCAGGGAGCCCAGCTTCAATGTGGAAGGCATGTGAATATCAAAAGAAGTGGTTCGTTGGAGGTCATATTTGGAAACTAGCTCTCCCCGGAAGCAATAGTGAAGGTTTAAATATGTAATGTCAACAAAAATTTAAATAGGAAAACCTCATTTTTGTCTTCTTGGAGCACCCTCCCCTTTTTTTTTTGGTTCATTTGGTGATCAGTTTGGCAGTGACATGTCGTGAAGAGAAAAATCAAGGACAAAGCTAAGATTGGAGCCTGCATAGCTGTAAAAATCATGATATTATTAGTAAGGATAGCTCAGTCAAAAGAAAGACCTAAGGTAACTTATTCATACGAAAACGATGTCATGAAGTATATCTTCAGTATAAGACTATGAATTTGATGGGATAATCTGGGTTTCCAACAGAACACTCATGGCATGTGAATGAAGGCTGGTGCACCACAGAGTCTTTCCCAGTGAGGTGAGGGCAGGAGATGCAGGTGTGAAAGTCACGCACCACGTCTGGAGATTTGTCCGTTCTTCATTTTTGATGCTGTGCTGTGTGTGTATCTTCATTTGACTCGTCTTTTCAAATAAGCTGCTTTTAATTTTTTTAAATCTTTACATCATATCTGTGGCAGGCAGAATATTGGTCCCCCTAAAGATGTCCATTTTCTAATCTCTAGAATTTGTGAACATGTTGTTACGTGACAAGGTGAGTAAGGTTATAGATGAAATTAAGCTTTCTAATCATCTGACCTTAAAATAAGGCTGTTCTCTTGGATTTTCTCATCTGCCCAGGATAATCACAAGGGTCCTTAAGTGTCTCGAAGCAGTTTGAGAACTTGACTGGCATTGTTGGCTTTGAATAGGAAAGGAGGCCACAAGTCAGGGAATGTGGTAGCCTATAGAAAGTGGGGACGGCAAGGAAATGGATTTGGCCCTGGAACAAACGCATAAGAAATGCAGCCTTCCTGACACCTTGATTTTAGCTCATTACATTTCAGATGTCTGACCTTCAGAGTAGTAAGATAATAAATTTGTATTTTTTTTAAGTTACTCACATTGTGATAATTTCTTATAACAGCAATAGGAATTTGTGTTTTGTTATCTAGTATGGGGCTGCCGTGCCCTAAAAATGTGAAAATGGCTTTGGACTCGGGCTGTGAGCAGAGGCTATAAGAATTTGGAAGACAGAATAAACCTGGATTGCCTTGAAGAGACTGTTAGTAGAAATGTAGATGTTAACAACTCTGCCTCTGAGGGAATTAAAGAAAATAGTAGAGAAAACATGTATTATTTTAGCAAACACTTACATCAGCATGAACAGGCTATTAGGAGAAATAGGACATTGAAGGCTCCGCCAGTGAGAATTCAGATGGAAGTGAAACGAGGAGCATGTTATTGGAAACAGGAAGGAAGTAGATTCTTTTAGTGGCAGAAACTTAGCTGAATTTTGGCCTGGGGCTGTGTGAAAAGCAGAGCTTGTCAATGACGAACTTGGATATTTAGCTGTGGAGACTTCCAAGCAGAGTCGAAGGTGTAGCCTTGTCACTTAGAATGTAACAGGAATACCTTAGATTACGCATCTTCCAGAATATCAATTCCTAAACATCCCACTCTCCAACCACTGCCTGCTCTCTTTTTATTCCATTCCCTCCGCTCATGCCCCGAATGTAGCATATTTTAAATTCTACTTGCTTCTACAATTCATTGATTTTCACCATTCCACACCTCTCTTTGATAGTTCTGGAACTAAAATAAATGAGCCATTTGACATTTTGAATGCCAACTTGCTATCTTTAGTGGCATATCGTCTTCCTCCAAAAGATGGGGAGATGGAAGGTAAAACAAAACAAAACAAAACAAAAAACAAAAGAAGCCCTGATGCCAACCTTTAATGTAAGATCTTTAATGATCTTTAATGTAAGATCTTTAATGTAATGTTGCATTTGGCCATAATGAAGGATGTAGAGCAACTGAAAGAAAAACCTCAGTATCCTGCATTTGAAATCCCATTTTACTAACTCTATTTTCTTTCATCATCTGGGACTGAACACAGCATAAAAACTTTTATAAGAGGATCAAGGTAGATGAAACGGGTGGAAAAATCCTGCCATTCTACCAATTGTCAAACATCTTGGGGAAAATTAATTTATTCATTTACATATGCACTGGACGTATTTATTAAGCATCTATTTTCTGTCAAGCACTGAGATAGAAGCTGGGGATTCAAAGATAGGCAAAAGGCAGGCAAAAACAATTGCCAAATATGTTTTTTAGAATAAGAATGCTTTATAAAGAAATGGATAGTTTATTTTCTGTGCACATATAATTTGTTCAAACAAAAGACACTGATTATGTCCCTAGTGGACCCCTTCAAAACACATCTGTGAAGAAGAGGATTGATAGTAAATTCCAAGTTGAATTATTTAATTAAAATATACTTAGAGGAATTTTAGAGAGACAGGTCAGAAAGAACTCAGGAATAAATCCAAAGATTGTACCTTTGGTAGCATAACCTTCACTAAAACCCCAGAATGTGTGTGTATCTTCATTTGACTCATCTTTCCAAAAAAGCTGCCTTTAATTTTTTTTAAATCTTTGCATCATGTCTATGGTATGCAGAATATTGATCCTCCTAAAGATGGTCCATGTCCTAATCTCTAGATTAGGACAAAATGGTTTTTGGAAACAAGTATTTATACTTGGCAACACCACCTTCACCTGTAGGTCATCTGTGGTTCTATCCGACTGTCCCTTCACTATTCTGGATTCTGAGTGGAGGTAGCATCCTTTACCCAAGGCAAATCGTTCTTATGGGAGGGAGGAAATAGCAATATTGGACAAGCCAATGGCTTGTAAAGCATCTACTCACACATGGCTTATGTTCTACTCACATTCCATTGGCCAGAGCAGATCAGATGGCCAAGCTAATGTCAATGTGTGAGGGGAGATATCTCTTAAAAGAGACGGAGAGAAAATACTTGGGAATAATAAATTGATATTTATTTAAATAAGATGTAAGTGGTTCTTTGGAAAGACAGAGTAGAAAGCTTGAGAAAAAAAAGAGACTACATTGAAAATAAATTCAGCAGTGTTTTAAAAATTCTAATTAATATTGATCATCTATGGCTAAAGAAGAAGACTGGTATATTGAAAAAACTTAAGTTGCAGACAACAGAATATAATCTAATTGATCAGAAGAACAGTTTTACACCAACAAGTA
This sequence comes from Procyon lotor, assembly GCA_028646535.1. Classification (NCBI taxonomy): domain Eukaryota; kingdom Metazoa; phylum Chordata; class Mammalia; order Carnivora; family Procyonidae; genus Procyon; species Procyon lotor. Next base: position 15,082,156 of record CM053615.1, read on the forward strand.
GAAACTCAGAAAATTATTGAAAAGGCCAGGAATCGGTTCTAGGCTAAAGCTAAGGAGTGATTTCTAGGCTCAGAACTAATCTAATGCAATTGTTAAATTTACCTCTGCCTTCACAGAAAGCTGACAATCCCGGAAGCTGCTGTCACCACTGCTGTTTGCAAACATACTAGCTCTGCCACGGAAATGCCAGGAAAATAAGCTGCAAATTGAGAAGTTGCTAATAGAGCTCTAGAGCCACCATCATATCTGCTGTATTCTGTGCCAGCAAAATAAATGTACTCCCGATCTATCTCACTTTTCTAGGGATCAGAAAGTTTACACGCATAAATTGGTGGAACATGAGTCACACTAAGAAACTTAGCTATGAGAGAATCTGGGAAGGTATTTTTTTTTTGTAATAGAAAGACTTTATTTAATCTTTATAATAATTATTTTGTTACAGTGTTCTTTTGACTTAGACACTAATCACACAAATAAAGAGAAACAAAACTTAATTAGAAATTGGATAAACATCACACTTGTTTTATATTATCTTTTTTCAGAAGTGTGGTATTTTAGGTGAAAGATTTAGAGTCCTAAGAATAATTGAAAGACATTCTTTTCTAAGGCTGATGAGAAAAAACAAAATGGGCAATGATTTACATTTAATCAACTCTCATTTCAAGAGAAAACATACTGAATGATGAACAGAAATTGATGAAATTAAATATACTTTTGTTTACCTATTCACTTTTTAAAAAACTTAGCACTTAAGCTCCGGGAAAGTTGAAGGAGTAGTATGCGAGTGAATACCTTGTTATCATTTACTTATTTTATCAACTGGTAAACTATTGCCGTATTTGCATTCTCTCTTTCCCTCCTTTCCCCTCCCTCATAAAATACACGCTTTACTCTCTGTGTCCCTCCACACATGCCTTGCTTTTTTGCAGAACCATTTGAAAGTAAGGTGCATACGTCATGACATTTTACCCTTAAAAAATTCAACACGAATATCCTAAGAACAAGGACATTTTCCTACGTAACCACAATACCATTAACACATGCACGAATTTTAACATTGACTCAATGGGGGAAATGTAACTTTTAACTTTCTCTGCATTAAAAAAGAGGTTGGAATGGATGTTTACTGAACCTAGGCACATTATCTTCCATTTTTAAGTTCAAGAACTGCCTTCCTTTATATAGGGGTTGACTTTGATGTCTAAAGCTGTCACTATCCTGTCAGTCCCCGAAGGTGAATTTTCTACTCAATTCCATTCAAAATCGTTTCCCTTCTGGATAGAAATTATCATAAATGTAGCAATTTATTCCTGTTATGCCCCGAGAATAAACTCAGGGTAAGTTGAACTTGCGGCATTGGAGTCAGGCTCCGACAGAACACATCTGTTTGGGGTTAGCAGCTGTGGCTTTGGTCGTGAAATTCATTTTCAAAGTGATGAACGGGAGAAACCAGGGTGGTTTGGTTTACCTGTCTGGTTTTAATGATGTTCTCAATAAACACAGAAGGAAACATGCTACATCATGGCCTCCGTTACTTCTGTAAGTGATTCTGAAGTACATTAATGTAAAATAAAAATTCAGAAGGAAAAGCCAAAGAAGATTTTCCTTTATAAATTCTATAGAGTTGGGGCACCTGGGTGCCTCAGTCAGTTAAGCGTCTACGTCTGGCTCAGGTCATAATCCCATTCTGATGTCTGGCCCCTCATAGGGCTCTCTGCTCAGTGGGGAGCCTGCTTCTTCCTCTGCCTGCTGCCCCCCCCCCACTCGTGCTTCTTTCTCTGTGTCAAATAAATAAATAAACAATCTTAAATAAATTCTATAGAGTAAACATAATTCAGTTCTTTTTGTAGCACTGAGGTTCACTACCTGGAACCACAATTAACTACAGCCTCTTTTATCTCCTTCATTGAGAGAGAGAGAGAGAGAGAGAGTGAGAGAGAGCCTCAAAAACATACAGAACAGACCTCAACAGACTTTAAGAGCAGTCCAGATGGAGGGAGAGGAAGGTGAGGACTCCTGAAATAGAAAGAAGCAGCTCCCTGGTTAATTTCCTCCAAAGGACCCTGCCTTTCTTTTGGAGATATCACTACTGTAAATCAGACTTGCACATTTCAGTTTTAAAAATGACACAAACTTTTCATATGCCCCAAGTATGAGCATTTCTGGAAAAGTTTAAAGTCCACCATTCTTAGATATTCCTTAAGCTGCCCATCCCCTGCAGCTTCTGCTGCAGTGATAGGGAAGCTTTCATTTTGTAAGAATTTAAAATTAACCCAGATTAGACTTTTCAGTGTTTTCATTTTTTTTCCCCTAGAAACTTGAAACTTCTGAGATAAAAACTTTAGAAGTGTTTAAAATTGATGATAAGAAAAGTGACTCATGAGGAAACCAGTCTCCACTGAGGGCTGAGTTATCATCTCTGGGCTCCTCTATTATTTTGTAAAAAGGCTAGATTATCGGATAGTATTTTTTGATACATATGTATGAAGGAGCTAATAGATGTTAATTTAGTATTTGTCAAACACTAAGATACTTTTTGGGGGAAAGATTGAATTACATGTAAGTCTAACAAAGAAGGAAGATAGATATGCTTAAGGGCAGTGACCATAACAGGAAATGTACATCTATCTTTTTATGCCTTACTTAGTACGGAGATACCATGATGCTTAAAAGATGGTCTCAGAAAATAAAAGCACATTGTGATAGGCCTTAGAAAAAAATTAACTATTTTTTAGAAGATGATTTAAGAATGTATTTGAGGATCTGATCTGTTCAACTCACTGCGTTAAAATCGATCTTTATTAAATAATGAAAGAAATTTTCATACATTCCCTGCAGCAAACAGGTACCAACTGTCCAGCTTAAACCAAAGAGAACATATACCTCATGCCAAGCCCAATTCCACTCCCACACCTGTTCCACCTTCTACCACTCAACCTCTTTGAGTGCATCAGTGGGAAAACCCTGATTAATGCCTTGAGAAAGGGATACTGTTTCTATTAGTATGATTTGAAGAGAACGAACTATTTTTCATTCTGACTTTGCACTGCTCTTAGTTAATGTATGATATTTTTTTTAATGTATGATATTTTAATCTAGTGAAATAGTAAAGGCAATGCTTGAAACATGGGCCATATGGGTACAGCCTATCTTTCTGTCTTATCTTCTGTGATATCCCAGTATGGACCATGCTCCCCCAACTTTCTCAATGTTTCCTCATTCCTAAACATTTATATTTTCTTACTTAGGTTCTCCCTAAATAGCCTTGGTGGAAGGGTTCACATTTGTTTGGGAGGTGCAGGAAATACCAGTAGAAAAATGGAAAAGTGAGACAGAGAAAAGAAAGCAACAAGTAAATGATTATGAATAAAGGGTTATAGAGTCTCTCTTATTTTAGGCAATTAGAACTTAATTCTGTTGGGAAAACTCTGAGAGGCAGTGTAGATTCATCACAGTCAGGGAAACTGAGCAACTGTGGGAGGTATTAATTCCCCAGCTCTTTGGCTAGTTGTATCTATGGAAAAAGGCATTCTGCCATCTCAGAGAAAGCATTCAGGCAAGTGGATAAAGACACTGGTGGTTGGAAGTTGACCACTGAAGTTGGATACCCTGGGGATATGAGTTGGGATGACTCTATCATTCGTGGCCTTGTTTATTCTTTTCCCTATCCAAAGATAACAGATCTTTGCTCCTGGTCTCCTTCTCCCTTCTACTTATCCTGTTTCTTCTCAAGTTATCCCAAATATCATCTCTTTGATGTCGTCTCTGACTGTCAAATAAGGTTTATCCTTCCTTTATTATTCTCCATTGCACCTACAATGGATCTTGTACTATTTTGAACTGAGAATATTTGGATACCTGCTTCATTTTCACTATTAAAAAAAGTGATTTATAAAAAACCCAGGGACATTGTAAATTTGTATCTCTTTCAGGCTCTAGTAGAGTGTCTTGCACACAATTGATATTGCGAAAACTTTGTTGAGTGAATTTACTGAATTGAATGTGTCCTGAGAACCAAATATCAAAGGGAAAGAAAATACCAGTATTTTAGTATGATCTAGCAAAATGTAGATAAGTACATTTACTATTAAAAATACATCTCATAGTACCAAATGAAGCAAAGATTTCTAAAGAAAAATTCAAAGCACAAAGTGATTTGATATATATTCTTTTCAACCTGATTGTGATAACTTTTCTTCAGCTCTTTCTCTCAGCGTTTCGTTATCTGGTGTTAAGCCCTCAAAGTCCCACTTGTTAAATACATTTTTAGTATTATTTACAAAGGTTTTCTAAATCCCATGGGACTGAAATCACTACAGATAAATCTTTCATTATTCTCATAGCAGGTAATACCTGTTCATCTTTGTCATTCTAAGGTTTCTCTTTTTTACTAACAGCAAACGATCTCTTTCTCCTTCTCTGTATGCCTTAGTGAAAGTGTCTGATGTCATTCTGTCTGTTATTTTCAATTTGCCTTCCTGCACCATTGCCCCAGGCTTTTTTTTGTTTATGGCCTTATTTCAAATTTAAAGTGTTATCTGCATAAATTTAATTTATTAAAATTATTTAAAATCATATTTTAAAATAGATACTTTTTGCAATAGAAGTAGGGAAAAGATCTTGATAGCCAGACACATTTAGATTGATGGAAAAAGAAATTGAAAAATAGAGAAGGTAAAATTATAGGAGTTTATTGCTTGGCTTTCATTCAGTGGTTAAGAATTTTTCTGTAGCCCTATTTGAAAGATAAACATTTTAATGTAGGATTTTGTAAAACCATGGTCCATGGGTTAGAAATCATTCCAGTTGTCTGTGTCTTGTCTTGCCTTTAGTTGTCCAGCATTTTTAGATGATAATTCCCGAGTGAATGTGGATGGACCTTGTATAATAGATAATGCTGTTCTGTGATTTTGTAGATGAATAGTACTGTCATTATGTGCAAATATTTTGCTCAATTGACTCTACAACTGTAGAAGTAATCTGGTTGCCAAATCCGATGCGGGTGTTTTGGGGGATGGGGTGGTTTCCCACACCACCAAGCAATTAACTCCGTTCTGACACTGTCTGCCTGGAGATACCATCAGATCCCACAGGTTAAGGGCTCAGTCCTTTGAGACTGCCTTCTTGCCCCGACTTCAGATGCCAGTCACAAGTCCAGCTTGTCATCTGTGCTTCTGACCACCTGACTCTAGGTTGGAGGTTCCAACAACTCCTCCCTTTTTTGGGCTCAACTTATTTGCTAGAGTGGCTCATAGAACTCAAAGCAGTGTTTTACTTACCAAATTACCAATTTATTATAAAAGGCTCTAAGGCAAGAATGGCCAGATTGAAAAGATATACAGGGCACAGAGCTTCCATGCCCTTTCCAGACGAGTGACTCTGTAGCATCTCCACGTGATCACCAATCCAGAAGCTCTTTCGAACCCCTTCTTTTTTCTTTTCTTTTCTTTCTTTCTTTTTTTTTTTTTTTTTTGAGACATGCATGCTTAAGTCATTGGACATTAGTGATTAGCTCAGTCTTTAGCCCCTCTCCCCAACCTGGAAATCAGGGAATGGGACTGAAAGTTCCGATCCTCTATTCAAGATTGTTTCCTCTGGTAGCCAGTCCTTAGGCACTTTCCAAAAGTCACCTCATTAACATAAACCCAATTATGAATAACAATACAGCCATTTCACCTTTATGGCTCTGAAGCCATAATTTCATAATTTTAGGAAGTGAAGACAAGAGACCAGGTTTTATAACAAAAGATGCTCCTATTGCTCTTATTGCTCAGGAAGTTCCAAGGGTTCTGGAAGGTGTGAGCCAGGAACTGTGGACAAAGACCAAATATATATGAGAAACACATTTTGCTGATTTGAAGGACCAAATTTATGTCTTATAAATCATAATTATAATATATTTCATTATATATATAACATATAAGAAGAAAAGCTATTAGTTTGGGGTAAATTAATTTAGTCATTGTATGGGAAAAATTAATATATACTCATTTTATTTTCCTTTTGAGTTAAAACTCCAAAAATGTTACTTGTAATATTCTTTCCTAAATGTATGGATGTCATCATCTTTAATCTTCAAAAAGGATGAGGGTTAGGATATGGCCCAGTAAGAGGGCAAAATCAACTATTAAATTAAAACGACTCTTCATCTCTGCTGTGATATTTTATGCAAAGTTTTGTATTTTTATTTCATGTATTTCCACATTCAGAGAATGAAAGAAATGAGATAACACACAATATTGGTCTATACAGTATCTCAGCAGAGAAAGCTCAGATTTGAGTCATTTAAGTCTATGAAATGACAATTTTCTTATAAAACAAACCATTTTCTAAAGAATTCTGGGCTTGCTTCAAAAGACCAGATTTGAGTTCTACTTCTGTCATTTACTAGCTGTGTGATGTTGTTGGGTAAATTACATAAATTTCCTAAGATTTATTTTTTTCATTTGGAAAAAAGGTTATGATTAAATGAGATACTATATTTGAAAATACACTGTAGCATGCTATACTATACTCTAGAAATCATTATACTATTTACACCTGAGATATGAAAATTAAAAATCACGTTCAGAGGAAAAATACTTAACCATATCTGATTTGAAATCTGATATCTCTTAATAAATTTTTGTTGTTGTTGCTTTTAACACACATAAAAAGTCTTCCTTTGTCTAATTTAAGTCCCACTTGTTGCCTGACCATCTCATGAGAGAATGTTTTATTATTTACATTTCACCAGACAAGTAATAAACAAATATGTCTGAAGTCGTCTAATTCGAGGATAAAGATCCTTCCTAGTGGATTGCATCCAGTTCTACCAAACAACTATATTTCCAAAGCCTCATTTTGTTGAATGAAAGCAGACCGCCCTGTGACTTTAGCTATGAAGAAATGCTGTTGGAAATCAATAAAACAGCAGGTTTTTCCTAACCCAACATCTTTTCTGTCAATAAAAGTATACAATTATGTGATGGAAAAATATGACATTTAGGGAGATTTCAGTAGAACTAAAGACTGTATTCTACCTGATGTATTCAGAGACAATTTGTAGGTGGCATGTTTAAACTTGCCCCTAAAGACTATTAATTTGTTATGATTGAAAGAGAACAGCTGGGGTCAAGGACTGAGTGGAGAACACAGCTGGGTAAACAGCAGTCTTTCACCCCCACTGAGGGTATGTCTGGTCAGAGCCACTATTTCCCGCCAGTGTGTCTAGCCACCCAGGAATATCCCCTAATTTATCTTCTTGAGTTATATTCCCGATTTCTCAGAGCATCTGAAATGTCATCAATCCTGAGAGGAAGGGATCTTTAGAGTGCTAATATTCTGGGAATACTTTTACTTCCCTCTATTTTGAGCCGTATTTGCTTCTGTATTAGACAAACCCTAAGAAATTCCTTATAAATTCCTGGAAAGATCATTCCAAATTTTATTTCTGTGATGGTAAGAAGAGGCAGACTAGTCATTTGGGTAACTACTAAGAAAGAATTGACAGTGGTTCTACTTTTCTGCACCTTAAAAGATAAAAGGCCTAAATAGATGCTCATTTTTGGGTGGGGTGCTTCTGTGATTTTTTTTGGCTACTATTTTGATTGAAATGTATTTTTCCTATTCATTTTTAAATGGAAATACTTTTTTATTTTTCATTGAGTTTTCTTTTTCTCTTTATTCGTTTTATTGAAGTAAAATTCACATAACATGAAAGTTACCATCTTAACCATTTTATAATGTACCGTGCAGTAGTTTTTATTGTACTCATAATGTGGTGTAACCTTGACTACTGTCTAATTCCAGAACATGTCCATCACCTTGAAAAGAAACCCCCCCAACCCATTATGCAGTCACTCTCTGTCTGCCCTTCACTCCAGCTGCTGGCAATCACTAATCTATTTTCTTTCTATTTATTTGGATTACTGAAATTTCTGGGTGATATGATAACTCTCTACTTGACTTTTTGTGGAAAGGCCAAAATGTTTTCCACATGGATATATCGCTTTACATTCTCACCAGAAATATAATTTTTCCACATCTCATCAATACTTGTAGTTTTCTAGAGTTTTGTTTGTTTAAAATATAGCCATCCTCATGGGTGTAAACTAATATATGATTGTGGTATTAATTTGCGTTTCCTAATCACTCATGGTGTTTAGCATCTTTTCATGTACCCAGTGGCCTTTCATATATCTTCTTTGGTTAAATATCTATTCAAAATATCTATCTTTTTTCATTTATTAATTACCTTTTTGTTGTTGCATTGTAAGTGTTCTTTATATATTCTGGATACTGAAGCCTTATCAGATTTATGATTTGTAAATGTATTCTCCAATTCTGTGGGTTTTTGGTTTTCTGGTTTTGTTTTGTTTTGTTTTTACTTTCTTGATGGTGTTCTCTGAAGCACAATGTTTTTAATTTTGACAAAGTTCAATATATCTTAACTTTTGTTCCTTGTACTTTTGGTATCATATTTAAGAAAGAACTAATCCGAAGTCACAAAGACCTGCACCTATGTTCCCTTCTCGGATTTATAGTTTTAGCCCTTACATTTCAGTCTTTGATCTATTTTGAGTTAATTTTTCTATATGGTAGGAGGCTAGGGTCAAAGTTTATTCTTTTGCAGGTGGATATCCCATTTTTCCATCAGCACTTGTTAAGATGACTATTCTTTCCTCAGTGAATGATCTTGACAATCTTGTTGAAAATCAGTGGGTTATAGAGGAATGGTTTTATTTCTGGATTCTTGATTGTATTCCATTGATTATTATGCTTATACTTACCCTTTTTGATTACTATAGCCTTGAATTAAGTTTTGAAATAGGGATATGTGAATTCTGCAACTTTGTATTTCTTTTTCAAGATTTGCTTATCTATTCAGTCTCCCTTGCAATTTTATATGTGTTTTATGATCAACTTATTTTTCTCTGGAAAAAAGAAAAGAAAAATTAGAATTTTGAGAGAGATTATTTTGAATCTGTAGCTAAATTTAGAGAGTATTGCTATGTTAACAAGATTAGATCTTCTGGTCAATGAACATATATGTCTTTCCATATTCGGGTCTTCAGTTTCTGTTAACAGTGTTTTGTAGTTTTCTACATATCTTACATGTCTTTGACTAAATTTATTCCTAGATTATTTTAATATTTTTTATGTTATTGTAAGGGAGTTTTCTTAATTTCATTCACAGATTATTGCATGCATATAGAAATACAATTATCTTTGTATATTTATCTTATATTCTGCAACTTTGATGAACTTGTATATCCTAATAGATTTTAAGTGGATTTCTTCAGATTTTCATAACAAAGATTATGCCATCTGCATGATTCTCAATAAATCATTTATAATCATCTATTATTATATATTATACATATTACATATATACACATATATTACATGTATATATAAATAAATATATATATAAGTATATATATGTACATATATATAGAGAGAGAGAGTAAAGCTATATAATTTTATTTCTTCCTGTACAATTTAGATGTATATATATTTTTTTTCGTTTAATTGCCCTGGATTGAACTTCCAAGACAGTTAAATAGAAGAGGTAAGAGTAGTCATTCTTGTCTTGGTCCTGATTTTAAAGGGAAAGCTTTCAGTCTTTCACCCTTTAGCATGGTATTAGCTGTGAGTTTTTCATATATACTCTTTATCAAATTGAAAAAGTTCCTTTTACTCCTAGTTTGTTGATTGTTTTTATCATGAAAGAACATTGTATTTTGTCAAGTAATTTTCCTGTATCTGTTAATGATCATGTGGGGTTCCCCTCTTGTATTCTATTAATATGGCATAATGAATGATTTTTGGATATTGAACTACCTTGCATTTCTGGGATAAATCTCATGTGGTCATGTGTTTAATCCTTTTAGTATACTGAGGTATTTGTATCACAATGTTTTGCTAATGATTTTTGTGTGTATATTCATGAGAAATAGTGATCTGTACTTTGCTTTTGTTGTCTTTACTTTGGTAATAATAGTGTCATAGAATGAGTTTGGAAGTATTCCTCCTCTGTGTGTGTGTGTGTGTGTGTGTGTGTGTGTGTGTTTGGAAAAGTTTGGGAAGGATTAGCTAAATGTTTGGTAGAATTAACTAGTGAGGACATTTGGTTCTGAGCTTTTCTTTCTTAGAGCATTTTTGATCACTGCTTCAGTTTTTTACTTGTGGATCTATTTGGATTTTCTGTTTCTTCCTCAGTTTTTTGGTTTGTGAGTTTTGAAATATTTGTTCATTTCATTTAGTTTACCAAGTTTTTGGTTATATAATCATTTTTATTATTCCCTTACCATCTTTCAATTTCTGTAAAGATAATAGTGTTGTCCCCACCTTAATTCCTGATATTAGTGAGTTTAGATCCCATTTTTTGTTGGTCAGTGTAGCTAAAAATTTGTCAATTTTGTTGATTTTATCAAGGAACCAACTCTTGGTTTTGTTGACCCTTATTTATCTTTGTTATACTCTTTACTATTTCCTCCTTCTTTCCTTGGCTTAAATTTCTTCTTTTTTTTTTTTTTTTTTTTTTTAATTTTATTTATTTGACCAGAGAGAGAGCAAGCAGACAGAGTAGCAGGTAGAGGGAGAGGGAGAAGCAGTCTCCCTGCTGAGCAAGGAGCCTGATGTGGGAATTGATTCCAGGACCCTGGGATCATGACCTGAGTTGAAGGCTGACGATTAATGACTGAGCCACCCAGGCACCCCTTAAATTTATTCTTTTTCTAGTTATTTTAAGGTGGAGGTTTAGGTTAATGACGAGATTTTTTTTTTAATTTTTATTAACATATAATGTATTATTTGCCCCAGGGTACATGTCTGTGAATCGTCGGGCTTACACATTTCACAGCACTTAACAGCACATACCCTCCTCAATGTCCACAACCCAGCCACCCTATCCCTACCCCCACCCCGGCCACCCTTAGTTCGTTTCTTGAGTCTAGGAGTCTCTTATGGTTTGTCTCCCTCCCCATCCCTTCCTGTTTCATTTCTCTCCCCCACCCCCCCAAACTCCCGCCTTGCCTCTCAAATTCTTCATGTCAGTGAGATCATGTGATACTTGTCTTTCTCTGACTGACTTATTTCGCTTAGCATAATACCCTCCAGTTCCATCCACGTTGTTGCAAATGGCCAGATTTCGTTTCTCTTGATGGCTACATAGTATTCCATTGTATATATATACCACATCTTCTTTATCCATTCATCTGTTGATGGGCATCTAGGGTCTTTCCATAGTTCAGCTATTTTGGACATTGCTGCTATAAACATTCGGG
>CM053615.1:15093925-15117420 GCA_028646535.1 Procyon lotor
TTCCATTTTTTGGTGTCTTCCTCAATTTCTTTCATGAGCACTTTGTAGTTTTCTGAGTACAGATTCTTTGCCTCTTTGGTTAGGTCTATTCCTAGGTATCTTATGGTTTTGGGTACAATGGTAAATGGATTCGACTCCTTAATTTCTCTTTCTTCTGTTTTACTGTTGGTATATAGAAATGCAACTGATTTCTGTGTATTAATTTTATATCCTGATACTTGACTGAATTCCTGGATGAGTTCTAGCAGTTTTGGAGTGGAGTCTTTTGGATTTTCCACATAAAGCATCATATCATCTGCAAAGAGTGAGAGTTTGACTTCTTCTTTGCCAATCTGAATGCCTTTGATTTCTTTTTGTTGTCTGATCAGGAACACTGCAGGGATGCCCTCTATCTCCACTGCTATTCAACATAGTGCTAGAAGTCCTAGCCTCAGCAATGACGAGATTTTTCTCCTTTTTTTCCCTCCGTTTTTAATGTAGATGTGTGAAGTTATAATTTTCCTCTGTGCATTGATTTAGCTATATACCATCAATTTTGATATATGTTGTTATCATGTCATTCCTCTCAAAAATATCTTCTAATTGTCCTTGTATCTTTTTTGTTTCTCAATATTTCCATTACTTCTTTCTTTTTTAGTTAAATAGTTATTGTCCTATGTATCATTTTAATTCACTTTATTTTATTATATTATTTTATTATACATTTTTGAGCTATTTTTTTGGGTTGCCCTGGGGATTGCAACTAACACATTAATATATAACTACCTAATTCTTCTACGTACTATTGAATATATTTATTTTTAAAGATTTTATTTATTTACTTGACAGAGAGAGATCACAAGCAGGCAGAGAGGCAGGCAGAGAGGGGAGGGAAGCAGGCTCACCGCCAAATAGAGGGTCCCATGTGGGGCTCAATCCCAGGACCCTGAGATCATGACCTGAGCGGAAAGCAGAGGCTTTAACCCACTGAGCCATCCAGGTGCCCCTGTACTATTGAATATTTAAAAGTGTTGTTTAATATACATATATTTGTGATTTTCTCAAATTCCCTTTTGTTATTGATTTCTAATTTAATTTCATTATGGTTGGAGAACATACTTTATATGATTCTATTATTTTTATTTTTATTATTTTTTAATTAAAATTGAAAAAAAAATTTTTAAGTTTTCTCTGCTTCCAACATGGGGCTTGAACTCATAATCCTGAGATCAAGAGTTGCAGGTTTTACCAACTGAGCTAGCGAGACACCCCCTGATCTAGTATTTTTAAATTTATGAAGTTTATTTTGTGGCCCAAGATACGGCCTATTCTGGAGAATGTACTTTGTACCCTTGAGAAGAATGTCTATTTTGCTGTTGTTGAAAGAAGAATTTTAGCTCTTGAATGTCTAGGTGACATAGTGTTGTTCACATTTTATATTTCCTTGCTGATCTTCAACTAGTTGTTCTGTTCATTCTTTTTTTTTTTTTTTTTAGGGTTTATTTATTTATTTTATTTTATTTTTCAGTGTTCCAAGATTCACTGTTCATGCACCACACCCTGTGCTCCATGCAATACATTCCCTCCTCAGTACCCACCACTAGGCTCACCCAACGCCCCACTCTCTCCCTTCTAAAACCCTCAGTTTGTTTCTCAGAGTCCACAGTCTCTCATGTTTCGTCTCTCCCTCCAATTTCCCTCAGTTTACTCTTCCTTTCCTTCTCCTAATGTCCTCCGTATTTTCCCTTATGCTCCATGCATAAGTGAAACCATATGATAATTGACTTTCTCTGCTTGACTTATTTCACTCAGCATAATCTCCTCCAGTCCCATCCATGTTGATACAAAAGTTGGGTATTCATCCTTTCGGATGTATAGACCATATCTTCTTTATCCATTCTTCTGTTGAAGGGCATCTTGGCTCTTTCCACAGTTGTTTTGTTCATTCTTGAAAGTGGATTATTGACATCTCTGACTGTAATCATTGAACCGGCTATATCTCCCTTCAATTCTGTCAGTTTGCTTCATTTATATTGTGACCGTGTTGTCATTTTCAGTTGTGTTTTCAATTTTGATGTCTTCTTAATGTATTGGCCCTTTTATATAATAATATTCTTTGTCTTTTAAGTAACTGTGTTAAATTTTATTATTTCTGATATTAGTATAGCTATGTCAACTTTTTGTTATTGTTTCTGTCGGATATCTTTTTCAGTCCTCTTCTTTCAAATCATTTGTCTGTGTGGGTTAAAATGTGTCTCTTAAGGACAGGTTATTTGATCATGTGCTTTATTTTTTAAAATTCATTTTGGCACTCTACCTATTAATTGAAGATTTCAATTCATTTATTTTTAATGTGATTACTGATAAGGAAGAACTCCTGCCATTTTACTCTTTGTTTTCTATGTGTTATATATCTTTTTTGTTTCTCAGTATTTCCATTGCCTCTTTCTTTTTTGGTTAAATAGTTATTGTGCTATGTATCCTTTTAATTCACTTTAGTTTATTTTATTATACATTTTTGAGTTATTTTTTTTATTCCTGGGGATTACAACCAACACGTTAATTTATAACTATCTAATTCAGATTAATAACAACTTTATTTTAGTAGTATACATAAACTTTGTTCCAATATAGCCCTTGCATCCTCTTATGTTGTTATTGTCACAAATTATATTAATGTACTCATTCATATAGATTTAATATTGTTCTATGTTACTGCTTTTTAAAAAAAATCACACTTAAAAAAAGGAAAATACATATTGACCTTTATAATTACCTCTTGGTTACCTTTACTGGTATTCTTTATTTATTTTTGAAGATTTGAGTTAATATCTATTGTCCTTTTATTTTTGCTTAAAGGATTTCCTTTAGTGTTTCTTGTAGGGCAGGTCTACTAGTAACAAATTCTCAATTTTTACTTATATGAAAATATATTAATTTGTTTTTAATTTTTAAAGACATTTTCACTGGATATAAAATTTTTAGTTGACAATTTTTTTTTCTTTTAACACTTTGAACATGCCGTCCATCTGGCTTTTGTCCTTAATGACTTTTGAGGAAAAATAAGCTGTCAGTCTTATTGATGGTCTCTTGTGTCTAACAGGGTATTTCTCTATTGCTGCTTTCAGCTTCTCTGTGTTTAGTTTTTGATAGTTTAATAATGATGGGTCTTGGTGTGGATCTCATTAAGTTTATTCTACTTGGAGTTTGTAGAGTTTCTTGGATGTGTAGATTAAAGTTTTTCATCAAATTTGAGATGTGTTGGCCATTATGACTTCAAGTAGATTCTTTCTCTCTCTTTATCTCCCCTTCCTCCCACTATCTCTCCATTTCTCTCTCTCTCTTCATTTTCTTTGTTTTTTTGATCTCTTTGTTCCTCTGACTAGATAGTCTCAGTAGATCTATGTTCAAGTTCAGTAATTCTTTCTTCCATCTTCACAAATCTACCACTGAGCAGCTTTTGTGAATTTTCCATTTCAATTATTTTAGATATCAACTACAAAATTTCTGTTTTTCTACTTCTTAAATTTCTATCCTTTTATTGATATTCTCTACTTGGTGAGACATATTTTCTTGGTTTTTCTTTTGTTCTCTTCATCATACTTATTACAGTTGCTTTAAAGTATCTTTCTAATAGCCAGTGTCTGGGCTTTCTTAGAGACAGTTTCTACTAATTACTTTTGTTCCTATGTATGGACCATAGTTTCCAGTTTGGTTCAGGGCACATCCTTTTTTTTAGTATTGTCCTAAACCATGGTATCTATGTAGAACTTGCATCCCAGTTGTCTGTGTCTAGTAGATATTTACCTTGTTAAATACCACTGGGACGAGAGAAGATTTTTTTCTTATCCTTGTATCTGGTTCTGTAACCCTCCAACTGGTAAAATGCAAAGAAATATACATATTTCTGCATTTGCAATACCCAACACTTGAAGACAAAATAACTGCTAATGTAATTTCTTAGCTTGCAGTATTCCCCCAGCCATTTACTCATATTTTGTATTATTTTGTATAACTTCAGTCTTGGAATGGATGTTGAAAGATTAATGGTGGATGGCAGAATTCTCTCTCTGCTTCTAAAAGCGAAGGAATATCTACCTGGTTTTGTTTTTTGGCACTGAGCAGACATTGAGGAGAGGTGAAATAACTTCCTACCCTATTTATTTTCTGTTTCATAAAACACTGCATGCAAAGCTACAAGTGTATTTTTCTTAATTCAGCACCTGGAGCTGAGTAGCAATTGGAAATTCTAGACTTAAGTAATAGGTTTTCTATCAGTCTTTATTTTTGGAAGGTGTGAATTTTCATCTTGTTCTGTTGCTTCATAGGTATTTTGGTGATAAATTGGAAAGGCTGCAGCAGAAGTTCCCAGCCAGATGCACTTTAAGCTGGAAGAAGAGAGTGTGTTCTTTGTGTTCACACGTGTCCTGCAGCCAAAGTGTGCTATCATATTCCTTTAGAGTTTTTAATTTTTTTTTCCCCCAGCAGGACCAGCCCTGACAGGAAATATTTAAAGTTGGTGGACTGTAAAGTGATCAGATTCACTTGACACTATGTAAAACACAAAGCCTTTGGGTTTCATTATTTGTGCTGAATTTAATGAGCCATATGAGAAAAATAAAATTAACACCTCATCATTGTGGGAGGTTTAACACAAAGACAATTAGCAGCATAGGGAGATGTCCAACCTATTCTGAGGCCCTAGCAACTCTTAAGGGTTAGTTTTGTTGTCCGATGTGCTTCCCAGGAGTTGTAGACTGAAATTTCTGCGTGGGTAGGTCTAGAGCATGAACAATCAGTGGGATAAATGCTCTGGATATGTTCTGTCATGTTGACTACATCAAAGGCACTTTCCTCTTAGGTTCCAGGTCCCTTTATAAGCTTGAAAAAGAATGGGAGTTGTAATTAATGAGTCACCAAGTGAAAAATCCCTCATCAGCACAGCACATCTGTGGGACAAATGTGGGAAGTGAGTAAGAAAAGTCACAAGGATTGATGACAGGGACCATTCATTTCACTTCCCTTGGAAAGGACATTTAGTTTTCCTAAAACTGAGTTCAAAAGAGAAAACCATCACTCTTTGAACACACACAAACTTGCATGCACACACACACACAGGTCACTGTTGGTTTCATTTGTCTCTGCTCTGAATCCGTGTTACCTTGAACAGAAGCTTGCCGTCTAGCAGTTTAGTTTGATTAAACCTCCATCTGGAGGGCATCTGAGAGTACATGTATGGACAACATAATTCTAAGATTTAATGTTATTAGCAGTAACCACGAAAACATCTGTGATAGTATTTCAAATAGAAGTAGAGAAATAGATTGAACTGAGATGATGCTATTCTGTTTAAGCCTGCGATGTTGTTTTACTTCAAGAAAACACATGCCTATATTGGCTTGATTCCCTTCAATCATGTGGCTCATCCTACCTGGCCTCTCTGTGCATGTCTGTACCAAAATTCTATTTCCTCCTCGCCTTTTCCCTCTAGATCAGTTTGTCCAATGAAATTACAGAAATGTTCTATATCTGCACTGTATAATAAGGAAGCCAATAGCCACACGTGCCTATTGAGCACTTGAAATTTGGTTAGTGCAACTGAAGAATAAAATTTTCAACTTTAGGGGTGCCTGGGTGGCTCAGTCGTTAAGCGCCTGCCTTCAGCTCAGGTCATGATCCCAGGGTCCTGGGATCGAGCCCCTCATCGGGCTCTCTGCTCGGCAGGAAGCCTGCTTCTCCCACTACCACTCCCTCTGCTTGTGTTCCCTCTCTCGCTGTGTTTCTCTCTGTCAAATAAATAAAATCTTTTAAAAAAATTTTTTTTTCAACTTTATTTTAACTAATTCAAATTAAAATGTAAATAGCCTCACATGGCTAGTGGCTGCTATATTGGACAACAGAGCTCTAAATTCTTACTATTTAAAGCTTGATCCCTACAGCAGTAGTATCCCTGGGAACTTAAAGGTATTCAGAATCTTGGACTCCGCCCTAGATAACTTAATCTGAATCTGACATTTAACAAGACTCTAGATGATGTTAATGTTCTGTAAATTTTGAGAAGCACTGCTCTAGATAAGCCAGGAAAGAAAATTCTTCCAACACCTTGATTTCAGACTTCTAGCCTCCAGAACTATGAAAATAAATTTTGTCCTTCAAAATAATTTTGTCCTTCAAAATCCAGAGTCATTCCTTTAGGTGGCCAGGACCAACTTATCAGCAGTAGACACAGTGTCGTAGGACCCACAATATTTTAAGGGACCCATGAAAATGTTTTAATTTCTTTTAAAATCATAAGAAAACTATGAGCTTATAGGTCAAAGAAAGTATCTTAATATATTATTTATACACACACAGTCATAGGTTAACATTTTGTGTATACATGAAGGAAGAAAGCAATGAAGGCAAAAGTGCCTAGGACACACAGAGGTCATAATACGGTCCTGTTTGTAACATCTTTGCCCCCAAGTCTGACTCAGCATCATCTCTTCCTCCTTCTTGTGGCTTGCTCATCATTCTCATCACCTAGTACTCATCAGTACACTCATTATGTACTCATAAGCCCACTTCCTCATTATCCTCTAAGCCCCTTAAAGGCAAGGACAGTATCTTACCTGGATCTATAGCACTGAGCCTGTGTCATGTCACACATCTGATACTCGATAAATGTACAACAGAAGGAAGAAAAGAAGGCAGGGGTAGATTCTGATAGATTTAGTAGTTTACTGGAGGGAGTAAAGACTAACAGCTATATCCCTTAAGCTGATTTCAATGAGATGAAAAACAAAATGTAACCCTCACAGTCATTATAAATCAGCCTCTCATTAGGAGGTATGCAGAAGTAAATCTGTGTTTCTTGGCAGAAAACCATGACTAATGTGCTGTAGTGAAGAGAAAGAGTAGTTTCCTTAGGGTTCAGATACCTGAGTTTTCTTTGTCATTTCACTAATTGCTTTTATGTTTGGGCGGGTCATTTGACTTTTGATTTCTCAATTTTCCATCGGTAAAGTAAAATAATCAAAAGCTAACTCATATTGGATTCTTACTGTGTCAATGACTTTTCTGACAACTTTTAGTGATTATTTCATTTACTTTTCATAAAACTTTATTGTTACCCAATTTACCGATGAAGAAACTAAGGCACAAAGAGCTTAACTGTCCTGCCTAAGATTAAACAGCCAAGAACTTATGGAATCAGTGCTGAAATGGGGTATCTGACCTCAGAGTCTAAGTTGAACCATTGCTCTATGAGTTAGAGATAAATGACTGCATTTTATATAGTGTTATGGGAAGAGTTGTATCCCCCCACAAGTTCATGTATTGAACTCCTAACTGATGAATTACTATCTCAGAATCTGAGAGTATTGGAGAGAGGATCGTTAAGGAGACAATTAATTTACAAACCAAGAAACAAACTGTTAACTACAGAGAACAAACTGATGGTTACCAGAGGGGAGGTGGGTGGCGGGACGGGTGAAATAGGTGATGGGGTTAAATAGGGCACTTGTTGTGATGATCCCTGGGTGATATATGGAAGTGTTGAATCATTATATTATACACCTGAAACTAATATAGCACTATATGTCAACTATACTAGAATTTTTAAAAAGATAATTAATTTAGAATCAGATCATTAGGCCCTAATCTAAATACCTGATACCGTTGTAACAAGAGGAAGTTAGGACATAGATACATACAGAAGGAAGTCCATGTGAAGATACGTGATGAAGATGGCCATCTATAAGCCAGGAAAGAAAATTCTTCCAACACTGATTTCAGACTTCTAGCCTCCAGAACTATGAAAATAAATTTCCATTAGGTTACCCAGTTTGTGGTACTTTGTTATGACAACCTTAGCAAGCTAACGGACAAATCATGAGACTCCTTATATAATAATAAATAAAGGGTACTACTAAAACATGCAAATGTAGGTTCTCATTTATCCAATGAACATTATCTTTTACTATGTAAAAGCAATATGTTGGTTGCAGCAAAGGATAAAAAGGAATTAATGAGATGTGGCTGTATGACTGTATCATTAATACTTTATTGATTTGTCTCAGTCTCCTCCACCAGAATGTCACCTCCATGGCGGCAGAGTGCAGTGAACAAATATCTGTGTTTTGGATGAATGACTGAGAAAAGCTATTGAACAAGGTCCATTGTTGGGTTGTAGGATGATGGTATAAATAGGCCATTGTCGTTATTATTGCCATTTTATTATATTCTCTTTGTTCTTTTTAAACATGTTTTCCTTGCCAATTACCAGTAATGCTGTCCCTTTCTGTTCCCAGCTCATGGGCTTACATTCTCACCTTGCTCCTCTTCCTCCAACCCCGTAACATTTTTTAGGTCTTGCCCTTCCTTCGAAGCCTCACAGGTCTCTCCCTTTGGGTCCTCCCTTGGTGTAGCATTACGAAATCATGTACTGTTGCTGGTAGAGTAGACACTTTCTGGGTGGTGCAGGTGGAAAAATGGTGGTTGGAGGACGAAATGAGAAGGGAGAAAATTGTGCTGGCAACTTCAAAGTTTACTTTGTTGGTCTGGGTGAAGGAGGGCATTTTGTGAGCATTGTGAACTGTCATGCATGGAAGAATCCCGTTTTCCAGATGCCTATAATCCAGTAGCAAGCAAAAGACATGTGCATAAAAAAATGACAATACTAAAAAAGACGTGATAATTTCATATTAGTGTGCTTAGCTCTATGCTTTACTTGCCTATTGCTACATAACAAATTACTCCAAAATCTAATAGCTTGAAAGGACAAATATTTATTATCTCACAATTTTTGTGAGTCAGGGATCTAATGCAGCCTACGTTTTTATTGGCAGGATTCAGTTCCTCACAGGTTATTGGACGGAGTTCCTTGGCTCGTGGGTGTCTCCATGAGCAGCTCACAGCATGGCAGCTGGCTCCCCTCAGAAGCCAGAGCCAAGGGAAGTGAGCAAGATGAAAGCCAGATTCTTTTTTAAATCTAATCTCAGAAGTGACACCCTCACTTTTGCCTTATTTTATTTGTTGGGAGCAAGCCACAACGTACAGCCCTCAATCATGAATTCTAGGAAGTGGGGATCATGGGAGCCATCTTAGAGACTACCTACCACATTCTCGTTGCCACTTAAGAAATGCATTATGAATGAATATAATGTGAGAGGCACAGATAAGGGGCTAGATAAATATAGAGAAGGAAAGATTCTTTGGGGGAGAAGACTCTTTAGTTGGACTTTATTTTTTTTTAAGATTTTATTTACTTATTTGACAGAGAGAGAGATCACAAATAGGCAAAGAGGCAGGCAGAGAGAGGGAGAAGCAGGCTCCCCGCTGAGCAGAGAGCCCGAAGCAGGGCTTGATCCCAGGACCCTGAGATCATGACCTGAGCTGAAGGCAGAGGCTTTAACCCACTGGGCCACCAGGTGCCCCTCTTTAGTTGGACTTTAATGGCGAATAGGATTAGGTCATGTGGAAGTGAATGAAACATGTTTATGGGTAAAGAAATAGCACCAATGACAACCTGGCAGAAAGAAAACCAGAGGCAGGAAAAATAGGAGATCTGATATCGTTGAAGATGTCACTTTATATACACCATAAAGACTTTTATTATATATTAACATAATGGGATTTTGGTTTTGGTGAGTGATGGCCTGTCCTAGGCTAGCTACTATAACTAAAGACCGTAGACTGGGTGGCTTAAAATAACAGACATTTATTTCTCACAGTTCTGGAGGTAGACCTACTTACCTCCCAATAACCATCTTAGGGTTAAGACTTCATCATATGAATTTCTGCAGGGCACAAACATTCAGTCTATAACATGGCCTTTTTCAGAATTTCTGCAAGAAGACCTTCAAATTTATGAAGAGTAAGACTATAGTTGTTTTATTAAAAATTTTAAAAAATATTTTATTTATTTATTTGACACAGAGAGAGCAAGGTAGGCAGAGTGGTAGACAGAGGATGAGGGAGAAGCAGGCTCTCTGCTGAGAGCCCAATGCAGGGCTCAATCCCAGGACCATGGGATCATGACCTGAGCCGAAGGCAGACATTTAACTGACTGAGTCACCCAGGTGCCCCAAAACTATAGTTCTTAAGATGTTTCTTCTAATCCAAGGATTCAAAAATGCAAATGGTCATTCTGTTCATTTAATTGGCCTCCCCAAATTTTGGAAAATCCCTGCTCATTCTTCCTCTCTGTCCTTGCTGCTACAGTTAATGTATCTGCCATGGAGTGGTTCTGTAGCATCACTATCAAACTTTTCAGACCTGTCCCAAAGCATTCATAATATGAATTACTGTAGAAGTTAAAAAATTAAAATGGAAGTGACTCATGGTGACCCATGGTTTTGAGCTATATAGTAAATAATAGGATTAAGTAGCAAGGGCAGATTTCATTTTTGTTTTCAACCAGAAGAAAGTTCCTCCCAAGAGATTGCTTGAGTCTGAAAATACCAGGCATTAGGCTTATACTAAGAAGACCAGTAGTACCTTCCAAATAAAAAAGCAACAGAATCTCTCAAGAGTAGTTTTCATATTTCCTTGCCTGTTTTCTGCTGTCAGTGACAGTATGTCAGTGACAGAGAATAGGCAGATTTAGCTATGTGGGAACAAATGTCTGTCATAAGGAAATCTGAAGTATATGCACTTGGTTAAAAATAAAATAACCAACATGATTTCTTGAACAAAAGTATTCAACATTATATATATTAGGTAAATTCCTGAATTAAATATCAGTGTTTTAAAGTCTGCAGTTATATTTTAAGTAGCTTGTCTTTGAGTGGTAGAAAGTAAGAATAATTGTGAATAACAAGAATTATTTTATCCTTTCCATTTGTCACATTTTTTAAAAGAATCATTCATTGTTATTTAAAATTCTGGGCAAATTCCAAAGTGATACTTCAAGTCATCTATTAATACAATATGGAAAGGTCTGAAATTTTAACTTTAAAAAATGTTTTGACATCTTTGTTCATTTTACTGTTCAATCTATTACTTTAATACCTTCAGAAAAATGGGGGGAAAATCTAAGGATTTTAAATGACGGAAAAGGGAAGGCGTACAAATGATCTGTTGCCAGGAGTTGTAAAAATACATCTCCTTAAAGGTACAATGTTAAGACTGTGTGTGTTGGTGGCTGCAGGGGCAGATGTGGGGAGATGAGGGGTGGCGATGGGGGGAGTGTACAAAAATGGAATGGAGGGAGGGGCGTGTTAATGCTAATTTGCAGTTTTCTGTTATCTTGAATTATGGCTTGTCTTCCTTCCTTTCTTTCCCTCTTTAAATGGAGAATGAAACAATTTCTTACAATTTTGAGAATGGGTTAGATGTGAGTCAGTGGGAATTGGAAAGACGTGATAAACTATAGGCACATATAGGATTTAGGAGATTCCTGAAATGGATCTAGAGTCTGCTTTTAGTCCTTTTCTGGAAAGGTATCATTTATCATCATTTATCATATTGGGAGGCCCTATGCAAATAAATTATTGGTTACTTTATATGGACAAAATAATGGATATGAGCAGTGTTGGCCCATGCATTTCCCCCATTTTGACAAGTGATGGCAGTCCTTGGGCAAAAAGAAATTCAGAGCCAGTTTTCTGTTTGCCTGCCCTGGAGAAACTCATTTGGCCTGCTGTCCTCTTTTCTCAGACTCTCTGAGCTATGTTATTTCTCTTGGTGAATAGTTGACCTTCCAGAATAAGCCATAATAAGAATCTAAAAAATCAGGTTGGTTGAATGAAGCTTTGTTAAAAAAAAAATAAAGTGTATTGTGCTTGTGTTCAACCAATTAACCAGTCAACTCCACCAGTTCGTAGTCTCTTGGAGTTGGTAACCCCGCATCCTTATTCTTGGAGAATACAGAAATCAGGAAGGGACCACCCCCAATTACCTTCCCTGCCATAGCGCCTGCAGATGGCTCTCTCTCTACATTCGTCTTGTCTTCTTGGATCCTATCTCAGAGCGTGAGGCTGATATTTGATTTGAATTCTGTGTCTTCGTAGGTTGTGCCCCTTGTTCCAAAATTTTGCTCTTCCCCACACCCCACCCCCAGCTGCCATACATTACTTTCATCTATTCTCTTGTGAATGGCCCTTTCCTATAGCCAATGAAAGATGCTTTCCTACACAACAATAAAATGAAACCTCCTTTAAATGTATGTGTGCCTCTAATTGCCATCCCATTGCTCTCCTCTCAGAGTTCATCTCATTGAAAAATTAGGCATCTAGGGGTGCCTGGGTGGGTGACTCAGTCAGTTGAGGCTCTGACTCTTGATTTCAGCTCAGGTCATGATCTTAGGGTCACAAGATCAAGCTCTGTGTTGGGCTTTGTGCTGGGCACGGAGCTTGCTTAAGATTCTCTCTCTCCCTCTCCCACTGCCCCTCCAACTAAATTGGGCATTTTGCATCTCCTTCTCTCTCTGATACCATTTAGTTTCACTTCTCTCCTTTCTATTGTATCTATTTTTGCTAAAGTAGATATGACAAGTAATGTCAAATCTATTTGGTACTTTCCAGTCTTTGCCTTATTACCTCTGTTTGATTTCATGCCTTTGGCCACTCACTCTTAACACCTTCACCCTCCTGGACATCCCCAACAATTGTTCCTTCTGATTTTCCTCCAAAGTCTCTGAATGCAGTTTCTCTTTCTTCTTTATGTATTCCTCCCATTCTGCTCTCCCAATGGAGGGAATGCCACTGTGGACCACCCACATCCCCCTCAGGAATGAAGGACTATTCTGTCCATTAGTTGGGAGTGCTGCCAGAAGTTGGTCATCAGCTGACAGCCCTCTCTAGCACTGCCTTGATTGCCAAGCAGTGCTTCACCTGAGGTCACATGTCATTAAGGGAGAGCCTACAGCCAAACACTGATAAACGTAGAGGCATAAAGGCCCCCTAACCCCAAATCTGAAGAATTATTCCAGTTCTCTTGGGTTTGCAGGTAAGTCACCTACAACTGTATGCTCCTCAGCTTTATCCTTTGTTGAATCACACTTCCTTCTACAGGTACACATTCCACAAGAGCTTTCTGATAAATATCCTGCTTGCTCATCTCCATCTCAGGGTTGCTTCCTGAGGAATCCAATCTGTAGTACCCCAGAAATGTTTGACTTAAATAATTTTTATGAATAACCTGCAAATTGCTGACCGGGCTTTATCAGAAATGAGGTGCTGTCTTAGAGTTTTTGCACTCAAATGCTTTACAATCTAGTGAGAGAGAAATACTTAGAAAATGTTAAAAAAAATTAAGATGTCGGAAAAAGTAAAAATCATAATTTTGCGTAGGGCTGTGTCACTTTTAATGTATTTTAGAGCCCTCAGATTCCTTTATAATCTATAAGACAGACTGAAGTTAATAAAGATGCCAAAGGATCACTGAAATATGTCAGAGTTAGTAGTTATAATAACTTTTACAAAGAACTGTGCAGGTTCTAATGAACTTCCACCGGTATTCTTTCATTTGATTGTTAAGCCATTGCTTGGAGTGTGGTTATTAGCACAAGTTTATGAATGACAAAGTGAACTCTGAGAGTTTAAGTAATCTAGCTGAGACCACACAGCTAGGAAACAGAGCAGAATTTGTGCAGAGCAGGAAGAGAATGAGGAGAGCTGCATTCCTACCTGCTTGTGTCATTTGTCCATTCCCTGTTATGGCACTGGATCCGTGTGGCCAGGAATGGCATGTGCTACTGATTTTCCAGTTAGCCTTTGTCTCATCTCCCCTTGGACAAGAGAAGAAGGTCCTCTCCTTTTTCTGGCCCTCCTCAAGATCTAACGATCTTGATCCTTTTTTCAAGATGTCTGTCTCGGTTTTGTTTTGTGTTCATTTGTACCATTGCTTATCTCTTCATCCACACTCTCCTCTCTTTGTACTCATAACATTAAGCCAGTATCATTCCATAGAACCTTTTGCAACCACGACAGTGTTCTGTATCTGCACCCATTAGTACAGTAGCCACTCGTTGCTGGGGCCATCGAGTACTTAGAATGTGGTTAGAGGACTGAGGAAAAGACTTTGTAATTTCATTCCACTTTAATTGATTTACATTTACATCTAAGTAGCCACATGTGGTTAGTGGCTCCTGTGTTAGACAGTAAGTATACAGTCTATACTCTCTGGTGCCAGAGCCGGGCTGCTTCTCCCATCCTCCAGTTTCCTTCTCCCATCCTGATTTTCCATATAAAGAGGCTTCAATTCCACCCTTTCTCTCCTTATCCTACTCTTTGCTTGTCCAGCCAACACTGCCATGGGCACCAGTTCCCACAGGGAGGCACAAATGGGGCTGCTCTGCAGGAGGAAACCAGGCTTGTGCTGCTGCTGTAGAGGCTACTTGGTCTCTGGGTAGCACTTTGCTCTCAAATATAAGTGCTGTGGAATGTGTAAGTCTGACAATTCACAGACATGTATCCTGGGGCAAATAATACATTATATGTTAATAAAAATTTAAAAATAAATAAATAAATAGGAAAAAATATTGTAGAAATACTCTGAAATCTATCTTGGTTTTTTTCTCGTGGTATAAAAAAAAAAAAAGAAAAAGAGAATCTTTCTTTAAGCCTTCCCTGGTTTGTGTAGATCCTATATGTGACTGGTTAGTTCACCATCACTCCAAGTAAATGATTTCACATCTCTGAATCACATGTTGACTCTTCTGCTTAGGGGGGAGCCTTCTCATCTGTCGCTATCTGAACTCAGAATAGCCCCTTTGCCTAGGGTTTTTCTACCCAAATTAATGACCCATTTCTGTCTGTCTTCATAGCTCTCTGTTGCATCACTCACTACAGCCTGAACCAGATGATAAGGATTTATGTATCTTTGCATTACCAAATTGTGGACTCTTTAAGGATCGGATCATGCTGCATGCCTCTTTGTATCCATCACTGTGAGAGAGAATGCTTGGTACAAAGTAGGACCTCAATAAGTCTTCCTAGAATCCATATATCCACTTGGGCTCTGAAAGTCACACCTTCTCTTCACTGGTCCATCTACATCCTTTTCCTGAGGTTCCACTCTAAAAAATGGTATTCTGAGATAAGAACTCTTTTCATATAGTAACTGAATTGCTCTCTTACTGATGCCAGAGTAGGTTCCATTTAAATACATGTGGATCCTCTAGGATTTTTATGGTTTCATGTCAGTAACTTCTTTGACATTGGCCATAGCAAATATGTCTCCTGAGGTAAGGGAAACAAAAGCAAAACTAAACTATTGGGACTTCTTCTGCACAGTAAAGGAAACAGTCAACAAAAACTAAAAGGAAACCTACAGAATGGGAGAAGATATTTGCAAATGATATACCTGATGAAGGGTTCATATCCAAAATCTTTAAGAAACGTATGAAATTCAGGGCACCTGGGTGGCTCAGTGGGTTAAAGCCTCTGCCTTCAGCTCAGGTCATGATCTCAGGGACCTGGGATTGAGCCCTGCATTGGGCTCTTTGCTCAGCAGGGAGCCTGCTTTCCCCTCTCTCTGCCTGCCTCTCTGCCTACTTATGATCTCTCTCTCTCTCCCCATCAAATAAATAAATAATATCTTTAAAAAAAAGAAACTTATCAAACTCAACACTCCAAATATGAATAATCCAATTAAAAATGGACAGAAGACATGAATAGACATTTCTCCAGAGTGAGGACATACAGATGGCCAATAGATACATGAAAATTAACATTACTGGTCATCAGGCAAATACAAATCAAAACTACAATGAGATGTCATCCCATACCTGTCAGAATGGCTAAAAGCGACAACACAAGAAACAAGAGGCATTGATGAGGATATGGAGAAAAGAGAACTCTCTTGCACTGTCAGTGAGAGTGCAAACTGGTACAGCCACCCTGGAAAACAGTATGGAAGTTCCTCAAAAAGTTAAAAATAGAACTACCCAATAATCCAGCAATTGCACTATTGGGTATTCACCAAAGAATAAAAAAAATACTAATTCAAAGAGATGCATGCACCCCAATGTTTATAGCAGCATTATATACAATACAAACTATGGAAGGAGCCCCAGTGTGCATTGACTGCTGAGCCAATAAAGAAGTGGAATATGGAATATTACTCAGCCATAAAAAGAAAGAAATCTTGCCACTTTCAATGACATGGATGAAGCTAGGGAGTATTATGCTAAGTCCAGTAACTCAGAGAAAGACAAATACCATGATTTCACTTATATGTGGAATTTAAGAAACAAAACAAATGAGCAAAGGGATAAAAAGAAAGAGAGAGAGAGGCAAACCAAGAAACAGACTCTTACCTATAGAGAAAAACTGACAGTTACCAGAGAGAAGTTTTGATGGGGAAAGCAGGGGTTAAATAGGTATTGGAGATTAAGGAATGTACTTGTGATGAGCACCCAGTGGTATATGGAAGTGTTAAATATTGTACACCTGAAACTAATGCAACATTATGCTAACTAACTGGAATTAAAACAAAAACTTTATAAATAAATAATATGGGCCCTAGAACATTTATTTATTGACTTATTTATCTGTGTACGTGTTATGGTTGCATTTTAGTCATTTCTGGTATTTTTGTTACTTATTTCTTTTTATTTCTCACAAATACAACAGTGGAAGCAACATTATCTGTTAAACTTCTCCAACAGTTGGAAGCATTATTGTAAGGCTTGATATCATCTTTACAGTTTTTGTATATCTCGTCTTGCCTCCACCTCTTCTGTTTTTCATCACTTACCCTTAATTATGCCAGGAAGACCCATGGTGGACTGCTCCAATTGTAAATTCCCAGTAATTATTAGTTCCTGAATATGCCAGATGCATGTAAATTCGCGAAAGCCCAGTATACATTTGACAGGTTGTTAAATATGGAATCAAAATGTGCTTTAACACCTACACACATGAACTGCTGCAGTAAATAAGTTTCTGATGAAGAAAGTTATTTATCCTCTTTGATAATTTCAATTAAATCATTTAATTTTTTTATTTTATTTTTTAAAAGATTTTATTTATTTATTTGACCCAGAGGGATCACAAGCAGGCAGAGAGGCAAGCAGGGAAAGAGGGGGAAGCAGGCTCCCCACTGAGCAGAGAGCCCAATGTGGGGCTTGATCCCAGGACCCTGAGATCATGACCTGAGCTGAAGGCAGAGGCTTTAACCCACTGAGCCACCCAGACGCCCGTCAATTAAATCATTTTAGATGTGGAATCTGAAATACTCATTTTTTAAATCCTAGCTGCCTTTCCTTGGTAGCAGGAATATGACCTTGGATCCCTTTGATTCATGACAGTGCCATATTGAATGTTTTCCTAATTGCAAACTTGATTTTTATTCACATTCAGACTTATCTCATTGTGCATTATGATAATCTGTCAACAGTGTATACCTGCAATCACCCCTTTTGAACTTGGGCCAATTTGGTCATCTGCAGGAGTAATACTTGAAATATATCAACAGGGAGCATGGCACCAACCAGTTAGAATGGACCCCTGCAGGAGCAGGTTGGATTCTGGAGGCCCCCTGTGGGGCCAGGCTTTACCCCTTTAGCTGAAAGAGAGACGTTTGTTTTTGTTTTTGTTTTTAGATTTTATTTATTTATCTATTTGACAGAGAGAGAGAGAGAGATCTCACAAGTAGGCAGAAAGGCAGATGGGGGGTTAGGAGGGGAGAAGCAGGCTCCCTGCTGAGCAGAGAGCTTGATGCGGGCTCAATCCCGGATGCTGAGACCATGACCCGAGCCAAAGGCAGAGGTTTAACCCACTGAGCCACCCAGGCGGCCTGTAAGAGAGTTCTCATGAGTATCCAAAGTGAGATGCCAGGGAAGCCAAGGGAATGACTAGTGGATGACAGTCAGGGTGATGATAGCTGCTTTTACCGACTGGTATGGAGTAGTGCAGTATCAGTGCATGCTGGCTGAACATTAGCCTTGGTGATGTGTCTGTCTAGGAGCCAACAGAAAAGAAAATAGTTGTTCAGGTGTTTAGAATATGTGCTGGAAGAGCTGATACTCATGTATTTCTAAACTTTTTGATTTGCACAATTGCATTTGTTATTAGATAGTTAAAAAGAGGACATGTTCTGCCTGGAGCAGAATTCACCCTTTTGTTCTGAGAGTGAATTAATACGTTGGCAGGTGAGAAACCTAAACACCCAGACTCACCTTTTAGAACTCAGGTAGCAAAAAAAAAAAAAAAAGAACTCAGGTAGCAGTTGGGAAGATTTTGCTAACTGACTCATGTTCCTGAGTCTAAGTGATAAATGAGAATGAGCTCAGTGGGCGGGGGCGGGGTTAAGGGAATTCAAGGAAGAATGTTCCAGAAAGAGGAAGCATTATGTGCAAAGGTACAGAAGGGAGAAGAATGATGCCATGTGAAGTTTAGACAACCTTCAAGTAGGTTCAAATTGCTGGAGGGATGGGATAAGGAATGATCTCAAGCAGGGTGGGTGAGACACAAGGCTGGAAAGGTGTACAGGAGCTGGGTATAAAAAAGTCATAAGGAGAAAAAACATGTTCATTCATTGTAAGACAACAGTGATGAAAGGATTTGGAGCAAAGAGGAAGAAATTTGTCTCAATACAGAGCATAATGGCAGAGCCTTGAAGTGGAGCTCAAAGATGATGAGCCTCCCATATGGGGAGAGACAGGAATTGCCTCTTTTCATTTGTAAAATCAGAACTTTCCACAACTTTTATTAGCAGAGGTTTCCTACAGAAGCTTTTTATAACCACTGAATGGCCTTGGGGAAGTACTGGTGTGAAGCTTTATGGTTGAGTTAAATCCTATTTATTGTTTAAAAAAAAAGTCTTTAGGCATGACGCCAAGATGTTGGAGGCTATTACACAGTCTAAAAAGATCTATTTGATCACCTCCATCTGAGTCATAACCCAGGCCACTGATGACATGAAAACTCTCTCCCAGCATGACTTTCTTCTTCTAGCAGGGCTCAGTCAGATGCAGCCAGCCCTTTGCCCAGTGATCAAAACCCATTTGCAGCTGGAGTTCTGTTTGTGCAACACTGTACGCACAAGGTACAGAGGCCTGCCTTATGATCAGATTAACAAGGAGTTCATCCTCTTCTCTCTGGCCTCCGCATTAACTTGGAGTTGCTGAGCCCCTGAAGGGAAGGAAACATCCCCTGAGGAGGTTAAGTGTAAACCAATTAGCTTCCCGGTGCAAATTTACCAGAAATACCACTTCATTTCCTAAATGCTAGTAGGGTTGAGCTGTTGTAAAAATCAAGTAATTAGATTAATAGCTCACTTTTGACTATTTGCACACTTTCAGACTGTAATAATTATTTGCCTTGATAGAATGAGACAAACTAAGAGTTAACTAAAATGGTCCTTTCATTGCAGTGCCTAATCAAATTTAGATTGTCTTTTTGAAATAATTGTATTATTCACCAAATGGGTCAAATATCAGTTCACAGTTTACATGTATGAGATTTATTTTATTCTACTTAACAAACCCTTACATATCACTTCTTAAGTTCTAGAGACTTTAAAGAGCTACTCTAATCTTCAGGGGTTCCGTACAGTTTATGTCTGAGCAAACTCTTGACCTTATCCATCTAACCCTTGCTCTGGCTCTAGCTACTTCCTTGACTGCATCTAGAAAGATAAAGACTCATGATACTTTTGGCATGCCAGGCTATCTGAGGCTTCTTCTGCTCAATGAACTATTGAGGTATTTACTTTCCATTAATATTATTATTATTAATATTATTATTACTACTACCACTATTATTTTAGAGATGGGGGAGGGGGAAGACAGAGATGGGAAGAGAGAAAATCTTAAGCAGGCTTCATACACAGTGCAGAGTCTGACGCAGGGCTTGATCTCACAACCCTGAGATCATGACCTGAGCTGAACTCAAGGTGAATACTTAACCACCTAGGTTAGGATGCCACCTAGGCATCCTAAAGTGTTATCTCCATAGTGAGAATTCACATGGAAAATATATTTTAGGCATTTTCTATATAGAAACACTCTTTTAGGTACTAGGAAAACAGTCATTAAACACAAGCAGGAAATTTCCGTTCTAGTAGGGACAGATAGGTAATAAACAATTATCAAGATAGTGATAAGGAGTTGGGGACCTTCACTATATATCTTCACTATATACCTTCACTTTTTTCACTATATATACTTTTATCTCTCTAAAAGCACAGGCTGAGACAACAACTTGTGTGCTAGAGATGATCCTGGGAACTTAGAGTGAGGGGATGAAGAGAGTATGACAGAGGAGGAAAAGTCAAGAGAACCATACGCAACCAAGTTGATGACCACAGTGGACACCAAGGGCTCAATTTTGCCTCTGTTTTCCGAGAAGGTTATAGAATGTCTTTCAAGTTTTCCACTTAAGCTTTGAAAGGGAAAAGTAGGTATATATCAGTTCATGCTCCCTATTCTTTAAGATACACCCCATTATTTGAGGTAGCTCTCTGCCATTCCAAGCTATACATACCTGCTTACCAAGTCATAGCAAGATGCTGTCATTGTATTGTGGGTTGAGAGTCACATGGAACTGTTCAGCAGAGGCGTGGCTGGAAGCAGAGGTGAGGCCAAAGTGAAGAGGCAGGATAGACCTGTGTTTGATACAATTCAGTGTATACTGCCCATACTCATACACGCTTACCTTAAATCCAGACTTCTAGGTGGTAGCCTGCTCCAGTTGTTACAAATTCTTAACACAAAGATTGGTGGAATAAGTTCCAGTTTTTGTAGGTGTAAATGGTCCAAGGGCCATCAGTGATACTCAACTATCTCTCTCCTCAGCTCTCCAATTTATATTCTTCTCAGCTGATCTGAGTTGTTTGCTTGGTAGGGTGAGTCAGACCTTCATTCCTGAAGGGTTCGAGCCTTTAGTCACCCTTCCATTGCTTGGATATGTTTGTTACAGTCATTTGTTCATTACCACAGCCAGGAATGGAAACAAAAACAGCCCAGTGAAGGCTACTAGACATGCTTCTGTCAGCCCCTGTTTTAGAGCAACAAGCCTCCCTCTTCCTGTCATTCTCTGTCAAGATTAAGTTCTTTTGTCATTATTTTGGTTCTGGTGGCCGACCTACCAACATAAGTTCCTTGATGTGACCAGGTTCAGTGGAATTGTTGCTGTGTTTTTTGATGAAAACACTCCTTCCCTGGGGACTATGGTGACTAACTGAGAAGATCTTCAGATTTTCAGACAGGAAGAGTAATTTCTCAGTGGGTCAGTCAAAGAATTATTCAGATAAGCAACCTCTACCCTTTGATTCCTGGATTCATGTAATCTAGACTTTGGGGCCAGAGTGCTGGATATGGGTTATTGGCCTTGTGCTCTGCTGTATCAGGAAGATAGAACCAACACTGCAGACTATATCCCTCAAGCTGGCACCTTCATTATCCTTGTCTTATAGGTTAGCTCCTTCTGATCATGTAATATACAGTAGGACCAGTGGCTCCTGTGATCATACACCCGATAGCTCACCTTCCTTACCATAAAATGGGCCCCTTATTTTAAGACAGCATTGCGTGTGATGACTCCAGAGGACAAATCATCCTGTCCACCTGATTGTTTAGTGGTTCCTCTGCAGTGCGTGATTTGTGGTAAGCAATACCCTGAAACACAGTAACCCACAGATTCTGTGGCTTCACCAATAGGTCCACACAGAAGTATCTGCTGTGCCATTGCTGAAATCAGAAGTGAGACTGAAAGGAATGTGAGGAAGGTACAAGACATCGGACGTAGTGCTGTATTAAATCACCTCTTTTACTCTATCAATCCCTGGATGATGAGACCATTAGGGAAGAGCCTACGTCACATTCATCTTGATATAGCCAGCACACCTAGCACAGTGTTTGGGATTTAGTGAACACTTATGTCATTTCATTTTGTAATGCGAAGCATGCATGCTAATGTGCTTAGAGATATTTTGGGTCTGCCTCTCTTACGAATAAGGGAGATAAATAAGGGCTAATAATGAGAAAGGACTTGTCTAAGTTCCTCTGTCCACTTAGCAGCAAAGGCAGGGGAAACTCTTCAGTCTGACCCAGGCCATAAATCTTCATCATGATAAAATCTTCTTGGTGGAGACTGGGCAGAGTTTCTAACAACCCAAGAAAATCAAAGAGATATTGGTTTATGAGAACAAGATGAGTTATAAAACTATAAAGGATTATGAAATGAACATGTTCTGATATATAAATCACATATTCATATTATATATTCCTTCATTATAACTTATCTTTAAACCAAATAGGGGTTGGGATTACTAAAGTTGTACACTGAGAGAAAAGAGTTGAGAGAGTGTTCCAGAGGGAGAAAGCATGAGTAATGATTAAGAACACAATGTCATTCTGTAAAGCAATCTGACAATTTTTAGTCAAATTAAGTATTCTTACAAATCTTGACCCATAACTCTACTCTTAGGTACCTGGCTTAGATAAAGTCTCAGATAGATTTGTAAGGGGAATGTGTGAAGACTCATACAACATTGTTAGTCTAGTGGTAGGGACTTAGAACAACTTCAGTATTTCTCACCAGAGAAATGGATACATGTATTGGTTTGAATACTAATACAGTTGTGCTAAGAAACACCAAAATAATCGTGGCTTAAACAAAATTGAATGTGTGTATCGGTACATAATCTCTGAATTTCATTTGTCCAGAGCTGTATGGCAACTCCACGGTGTCTCTGGCAAATATTCTTTCTATTTTGATTCTCTGCCATCCCAACACTTACTTCTGCCTTGTGGTGTAAAATGATTGTCTACCACCTCTATTCAGAAGCACAATCTATGACATATAGAAGCACAATGTCTGACATATTACAAATATTCATATGTCATTACTCAGAACATAAGTCACATAGCCACATCTAGTTTCAAGGGCCTCTGAGAAATGTGGTTTCTGCTGGACAGCCAGGTTCTCAGCTGTCCACTATTACTAAAGGAAGGAGGAATGAATATTGGAGAAGAATTAGCCCCTTCTGGCATTGTACGATTATAATAAATATTTATTTTTTAATAAAATGCAGCAGTGGTTAGAATCAATGAGCTATATGTGTTCCAGCAAGATAGTTCTTAAAAACAGTATGCTGAGGAAAAAAAGAAAGAATGAGCATGGGCTAATGAGAAAATACTTTAATAAATAAGCATAAGTATACAAATAATTCTTATAAACAATTATGGGGCCTTGAAAGGACAAACAATAATGCTTTGCTAAGAAATAGAAGTTTAATAAATCACATGTACGTACTCAATCTAGTTCTAGCTATATGATCTACTGAAAGTTACATAAATGCCCTAAGGCCATTTTTTTCATGATCTGAAAATGGTAATTATAATATACTTATCTTGTAAGATGACCTTATAAGCTTAAAGCACTTCTTTTTTTTTTTTTTTTAAAGATTTTATTTATTTGACAGAGAGAAACACAGCGAGAGAGGGAACACAAGCAGAGGGAATGGTAGCGGGAGAAGCAGGCTTCTTGCAGAGCAGGGAGCCCGATGTGGGGCTCGATCCCAGGACCCTGGGATCATGACCTGAGCCGAAAGCAGACGCTTAACAACTGAGCCACCCAGGCGCC
>CM053615.1:15117920-15133158 GCA_028646535.1 Procyon lotor
GATCTTTTTAATTCAATAGTGTACTTGTTCAATGTCTTCTTCCCCCACAGAATCAGTTCCCATAAGGAAAACAGTTCTGTGTGCCTTTCTTACAGTTTATTCCCAACATTTAGGACAGTAACTAGTGGACAGCAGGTCCTTAACAAATATGGATGAATAATGGATATGGGGCTCATGGATGGTCTTGGGCCATCCCAGTCCCCGCAGCAGTCCGGGAGCCCATGCCTCCCTAACTAGGATAGCTCTCAGCTCCATGCAATGCCATGCACTAGAGAAGTTGTTTGTAGTGTCTTTCTTCAGCTGCCCTACCCCTTGCCTATTCTAGATATAACCTCTTGCTCCCAGAGGCACTGTTCTCAGTTACAATCACACAAAGAGGAAGATTTGGGGGTAAGGGTAATATGAGATGGATTGGATTAAGATATGTAAAACTGTGCCTCGCTCCTAGTAAGTCACTCCACGTGTTCCCCATTCCTCCCTACCTGACCATGGTGACATTTGATATATTTATTAAATACAATGTGGAATAGTCAAGTGTGTCTTAACAAAAGGGTGACTATTTTAATTATGATAAGCTTTCAAAATAATTTCTACAAGGTGATTTTCAAGTGCCGCCTGTATCTCATGACAGGAGGGAAAGGTCAAGGATTGAGGAAGAATAAGCAGTTGAGGCTGAGCACAGGGTATGAGGGCAAAAGGATATCAACTGGCTGGGGGATGAGGCAGGATCCATGAATCCACGAAATCCAAGCAAGAATGTGTTGTGGGGGTAGGAAGGGTGGGACAGAGAGAATGGGAAAGGCAAGTAAGGCAGGTAAGTGCTTCTTGCCAAACAGAACAGCCAACTTAAAGTCTCAAACTGGCAGCCCAGAGGGCCAGACCTGGCCAAAGTTGTTTTGTGTGGCTCACATGGAGTCATTAGTTTAGACGCAGAAACTCAGTGCCTCTAGTCAAGGCACATCATCAAGATCCCCTCCTTTTCATTGACTTCTATTATGTAGTGTGCCCATAAATCATTTCAGACTGCAACTACATGGTTTGAGAGTGGTATCATGGCCAACAATCAGGAAGCCAAAGTCTTACAGTCAAGAACCTCTAACAGCTGGGGAGTAAGGCAAGACCAAAACTCGCCAAATGCAACAGCCAGTGTTCTCACTGATGATTATTTCTAGAGCAATGCTGTCTTAAGTGGTTGGGTCTGAATATTTAGATTTAACTTCTTTTCTCTCTAATGTAACATCTAAATCTGTCTCCTTCCTCTTAAAAAGATCCCAGTATCAGATGGATTCTACAAGATTTAACGGGAAGTTCTAAGAGACATCTTGCCTAGAATAGGAAAGGGGCAATTATTTCTTTCACTGCACCTAGACAACTTCTTCAGAGATGAGAGCTTCCATATGCCAGTTTTATCAGAGACCATCCAAGTAAGTAAAGCTCATCACACCAGGTAAATTCAAGAGGGATCACTTGATCTGGAATAATAGGTCACTAGAGGTAAGAAGAACTGGAAGATCAACCAAGAGAAAGTGAGGTAACATAGATTAGCAACTATAGGAAGCTGCTATCAACTTGAGGCCTGGAGAGGGGAGAGAAGGAGGACTTCTAGAACTGGAGTCCAGAAGCCTTGGCCACATATGGACATGGAACCATGGTAAAGCTATGGGGGACAGGTGGGAAAGAGGTATGTGATACCACAGCCATTGTGATATATGTCTGAAGAAGAGAGAAGAGGGAAGGAATCTTTTATTCATATCTTCTTCCTGCCTTCCAGACTCTAGTCAGTCCTCCCCACTGCCCCAGAAGAGTCAGAAACTAGTCGGTAGCAGAGACTGGAAATCACAGTTTTCAGAGGGTAGATCCCCCTAATACAACGGAACAACAGAAGATGAATCTGAGAACTACCGGGTCCCACAATCGCACAGGCAAGGACTGACACATTCATTCAAGTTCACCAAAGCATGGTCTTCCCACCGTGGACCGCCCCACCACCCCTCAGGGGCTCTCATTTTTGTTTACTTGTTTTCATTTATAAGATGCTCTTTATGGGTTTGCTGTCAGCGTGATATTGCCATCTCGCTTTAAAAGTTTCCTCCTCACACAAGTGAAACCATTCAAGGCTATTCTATCAAGATGGGTGGTTTCTTTCAGTGCCAATTTGAAATTATTTTCATAAATATATATGTGTTTGAAACCAGCAAAGAAAAGAAAAGGAACAAATCTGAGAAGAGAGTGGAGTGCTAACACAAACCAGAAATCCATTACAGCGTGCTTCACAAATACAGTAGGTAATTAAAGACTTTTAAGGGCAACTACAGTATTATTTACTTGACAGTGGAACTCTTACAGGCTATTATGTAAATACACATTGAGCACTTTTTAAAAGTGCATGCTATTTACTATTCATAAGTGTTGTTAATATGTATTTCATTTAACCCTAAGGAGCCATTTCAGTCTCCTGTGTGAATTTACACTTATGAATGTTTTTATAAAATGCATATTATTTACCCAATAGGAAGCTCTGCCATAGGAAATGCTACAGCTGATTGCCAATTTAACTTCACATGAGTTTCCACGCAACTGTTCCGTAGGCCTGCCCGCATGATCGGACATCCCTAAATAGCCCTTCTTTTCAGACTCCTGCAAGTCGAGACCCATGAGCTGTTCAGATGAAGGAATTTTCCAGTCTGTTTTGGTGGTTCTGGGGATTTTAGTGTCACATAAAAAAGGGCCAGGATATGTCTCATCTTAGGCAACAAAATAAAGATTTCAGCACTGAGGATGAAAGTCTATAAAGTATATGTGTGTAATCACCTTGTTTGCTCTGTGTACTGAAGTCAATATCCACCAAATAAAGATGAGCGGGCTCTAGGATGAGATACTGAAAGAGTGAACTCCCTCCCTCCAACCATCCCTCTGGGCCTCCTCTCCTTCCTTCCTTCCATCTTTCCTTCCTTCCTGTCAGGATGGAATCCTTCCTGCCTCAGTCATTTTCACCAAGACACCAATATGATCCCCTTCCCCCTCTGCACACACACCATATGCAGAATTCACAAAAGGAATGAAGATTCCCTGCCAACACACACACCATATGCAGAATTTACAAATGGAATCTGTTCCATGACTCCTGTACCCCTCAGGCAGATCAAAGACATAACAGGGATCAGAAAAAAAAATTAAAGAGAACAGACTGGTGAAAAGATGTCTTCAGAGAGTCTCTAAGCTGAAAGTCCCTGCTCCTTCTTTTGGGAAAGGAGTGGATGAGAGTGTCACTTTCTAACCCAGAGCCTGGAGGGACACACTGAAAGCTCTGAATTTGTTTCCATGGGAGGAACAAAGACTTGGTGCTATTGTTATGACCAATAAAGCTAACAGAGACTGAGAACTGAGGTCTGATGCCTACCCACGAAATCTAGAGAGCAAAGGAAAGGCTGCTGAACAATTTCGATGGCAGATCCCGGAGCCTGTTGCTGTGTTGAGGTTATCCCACATTTCTGGAATGTGTCAGGACAGAGATGTGGTAGTGTATTCTAGCAAATGGACGTGTGCCATGGTGCAGACAGCAAGCAGGGATCAGGTTGTGTTAAGTCCTAGTCAAGAGGCTGAAGGTATGAAACTGGATGCCTGGGGCCAAGGGAAAAATCAGAAGCAACTACCCAGATGACAAATGCATCTAGCCAAAGTCAAGGATAAGAGAGAGATCTCTAGTGAAGAGATTCACCAAGGAAGGTACGACTGTGTTCCACACAGGAGTGAATTTTAACCACCTGTCAGGTCCAGGGAATCGGAAGCCACCTCACTGAGTACACACCCATCTCCTTTTTCACCCTGGCTGAGAGCGCATAGTAGCCAGAGAAAAGGACAGTACACAAGAGGGACAAATGTTGAATAGAAGTTCAAATTCTTTGTAGTAGATTGTAAAATTAGCCACCCATTCTCCCTCTTGAAATGTGGTATCACACATTCTCTCTTCCAAAGGTGGAATCTCTGATCTCCACACACTGAATCAGGGTTGACTGATTGACTTGATTTACCCAAGTCTGGAAATGGCTAAAGCATTTGTACGTTTGAGAATTGCTCTCCCTTCTTGCTCTTGGAAATCCTGGGACCACCACTCTGTGAATGAGCCTGGGCCAGCTGGCTGGAGGATAAGTAATACATTATCACAGGGCCCCAGCCACCAGCCAGGCAATAACCAGATACCTAAGTGAGCTCTCTGATTACCTGTTTACTGCTGGGCCATGAATGAGCGCAGCGGAGACCCAAGCAAGAGCCAGTTCTCAGAACCTCACCCAAGTTGCTGATCCAGAGACTATGGACAAAGAACGATTATTGGTGTAAGTCACTAGGTTTTGGGTCAATTTATTATACAGCAGGAGGGAACTGATAGAGCCTTTCTCCCTCAGGTAGATTTTTCATTCTGAAGCAAGCCTGAACTGGGGAAGAGGAGAAGTTCAAAATCTCTGCAGGTTTAAAACAGCTGAATTTCTGAATCGAGACTGTGTTTTTGACCTAACATGACTATAGGAGCTTCCAACACCTAACAATTGCAGGCCTGCATGAATTTCCATCTATCAGCAGGGAGTAATCACTCCCAGTGACTAAAGTCTGAAGAGATGGTATGGCATAAACTAAAAATTGCTTTTTGATCAAAATCCATGTGTTGCTTAGCATATTAATTACACTTTAATAAACATGCATTACATGCCTAGTATAACGGGCCTGGCATGACCTCAGAACAAAATTCATGGCATTTTTGAACTTCATTAAATTCATTTACTCTAGGGTGCCTGGGTGGGTCAGTTGGTTAAGCGTCTGCCTTAGGCTCGGTCATGGTCCCAGAGACCTGGGATTGAGTATTTCATTGGGATTCCTGCTTAGGGGGTAGTCTGCTTCTCCCTCTACCCTTCTCACCTGCTCCTGTTCTCTCTCTCCCTCAAATAAATAAAATCTTAAAAAAAATTCATTTACTCTTTATCATATATACTCAAATGTGAATTTTTTCCAAAGATATTAGAAAATTAAAATGGGACTGCATAGCATTTGATATTAAGGCTTTACAGTTTATTTTCTGGGAACCTGAGAACCAGAGAGGTGCCTCAATCAATTAACTTTTAATGTGAGTGTTAGATTAAAACATATGAAAGTATTATTTTTATAAAGCAACAATGCAGAGATATTAGGAATTTTGTATGGTTCAGTCTAATATAATACAATGCCCGGGTTAGCCAACATGAGAAAGAAGAGAAAAGAAAAAGAAATTAGTGAAGTTTGGAAAATGATGTTGATTGTTGATTGGCATTCCAACACTTCCCCAATATTTCTCCAACTCTGATCCCTCAGACTTCCTCCAGAGTTTGGAAAAGAAAATTTACTTTTCTAGCCACAAAGTATAGTCCTATGGCATTTTTCTGACACATACAGCCTAAGCTGGGGCTTCTGGAAAGACATTTGTTCTCTTAATCAAAGAGGTGGATGAGGCTGGTACCGTGCTATCTTCTTCTTCCTGTCCTGGGTTTGATGCTGTAGCTGTCAGCTGGTTAAAAGGTTAAAAATGCCGATCAGAAGGATAAAAAGAAGTTGGGTCCATGATCACATCACAATGCTGTCATACCCGCCCTGGGCTTTCTACCTCCAGATTTTTGCTATGGGAGTAAAACCAACCCATATTTACTTAAGCCATGCCTACCTGGCTTTTTTGAAACACATAGCTAAAAAAAAAACCCCTTCTGATATGGGAGTAAACATGAATGTGTAAGCAGACACATAGGAAATTATCAAGATTTTCTGTTAAAAAAGTCCTACTAGAAAGTTAGGGAAAGTGCTTTTTGTAGCAACTTTTATTAGAATTGGTGT
The DNA here is from genome assembly GCA_028646535.1 of Procyon lotor. Lineage (NCBI taxonomy): Eukaryota > Metazoa > Chordata > Mammalia > Carnivora > Procyonidae > Procyon > Procyon lotor. Next base: position 15,123,774 of record CM053615.1, read on the forward strand.
TAAATATGTCACATTTCTCTGCTTCAGTGAAAACAGAAATCACAGGTCTTTTTTATATATTTCAACCATAATTTAGTGCTATTGGCTTGTCTTTCTGAACACCAAAGGTCAATTACTAGTAGGTTAAACCTTATGAATTAGCTGCTAGATTCCTGTCCTTGACCAACAAAGGTGACAATTCCACAAGGTTGGGTGTAATATACAGCCCTGTTCCTATAGGTGTTAAGAAGTTTCTAAGATTTGTCAGCTGCTGTAGAGATCAGAGGACATACTAGGGGTATGTCCTAGGGGTAACAATTTACATTTTTTATTTATCTAATGGATCTGTTTACTTAATAAAATTTTGAAATTTACTTGTTTTCCTGAAATTTTCCTCTTATACATGAAAGGAAAGTTTAACAAAGCTTCGCATTATTTATGGTTTGAGATCTCATAGCACCCAACATGGTGCTCACACCCCCCAAACCCTCAATATATTACTGATTAAAATCTGATCACTGGAAATGGATGTATCTAAACACATCATACACACATACATATATATCATGTATGTCTTATAAAGATTCTCCTTAGACCAAATTATTTTAACTTTCAGGCTATAGTAGAAATTCTTCAAAGTAAGAATTTAAAAAACCAAATCTCCTAGGCTTACTAAATGCTAGTAATAGTGACACAATCACTGATAAGAGATTTAGGAGTGTTTTATTGGTTATTTATTAATTTGCCTTAATAAATATTATTAAAAAATTTTTTTATATAATACATTCACTTTTGAAAGCTGTCTGGAATGTCAAACATAATGCATTTTGCATTAGTTCTATATAAATTTTCATTGAATTCAAACTTTTAAATAAATCTTCCAATATCTAATGCATCATATTATCAAAGCACAAAAAACCATTATATGATTATAAGAAGAACCTCAGAACTCACTGTCTTCAAATTTAATGGACTCCCAATGCTTTTTTTCCCCCTGCAAAGACTGTTTTTAAGACATTTCATGGTATTTTATACATTATAAATGGATTCCATTCTTGGCTTAGTAATTCACCTAATGGACAATGGATACAAAAAAGCTGTAACTCCAGGGACATTAAATTGGTTCTAAACTCTGAAAATTACAGCTTTTACAAAAAGAAGAAAATACTAAAAACATGTCTAATGCAACACTGCATCTAATTTTCCACTACCTCCAGATTGTGTCTAAAAGCTCCTAAACTTCTTAATGACACAATATGTTAAAATTGTGTTCCTGTATATTTAGATCTCAGAAAGATCTTATCCATTTTATAACCCTGAGGAGGGCTTACCAGCAAGAAAGGCACACATATGGGTTTGGGGGGCAGAGAGAGGAACAAGTGTGAGGTACTGCATGTATTGGACACTGTGAATTCATATCGGGGTAGGAAAGTAGCACCTTCCTATGGCAGCATCTCATTCACCAAGACAATTACGGATCCAAATTCCCATTTTAAGCACTGATCAGTGGGACTTCAGGGAAGGAATAGAAGAGGAAAGAAGAAAGTGTTTTCTAGACATTCCTGATGATCATCTCTAAGCCTCAAGACCAGCCTCTAGTTTGGTAATACAATGCTTTAGGTCTTCCTCCATTCCGAGAACACATACGCCAATTTTCTCTGAAGCTAAATATTACATTTTAACAGTGGGGGGAGAGAGGTTACTCCATTCAACTACAAAAACAAAATGTGCCATATTTTGTGCGTTCACATGTGACTAAAAATCTGACTAGCATCTGAAGGCAAAGGGTCTGTGAACCGTCACAGATTTGCCTTTAAATGTTATGAGCTCAGTTCTTCTATGAGATACTCTAATTTTAAAGAGGATACTTCCCCACTCTCCTTACCTCTCCCTTCTGAAAAAAACAAGTGATCCAAAATATTATTACTATTACATAGGTCCCTCCGTTTAATCTGTTTATATTCTTCTCTACCTTACTCTAAGGTTGGGAAGTAATTATTTTTGTGTAGCTTCCCCCACATCTTCACAAACAGTTAACCTAAGCGTGGTATGGAGAGACACTTGTGTTACGAGTTCCTGCACTATCTTAGGCATTTTAAGTCATTGATTATTTGTGCTGGAGAAAGAGCAATTCTGTTCTAGTTTTCACTCCCTTGTTCTTCACTTCTTATTGAACTATGATAGAGTTTGCACATCATTTAGAGAATCTGTCTCTTCTTTTTAAGATTTATTTATATATTTGAGAGAGAAAGAGAGAGCTCGAGTGAGTGGCGGGGCGAGGGGAAGGGAAGAGGAAAAGAGAAACTCAAGCAGACTCTCCCCCCCATCCCACCCCCATGTGGGGCTTGATCTCAGGACCCTGAGATCATGACCATGACAAGAGTCCTGCACCCAGCCGCCCAGAGCAAATCTGTGTTTCTTTCAAGTTAGCACCTTTTGGCCATCTAGATAAATAAAAACTTTCTTTTGCCCAATACCTCTTTTTACTCTAGATCTGACCCTATTATAATAGAAATTTACCTAATCTGGGTCTTTTTGGCTGCCTTGATTTTAGTACTTCATCCTCCTTGTAATATGTTGATAACCTTTTTTTTTTTTCATACTAAGGAGAGAACTCTTATCAAGCTTTAATTCCCAGCTTTTCTCTTAATGTGTACCTATTCTCTTTCTTAAAGGCTGTGCCTCACCCTGCAGTTTTTGAAGAGTATCTGACTCTAATGAGAAATTCCTTAATTTGTTAAGAGGCTTAGTTAACTCTGGTTTCCCCCTGATTTGGTCTGAATGCTTTGCCACAACTGAATCCTGTCTTGCTCCCTAAAGCTTGTTGGCTATCACATACCACACCTTCGTATTATGTGAGGTAACTGTGGTAAGCATTTCCCACCATTTTTGTAAAAGATATTTGTGTGAAAACAGGTCTTGGTTTCCCTGCATTCTCCTTGCACCCTCTGTCCTGGGCCTTCACTATTATCACCTAATGCTCCCTGTTGTCTGCTGAATTTAAACATTTGAACCAATTTCACTCTCTCACCACCACACAACAATGTCACAGAAATCCCGTGAATCCTAATTCCAAAGTATCTTCAGAGTTTGTTCCCTTTACCTTCTTCCTTCTTATTTTATGTACCTCTAATGATGACTAATATGTATATTGCAAAGTGCAATGTATTCACGTTGCTTTGTTTTATTCTGTATTATTTTATTTTATTGCATCAGACCATTCCATTATTACAAGTCGGTGAGGTAGATCCTTATTCTTCTACTCTATAGATGAGGAAGTTAAGGCACATGTAAATTAGGTAATTGTCTGAGGTCCCCAAACCAAGGGAGACATCAGTGTTTGAAGCAGAGAATACACACAGGGTTTCCTCTCACGTGGACTACTGCAAGACGCTCCAAAAGGCACTTGCATCCTATAGTTTCACCCTGACTGCCAAGGCTATAAGGCTGGGTCTCTGAAATATAATTCTGAACAAGTTATCCTTCTGTTTAAAAAACCTGAGCAGCTTCCCATTACCTATGGGGCAATGCTCCATTTTCCCAGTGAGCACATGAGGCCACCTGCAGTCCTGCCTAACCTCCCCCATTCACATCGTTTGTCCAGCTCCTTCCATCCCACAGCAAGGCTGTGGTCATCACAGAAGTCATGACCTCCCACGTCTTCTTACCCCGAGTTCCACCTCTGCTTACAGCGTGAGCTAAGTGTGCACTCCTTGTGTGTACCTGCTCATAACTTGTCTCTTCTTCTGTGGATCTTCTATGGAAACTTACAGAAATGGCTTGTTGGGAATCATCTTTCCCTCCACTGAGGATTCTGAGAATTTTCTTAACTCTATCAGAGCATTTATTTGTGATGTCTCTCCCTGGATTATGAACATTTCAAGGGACAGGGCCACATCTTTAAGATCTTTTTCATCTCTCCAGTGCCTGTTATCCATAAATATTCATCAAATAATTCCCGAATCCTTCTTCCCCATCCCTTGCCTTTTAATATCAGTATTCTATTCCCTAAGTGAAAAGCACATAGTTAGGGGTGCCTGGGTGGCTCAGTTGGTTAAGCAACTGCCTTCGGCTCAGGTCATGATTCCGGAGTCCTGGGATCGAGTCCCATATCAGACTCCCAGCTCTGCGGGGAGCCTGCTTCTCCCTCTGACCTTCTCCCCACTCATGTTCTCTCTCTCTCTCCAATAAATGGGAAAAATCTTAAAAAAAAAAAAAAGCACATAAAGATATTATCCAGGGATCTTTCACTGAAACATTAATTTTCAGTCAGAATTTACACCCTGAAGGATGCTACTTGATCATTTTTTTTTGCTCTTGGGTCACTTAGGGTTCCTATTACTGAATCCTGATAATCCTCCAGTCAGGAATCCTACAGCACAGCAGTTCTCAAAGTGTGTTCCAGGGACCATGAGGGGTCCCTGAGAACCAGAGATATGTGGGGTCAAAACAATTTTCATAGAAGTACTAGGAATTTATTTGCCTTTACACTCTTATTCCCTCCTGAGTGTCCAGTGGACTTTTCTAGAGGCATGATGATATTGTCAATTCATGGCTAATGGAATGTGTGTATGCTTGTGCTTTAAAAATTTCTGTTTTCATTACTAATTCAGTGAATATTGATAAATACTCAGCAAATATTGATAAATATTTTACATAAAGAAAATCTCGTTGAGCCCTTCAATAATTTTTAAGATGATACAAGGGCCCTAAGGCCAAAAAGCTTGAGAACCACTGCTCTAGCAATATGCTGGCCTATAGTGAATTGTAGCGTGCTGATAAGAACAGCATATGGAAATGAATCAAAATTCTGAAAATTGCACTTGCAACTTTATTGTAGATTTTTAGTTTTGTAGTGTATCCCGAAATACATTTTTATCATACTGGAATAATAGTGGCAAAAGTCTACTTTCTGGAAAGCAATGTTGATTGTGACCCAGGATGTTGTGCTCGGATGATTATTAGTTCTAGTATCTGCCTAGGTATCAAAGTTAAATTGACTTCTCTATAAAAATAAGATTTGCCCTTTGTAAAAACTAAAAACGTATACACATTTTCTTTATTCAGGCTCTTAGAGAATTCAGTAATAGTAGAGAGAAGTTCTTTCTTCTTTTATTATACTAATTCCTGAACTAGGCTCTGAAATACATATAATGCCTATTTCTTCATGCAACAGAGAAAACGTAACAATTCCCAAAGTTTTCTTTCATTTAGAAATGTATAACCCCTTTTTGAGGTCATATCCATTTAACCACCTCCCTCACATTCTACAATTATGCACATTTTCAAGAAAATCATTCTGTCCTTGTGTTCTGATGTTTTTTTACATGTAGTAACAAGAATGAATATGTGAAAAAGTCTCTTCTAGGATGAACCTCTATGCTTCCTAATAATCCAGATTTTAAATTTGTAGTTTTTCTTATGTAATTTCTTCTCTCACTAAGGCATACACAAAAAGAAGTGCTAAGAAAAATTTCTACTTATTTCTACTTTCTAAAAATACCATGCATACATTCATCTTGGCTAATCTTTCTGTATGTGGTTTCAAACAGATTACTTTATAACATTTTGACTGGAATAAAAATCCTTCACGAATTTTCACTGATATTAAACTCCTATGAGACATAAAATGCTTACAAAGGAGTGTCTGTTTCTTTTCAAAGCGATGCATTACCAAACTCAGCCTGCATTAAAAGATGATATGATAGGACTTGACAAAAATAACAAATAATTAGAAAACTTAAATGTCGATACCTTCCGGGATTTGGGGAAGTCATCAAAAAACTGTGTATTGATTCTAGCACAAAAGTAAAAAAAAAAAAAAATTAATTTCCTCCACTACTATCATTATAATGGAAATATCTAAAGTAAACATTTTTTTAAAAATCTGATCACGAAATCACGTTGAGCTAAGTTGTCTTGTGGAGTGTGAACTTTCCAGAACTACACCTAATTCTCAAGCTCATTGCCATGATACTCTCTTTCACACACAGCTGCCCTTTCGGGCTCTATCCAACCCCATATAGACACCCTGTTGTTTCTCACATTTTCTTGTAATTTGAAGAGATAAATGGTGCCAGCTGTCTCCTGTTTAACTCAAGGCAAGATGATATTCAGCTCTTCAGGAAGTTGGTACACACCTCAGAAAACTTGCCAGGAGAGATGAGGAGTGATGGGTGTGTGCATTTAATCGGGGAGGAAGTGCAGAGGAAGAAATACCTGAATCAAGTTGCTGCAGTAACATTCTTTGGGGCTTTAACAGCCAGATTAGCAATAATGGTCCTAAATTGTGAGTGAAGCCTATGGAGATGGATGGGGGTTCAATACGCAAATGTGAAAAAAACAAGTATCTAGCGTTATTTGGGGAATTTTTAACATAAATGTACTGAATTAAGTCACTCATTTTCTCAGCTGGACAGATCTACTGGGGAAAGAAGGGGAGAGGCAGAGTGCTATAATTACAGTAAATCGTTAAAATGCTCTTAAAGGAAAGTTTATGTTGAAATAAATAAGGATACACACAGATGAATATCAACAGATAATAGCCGACACTTCTTGGGTGCGTAATACGTGCCAAGCACTCCTCTGAGGGGTTTTTGGGAGGTAACTGACTCAAATCTCACAAATACCAATGCCAAGAGTAACTATCCTTCTCCTCATTTCACAAATGCAATGAAGAAATTGAGGAAGGAAAGGTCTCCAGAGAGCACAGACAGCAAGTAGTGGTGCTGGGATTTGAACCCAGAAAGTCTTGTTCCAAAGAGCCCTCCCTTAGACACTTCCTACTGTCTCAAGACCAGGTGCAATACCAAGATAAAATTTCTTTTACAATTCTCTCATGATATGTTTAATATTCTATAATTCCATATGTTTGAATTCCATATGTTTAAGTATTTTTCATTGTTTACATTTTCATCATTTTGTCCCCTTCCTTCCTATAGGGAACAAATGAAGAGAACAAGCTCCGTAGCAAAGTCCCCAGAAAACAGAGAGGAATATGTACATAATTAGAGCCAAGAATCCATCTTTGTAGTGATTAGGTCACAGCTTAGCAATCGACACATAAAACAAGGGTTCTAGGGTGTCCTCATTCACATGTGTTTTTAAAATTAACATTTAAAATGTTAAGTTGAGGGACACTTGGGTGGCTCAGTGGGTGAAGCAGCTGCCTTGGGCTCAGGTCATGATCCCAGGACACTGGGATCAAGCCCCACATCAGGCTCCTCGCTCAGCAGGGAGTCTGTTTCTCCTTCTCCCTCTGCCCTTCCACCCACTTGTGTGCGCTCTCTCTCTCTCAAGTAAATAAATTAAATCCTTTTAAAAATTTAAAAAAGTAAAGTTGACTCTATTTGTAATTATAAAAACAGTGCCTATTTGTTGGAAAACTCATAAAAAATTATGGAAATGGGAGAGATCATTCCTAAAAATCAGCCTCTATACCATTTATCTGTCTCTACGAAGAAATGTCAAAGGATCACAACTGGTCAAGAGTATGATGAGGAGGGAGCTTGATGTTGTCAGAAGCAAAGCCTGAGAAGGTTACATAGCCCATTTCACTGGTTACGTAGAGTCTGTGAGGTACTGGTAAACTCTATCTTGGGGTCAGAAAGTTGGGGAAGTCTTGCAATGTTTGCTAATTTCCATGAGGTTCTTGGCTTGATTACAAGCCATTACCATACCACTGAATGTGGAGTTTGGCTAGAGACTCACACCAGTTCTTGAAAGCCATTACAAGGCAGCCCCAGTACCATACTGGTACAGTACTCAAAGATTCTTACTAAAGCTTCCAGTCTAGGACTCCTTTAGCCAAGATACTATAGCTCACATCTCCTGGGTGAAATTACTTTCCTTATCTCCTTCCCAGAACTACTGTATTTGCCTCTCAATTGGTTTCACAATATAAACGTGGTCTTCCTCCTCCTTGTCCTTTCCTTCACAAGGTGATCTTTTAAAGATAAAATTTGGAACAGGACTTTTTTTTTTCCTGCTTAAACAAATGCAAAGGTTTCTGCGGTAGGTAGAATAATGGCCTTCAGTGATTGTCTTTGTTCTAATGATCAGACTCTGCAAATGCTGCCTTACATGGTGAAAGGACTTTGAAAATGTTATTAAGAATGTTGTGATGCATAGATTATGTTATCTAGGTGGGCCTGATATAATCATAATGGTCCATATAAGAAAGATGCAAGATAGTTCAGGGTCAAAGCAGAAGCAGAGATTGGAATAATGTACTTTGAAGATGGAGAAAGGGACAAAAGCCAAAGAATGTAGGTGGCCCAAACATGCAAATACAAGGAAACAGATTCTCTGTCAGAACTTCCCAGGGAGAACCAGACCTGACGACACCTTGACTTTAACCCAGTGAGACAGATTTTGGACTTCCAAGCTCCAGAACTATAAGAGAATAAATATGTGTTGTCTTAAACCACAGTTTGTGATAATTTTTATGGTAGCACTGGGAAGCTCATATAGTGTTCCTCCCTATGAGGTAAAGACAGAACCTCTCTAAACAGCTTATGTCCCCTGAATGGTCTTGCTTCTACCTACACTTTCATATCAAATCATTTCTTTCTGCCCTCGTCCCACTATATTTCTTTCAGTCCACTGTATTTTCCAAGCCTTGGATGTCATAGAGCCTTTTCATATGCTGTTACTTCTACCTTGAAAGCTCTTTCATTTAACATTTTTCTAGATAATTCCTATCTACATCAATTCAAGCAACCCTTCCTCAGAAAGACTTTTTCTCAACCAAGTGGATCAAATCTAGATAGATAGATAGATAGATAGATAGACAGACAGACATACACGAATATCTCTAGCATTCACTATATTTATTGCAATTGAAATTTTACATGTGTTTGTATGATTTTTTTTTTATTATTAATTGCCTTCTCCTTCACTGGGTAGGGTTCATGGTAGGTCTTACTTACATTCATATCCTAGGGGCCTGACAAAGAAGAGACACTTAATAAATATGAGTGAATACACCTTGTTCATTCTTCTAACAATTGTGATTAACACACTCTCTGTTCTGTCATTGTGCATCCAGCCAGTATTTACCAATGGCCAACTGTACATAAAGTCCTGATCTCACATGCAATCTTCATGCAATGTCTTCAACAATAATAAAAATAAAGAAACAGTAATAATAGCTAATCTCTACTAAGAATTTACTGTGTGAAAAGCACCATTAGAAATGCTTTAAGCGGGGCGCCTGGGTGGCTCAGTTGTTAAGCGTCTGCTTTCGGCTCAGGTCATGATCCCAGGGTCCTGGGATCGAGCCCCACATCGGGCTCCCTGCTCTGCAAGAAGCCTGCTTCTCCCGCTACCATTCCCTCTGCTTGTGTTCCCTCTCTCGCTGTGTTTCTCTCTGTCAAATAAATAAAATCTTTAAAAAAAAAAAAAA
>CM053615.1:15133658-15156037 GCA_028646535.1 Procyon lotor
AATATTTATCCCACTACATTATTATAGTATAGTATTTTTTTACAATATTCATTAAACTATGCATTAGACCTCTATGGCTTATTTTCTACTCATTACAAGTTCATACCCTTAAACACCATCAGTCTTACACCCCACTCTTTATCTCTTGGTTACCATTGTATTCTGTTTTTTTACAAGTTTGATTTTTTAAGATTCCACATATAAATAATATCATGACTTATATCACTTAGCATAATGTGCTCAAGGCCCATCCGTGTTGTCACAAATAGCAGAATAGCCTCCTTTATAATGGCTGAATAATATTTCATCATGGATGTATATCATATCTTTTTATCCATTCATCTGTTAATGGGCCTTTGGGTTATTTCTATTATCTTGGCTATTGTGAATAATGCTGCAGTAAACATGGGTGTCCATATATCTCATCAAAATCCTGGTTTTAATTCCTTTGGGTATATACAAAGAAGTAGAATTACAGATCTATTTTTAATTTTTTGAGGCACCTCCATATTGTTTTCCATAGTGGAGGGATTACTTTACATTCTTACCAACACTATATAAGTGTTCCCCTTTTTTTTTTTTTTAAGATTTTTTTATTTATTTGACAGAGAGAAACACAGCGAGAGAGGGAACACAAGCAGAGGGAATGGTAGAGGGAGAAGCAGGCTTCCTGCCAAGCAGGGAGCCCGATGCAGGGCTCGATCCCAGGACCCTGGGATCATGACCTGAGCCGAAGGCAGATGCTCAACCACTGAGCCACCCAGGCGCCCCAAGTGTTCCCTTTTTACCACATCCTTGCCAGCACTTGACTCTTGTCTTCTTTACAATAGCCATTCTAACAGGTGTAATTGGTTTTTATTTGCATCTTCTGATGACTAGTGATGTTGAGCATCTTTTCTTGATTGGACATTTTGATGTTTTCTTTGAAAAAGTGTCTGTTTAGTTTTGCCCATTTTTTATTGGATTATTTGTTTTTCATTATTAAGTTATGTTAGTTCTTTATATATTTTGGGTATTAACCCCTCATCTAATATTAACCCCTTACCTAACACATCTAATTGCAAAAAATTTCTCCCATTCTGTAGGCTGTTTCATTTCGTTAATTGTTTCTTCTGCTGTGCAGAAAGAAGGTTTTTGAGTTTAACATATTCCTATTTGTTGATTTTTGCTTTTGTTGTTTGTGCTTTTGGCCTCATGTTTAAAGAGTCATTGTAATATCAAAATCAATATCAATGAGCTTTTTCCCTATGTTTTTTATGTAGTCTTTGGTATAAGGTCTTATGTTTAAGACTTTGATCCATTTCAAGTTAATTCTTGTGAGTGGTGTGAGACAGAGGTTCAATTTCATTGTTAGGTTCTGCATGTGTTTCTTCAGTTTTCCTACACCATTTGTGAAAGAGACTATTTTTCCTCATTGGGCATTCTTGGCTCCCTTGTTGAATATTAGTTTGAAATCAGTGTGATAGCTCTGAGTTTGTTCTTTTTTCTTAGAATGCTTTGGCTGTTTGAAGTCTTTTGTGGTTCCACACAGATTTTAGGGTTGTTTCTTCTGTTTCTGTGAAGAAAGCCTTTGGCATTTTGATAGAGATTGCATTGGATCTCTAGATGACTTTGTGGCAGTATGGCCTTTTTAACAATATTTATTCTGCTGATCCATGAACACAGGCTACCTTTTCATTTGTTTGTATATTCTTCAATTTCTTTCAGAAAAGTCTTGTAGCTTTCGTCATACAGATCTTCCACTTCCTTGATTAAATTTAGTCCTAAGTGTTTTATTGTTTTTGATGCTATTATGGTTGGGATGGTTTTCTTTATTTGTTTTTCTGATGCTTCATCATTAGTGTAAAGGAATTCCATTGCCTTCCATGAGTTGATTTTGTAACCTGCCACTCTACTGAAATCATTCATTAATTCCAATAACTTTTTGATTGACTCTTTTGGATTTTTTGTATATAAGACAGCAAGTAGAAACATTTTTACTAAGGAAGACAATTTTGAGAAATATTAGTGCTATTAATATTATTACTACTTCAAACGATAATGTAAAGTTAATAATAATAATACTAACATATAGGTATTGGTTACTGAATACTGGCCACAATGAAGAAAACTGAATATTTTATATGCAGTGTCTTATGTAGTCATCACAATCAAGTATGAGGTAGAGACTCACTGAAAACTAGAAAACTAAAACTTAATAAAAAGTGAATGAGTTTTTCAGTGTAAGTTGTTCTACTATTCCTACACTTATAACCATTAGCCAGTACTGTCTCCCTTGGAACCAGGATTGAAAGGCATCTTTAATGATGCATTAAAAGGTGAGGTGCATGCTTTTTGATGCAATGGTGTTAAAATAAATAGTACCTAAAATGGTATAAAGTATAATAGAAGTTTCAGTAGGAGCTCTAATAGATGATCTGGATGCAAGAAGAATGACTGGAGGTGGGTCCCATTCCCCTTTCAACCTGACCATTTAAAAGATGAGTTTTGCAAAGTAGTCTTCATTTAACTCTATTCTTTACAGGGAAGGAGGGGTTGACTTCCAGAAATTTGCCTTCCATTGTCTGCTTCCTGTTCATTCTAACCAGTTGATAGAGCAGCATATTCGAAGTCTGAGTTTCTGCTCTTCTTGAACTTTACAAAATGTGAGGTTGCCAGTTACTATAAGTTGAAAATAGCACCAGTATTTAGCCAAGAGTTTTCAGAATTGGAAAAAGACTCTTTGGTTTTTTTTTTTTAAGAGCAAATGAAAAGAGGTAGGATTTTCAATAATGCCTAATAGTAAATAGAGGTAAAGAAATGAGACTAATATTGTAAAACACACACACACAGAGTATGCTAAATTGTATCAATAGTCCCTGTTTTCTTAGCTCGCTAAAAATAATTTCCCAGAACCTCTGAAAGAGAAAATAGGTACTAAATCTGACTTCCTCGAAATCCTTTTCACTTGAAATTTTATGAAGGTGCTTTATGCAATGCTGAATAAGTTGAGTCTTCTAAAAGGGTAGGTTCCGTAGCAGAAGGAACACTGTCAGAGTTGCAAATGGTGGATGTTTAGGAGTTATCACTGCCAAAAATTTAATCTAACAATTTAAACTAGCACAGCCCCAAAGGCCAAACATGGAAGGAAATCAGGCTGTGAATCCTGTCTCCTGGAAGGAGTGCTTCTCTCGATTTGCAGAATGCTAAAGCTACAAAGGAACTCAGGATTCCACTACCTTAATCATTTGCCTTATAGATGAAGAACCTGTTACAGAGAAGCTACTTGAATTGCCCAAAGACAACACGTGTGTGAGAGAATAAGGAAAAGGACCAAGATCTCGTAACTCCTAGTATATTATTAACCCAGAAGACAGCATTTCCCCATTTAATAGGTATTGATGTCCATGAACGTAGCGCTCTAGCCCTGCTGTGTGATAAAAACATCTTTTGTTCCAGTAAACTAGACACCAGTGGAGACGGTTAAAAAATTTCTTTTCAGGACATTACAAAGGGAAAATTATACATCTTTCTCTTTTTCTTCTTTCTTTTGTTCCTGTATTTGGCATATTTACTGATAAATATTACCCTACTGAGAATTGTCAGTATTTTATTGGACATTTTACTTTAAAAGTCTGTTGATCTTGCAATAATTTAATGATGTTTGAAATGAAAATAGCACTCAAGAATTACATTGTGCTGTGTGTCAGTGGAGGGGCTCTGCCATGCAAGGGCTTATAGTCGCGTAATAAAATATCGATCATAGTGTCTGGCTGACACACCAGCTCCATGTCATCGACCCTTCCCTTCTGTCTCTCTTATCCACCATCCATAGAATATGGCTTTCATTCCTGTGATTGCCTCGGTGTCTTGCAATGGCAGTCTCACCTCCAGTCCCCTGTCTGCATTATTGGCAGGTGGAAAAAGAAGACAATAAAAAATAAAAGATCAGACATCATTCCACAAGGAAATTTACCCTGAAATTGCCTTCACACTTTTGCTTTTAACCCATTGTCCAGAACTTCGTCTCATAAACAACCCTACACAAGGGAAGCTGAGAAATGTCGGTTAACGGCTGAGTGATTATTACCTCTCCCCTCCACACCAATATTATAGTATATTTATTAAAAAGAAGAGGAGGATGGATATTTGGTAGCATCTCCCATGAAGGAGAAGCAAATTTGGCGCTCCTCCAGGATTGAAGACACTTGTGTAACAATGGCTCCAGACTCTAAGATTTGAGTTATTTTGCTTCATGTCCTTGGACTAATTGCCGAACCTCTCTAAATATTTTTTTATTTCACTTTTAAAGTGTGATAATTTGGGATGGCTGGGTGGTTCAGTTGGTTAAGTGTCTGCCTTCGGCTCAGGTCATGATCCTGGGATCGAGCCCCACATCAGGCTCCTTGCTCAGCGGGGGACCTGCTCCTCCTTTTCCTTCTGCTGCTCCCCCTGTTGTGCTCTCTTTCTCTTGGTCAAACAAACAAAAAAAATAAAGTGTGATAATTTAAGATTAATAATAATCTTTAGGATAACTTCAAGAAGTTAAAAATTCGGATATCTGTTACAAAGATCTGTGTGGTCCAATAAAATAACCAGTAACCACACATGGCTATTAACAAATGGCTAGTCTGAACTGAGATGTTATGTGGGTTATACATACACACTTGATACTGAAGATTTGGTATGATGAAGGTATCAAATATGATTAATAAGTTTTATATTGATCACATGTTGAAATGATACTATTTCTAATATGTTAAATGAGCTAAAATGCATTATTAAAATTAATTTCACCTGTTTCCCCTTACCACTCAAAAGAAAGTACAGAATCACAAAGGTAGCACCTTCTCCTTTCCTCCTTCTTCCATCCCACCCTTGTGCCTAAGGGTCTCCTTTCTTCCTCTGTCTTCTTTTACCTCTTCATTTTCTGGCTCTCATCAGTCTGCTCTCCTCCCGGCTCACCCCAAAGGAGCTCTGCTCTCAATCTCTCTCTGAGTCTTCCAGCACAATGTCTTCCATGAATATGAGCTTTACCAAGCCTGGAAAAGCATTTGTCCTCAAACATCTGATTTTCCAACTGTCCTCAAACCAAAAGCCTGATCAAATTCTTGGCGTGAAAAAAGGAAAACTACAAAGAACATTCAGCCTTTCCGATTTTTTTTTCACAACAGTGAATTTAAGTCATTAAATAATCATTCAGGAATTTACCTGCCACACAGACTAAGATTTTCTCTTCATTTTGGGAATCTAATAACTTCTGTTCCTCTTTTAGAATAGACCTAACCCAACATATTCAGTAGTTTCTACTTTTTTCTTTTAAGTTTAAGTGGGATCTTTATTCTCTTTCTTTCTTTCTCTTAGTGTGTGTGTGTGTGTGCGCGTGCGCGTGCGCGTGTGTGTGCGCGCGTGCATCCACTGTGTGATAGTGTTGTTTTTTTGTGTTGCCTTTTATGCTGAAAGTGAAACCTAGGGCTGTCTAAGAGGTGAAATATGATTGAGAAGAGGACAGGAAACTATCCTTTCTCAATTCAGAATAAACGAATATCTTGTCTGCATCAGTTACTGTGCTCTCATTTGTGATTTCCCTAGATTTCCATTGGAGTTCTTCCTTGAAAGAAAAAAAAAATATTCCAAATTAAGTCAGGATAGAGTATGAACAACACATAAAGATTTTTATTTGGTCGACCACATATTTTGTCACTCAAAGAGAAAGGAAAATGGTGACAGTGGGTGCATGGTCTATGATAAGTGCATCATGAAAAAGCATTTGAGATGGTGAAAAAAAGCAAGTCTGAGATTCGTGTGGGTACTATGATATCAATTCTAGAAAATAGGCTAATGAAGAAGACAAGAAGATAATATGCAGAATGTATAGAGCAATTGCGATGAGGTATTGAAATTATAGGAGAAACTCCCCCTGGTTCTGAAGTATTTTATAATGTTATAATAAAGAAGACAACACAGTTGGGGGGTGGATTAAGGACTTGAGAGGCAACTTAACTGGGTTCACAGCTCAGCCTCGCCAGTTGTTATAACTGTGATTAGCTTCTCTGAGCTTCATTTTATCTTCTGTAAACTAGGAGTAACAGCAATAACATTGCATGGTTCTTGTGAGGATAAGAAATTGAGATAACATATCGTCTGTGTCTAGTACATATTAAGTGTCTAATAGATACAAATTTATTGGCAATTATTTTAAAAGCTTCCTCCCATGAACACATCAAAAAAGAAAATAAACAAAATGTTTGATGCATGTAGCTGACGTGTGATGTGTTGCAGACAGAAAAAATTTCTACCGGAACCCCATCCAGAAACAAGGGAAAGGTTGTCATTATTAGTGAAGAATCAGATGGAATCTGAAACGTGTTCATTTCTCTATCAAATCTGAAAAAATGTACTGAGCACAGCTACACAACAAGCATGTACTTGATGGCATATGGCACGCTAAGCTAGATGAGGCACAGCCCCTGGCTTCCAATAGTTCCCTGTCTAGTAGAGCATGCACATTTGTTCATTAATAACCACAGGACAAAGAAGAAAATGATTACAGAGGAGAACTAACATTTACTGACGTCTTACTTGATGCCAAGCATTAGTTAAAGCAATTTACACAGAAGTAGATGTTATTATCCTGAGTTTACTAGGCCTGAGAAAGGCTAAATAAATTCTCTGAAGTCCTATGGGTACTGTGTCATGGTGTGGGGAGATAGACCCAAAGAAACTGAGGTCATAGACTGACCTCTGATGTGAGGAGACAGACGACAGAGAAATTAATTCGAACTTTGGAGAGGTTGAGTAAGGAAGAGAGAACTCAAGAGGCAAAAGCCCTTCAGTTGAATTTTTAAAGAATGGGGAGTATTTTGATAATAATATTGGGGGAAGTGCGTAGCTTGGGGAAGGAACAGCATGAGGAGGGGTAGAAAGGTATGAGGATATGGAGTGCAGCTGATATTAATAGCCAGAATGTGGCATAGCTTGATTTCCAGCTTCCCACAAGAGGGTCAAGGGGTGAAACTGGTCCCATAAATTCTTAAGCTCTCATGTCCCATCGGTTCACACATTTCTTTTTTTTTTTTTTTTTAAGATTTTATTTATTTACTTGACAGAGAGATCACAAGTAGGCAGAGAGGCAGGCGGAGAGAGAGGGGGAAGCAGGCTCCCTACTGAGCAGAGAGCCTGATGGGGGGCTCGATCCCAGGACCCTGAGATCATGATCTGAGCCGAAGGCAGAGGCTTTAACCCACTGAGCCACCCAGGCACACCCACACATTTTATTTCTGAAGGAATAATCAAAATTAATGGGATCTTAGGAACATTCTAAATCTTTCTTTCACAACCAAAATAAAATTTAGAAATTTAATCTGTGGAAGGATAAGTTAAGCAAATAAGGAAATATTTTCATGGTTGGAAAAAAAGGAAAAACGTATTTAAAAAAAATCTCGTACAAGGACATCTACTCTAAACTCTTGAAAACAGAAACCCACATGTTAGAAAGATATATTTATTTCTTGGTGGCTTGGGGGGGTTGAATAGTGTCTCCCCCAAATTCATGTCCACCAGGAACCTCAAAATGTGACCTTATTTGGAAGTAGGGTCTTTGCAGCTGTAATGGTTGAAATGAAGTCATAGTGGAGTAGGGTGGATCCTAAATCTAATGAGTGGTGTCCTCAGAAGAAGGTCCTGTGGAAAACAGAATTACATGCAGAGGGAAGATGGACACAGTGGCAGAAATTGGAATGATGCATTTACAAGCCTGGAGAAACCATGGGTTTTCTGGCAATTGCCAGAAGCTAAGAAGAAGTGAGGAAACATTCTTTGTTAGAATCTTCAGAGACAATATGGCCCTGTTGGAACTTTGATTTTAGACTCCTGGTCTCCAGAACGATGAGAGAATACATTTTTTGTTGGTTTTAACAACCCAGTTTGTGATACTTTATTATGGCAGCTCTAGCAAGCCAATATAGTGGACTACCAAAAAATCTCAAGTAATCCATAACAAAATAAATCTGGTCGTAAATATGGCAATGTTAGCTGAGATTCAGAGGAGGTAGAAACTGTAGGAGAGTCACGGACTTTATGAAGACAGGTGCTGCAAAGCTCCACACAGCTGTCTATTGGAAGCAGCACAGAAATTTGGATTCAGTAAATAGTTTTCTCATTTTTTTTTGTCTATGAGACCTTTCCCATGTGTTCTCTAATAGCTGGCTCTAAGATCATCCCAAAGTTAGACAAAAATGTGGTAACCTCGCCCTCAATCTCTCCCCCTCCCCCTCCCCCATTCATCATCCATGCAACAACCATCTATCCGTTCATCATCTCCGTAATGTGGCGGGGAAGTAGAATATGTCAGTGAAACTAAGTCTGTAAGCATCCATGGATTAAGAATCAATACTGTCAGTGGCTAAGAAAAAAAAAAGAAAATCACGTTAAAGACAGCCTTCAGCCAATCAGAAATCAGTCTCACGTAGGGTCCCATGCCGAGAAAGTTCATGTTGCTCTAAGTGCTGAAATTACCGTCATGTCTGAGTGGAAAGGGGCCACAGCAGGGGAAAAACAACAACCCGGGCGTTCTGTAATGAGAGCTGTGCCAAGCACAAGAGCCTCAAAGTCCTGTGAAACTCTGAAACTCTCTTGGGCTGGAATTCTGCTTCTCACCAACTTTCTTTCACTTCATCTGCCAGTCCCTCTTCTCTCCCAGCTATGAATTCACAGTCAGGCAGCGTCAGTATATGCGCTGTGTTGCAGTGAAAATGCAAACACATTTTCTATAATGAACATATGGGAGACTCCAGTTGAAAAGAGTTCCGATTCTATCCCAAGCATGTTATTGGCCGAGACTGCAGAGAAGCAGGCAGCAGACGGAATCAGGAAGCGTGGAGGCAAGAAAGGAAGGATGTATACTTGACTGCTGTTTTGAGATCCCAAGTTCTGCCATGCCATGCTGCAGCTTCTTTCAAAAAGCAAACTGGTTTCAGTGGTTGATTTCCTGATTTTTACTACTTATCTTTCATTCCGTGGTCCGGGGCCTTATGTAAGGGCGGGGGTGGGGGGCGGCGGGGAAGTGTGTGGGAAGGGGAATCTTCATGCAAATTGTTTGTGTCTTAGAATTTCAATATAAATATCAGTATTTAAATTTTTTTAATTATAAAAAAAGGTTAAGCATTCAAAAATTGAAATCAATATATAAGTAACTCCATATCTAAACCGAGGCTGGATAATTGTTTCTATTTCCTATTTTTTCTTCATACGTATGGATTCTCTAGGTATATAAATGCATACCTGTGCAAAGATACACATACAAACCCATATACATGTATATCTATGTATAAAATCATCTTAATATAGTGCACTCCATCCTTAAAAGCAAGGACATTTCTCATACATAACGTCTGTACAAGACACAGGTATTTTTCAAAGGCTTTATTTTGCCTTGCTCTCAGTTTCACTAGGATGATAGAGATTCAAAATGACAATAAATTAAAATTATTCCTCTTCCCCAAATCAAATTACTTGTTTAAATGTCAACTCAAGAGTGTTTTCCTTCAAGATTCATCTTTTCATTCTGATGTGAAGTAAGACATATATCTGTACAGATCTGTCAGTGACGAGCACAACCATGGGATGCGCTGGGAGACAAAGAAATAGCATCACTGTTGACTTCGCTGAGATAAGTAAAGGTCATCGAAGCAGCTGTCAGGTTCGTCCGTTGGAAAACTGCAACCATCTACTTAGTCAAGGATATTACTGCCCAAATAAAATTGCGCCTGCTGATGTGTAATAATTTCTCCTCCAGCAAGAAAGTTTTCTGCTGTCTAATGGGAAGCTCAGCATCGATGTCCAAGAGCTTATAACCATCAGTCTCTCTTAAATTTGTCGGGAATTTCTTCATTTGTGTTGCTCAAGGTCTGTTCTCATTGTAGTACACAATGGAGAATGAGACTGTGTGCAGGAGTGAGAGAGGTTACAGTAAGTGCAAGACACAGTGTAAAACAGAACCAAATTCGGGGTACATTGCTCTGTATTTTAAAGGCCTGGAAAACTGGTTTGTGGCCTCTCTGAAGTAGAAAAGGTCATCTTTAAATTTGCTTTCTTACTGAAAAATGTCTCAGAGGACATTAGTATCTGCCTATTCTATCCTATTGACTATTTCTTTGTAGTAATTTTGCTTAAATACCAGTTTCACTGGATTCTTAAATTAGTGGTGATATTTTCAATGGGAACAAAGGAAGACTTCCTTTAGGAATCCCCCCCTTTAGATGTGGAATTTTAAATTTTGTGAGCTGTGATGTGACATCAGTGAGGCATTGGTCCTGTGCAGGGAGCTGCATTCTGGAGGCTTTCTCCTTCGTGACCTTTACACTCTCTGCCAGGCTCATTTCAGCTCTATTTGCAAATCTCACTGCATGAAGTATCAGGAAGGAGCAGCTTCCATGGGCCTGTGAGCAGGAAAACTTGAATAACCAACATAAAAATTATATATACGAAATCTTTTCTAACTTTCCCCATCATGTCTTTCTGCATTTCTATTTAATCTTTGGACTCTTAAATCACATTTCAGATATTTTCCTTACAACTATACGGGGAAAGGGGTCTGTTTTATGAATAGGAGCATCTCAGAAGGGTTAAGTTATATTTATATGATAGCTATCTCTGCATACATAATGATTTTTACCTTAAATGATAAAACTAAGTTTCCAGACTCTTCTCTATCTACAAAAATGGTCTGAACTGGGATCATTACAGGGCTTATCATGAAAGATCTTACCTACTTATGCAATTTCAAAGTCTGGAGAGCTAACAGTGAATATAGGAGGCCTTCAGCATTCAAGATTTAGCATTCACAATTTTGATTATCCTTACAGAATATTCAGGGTCCATGATATAGAGTGACTGATAATTTCGCTGCGACGAGAAATTAAATTGGCATAGACTGAGATGCTACTTTGTATGAAAGTCACTTTACTAGTGAAAATTACTAGCTAACTATCGCACAGCGTCTGCATCTCAACATGACTTTATGTTCATCACTCAATCTCATATATGTGCTAACACAAACGTGTTGGAGAAAAAATGCAAGTCAAGTGAAAAAAATAAACCTTCATTAAAAGTTGAAAATACCGTTACATTGTCATGTAAGGATATATGGTAAAAGCAAGGAGTCAAAGGTCTTCTGTAATTGGTTATGCTGGTAACACGATCCCATTAATGGTCTGTGCATATTGATATCCTCAGTAGGTGGAACTGTGAGAATAGACCTCCATCTACTTTCCAAAATCTGATATCACAGAACAGGAACTTTAATACAAAGTCACTCTTCTGGGCAAAAGTCTCTTTTATCAGTTACATCTGCCAGGATTGCTACCCTACTTTACCCTTTCCAAGCTGCAGGAGATCTGGGATGGGGGTGGAGTTGTAGCCAGACCATCTCATAAGTTTTGTTCTAAAGTAAGTAGAGCAATGGAGCAAGAAATCGGGGGGGGGGGGGCGGTTAAGAGGAAAATTATACAGGATCAGAGAGTAAATAGAATGCTCAGAATGGAACCCATCAGAGGGGTGCCTGGGTGGCTCAGTCGGTTAAGTGTCTGACTTTTGATTGAGTCTCAGATCGTAATTTTAGGGTTGTGAGATCAAGCCTTGTGTGGGGCTCCATTCTGGGTTTGGAGCCTGTTAGAGATTCTCTCCCTCTCCCTCTGTTGCCTTTCCCTCCACCGCTCCTTACCCTGCTCTTGCACGCTCGCTCTCTCTAAAAAAAGAAAATTGAAAAAAGAATTCCACCCACCAGAAGTAAACTTATTTAACAAAAATAGAAGGGAGCATTGAAGACAAAACTTTTTATAACTGAAAAGGCAAAGAAGAAAGGAATGTAGCACACAAGAGAAAGATAATCTACACTAGCAGAATATTTAATTCAGGAATCAAAAGAAGATTTTGGACAACAAATGCATTTCTCATGGGAATCACAGAGAACATAGACTCTGCAAGGGGCCTAATGTAGAAAAGGAAGAGATCAAGAATGAACTTGTCTGACAACAAAAGAAAGCTGGCAGAGCAAAGAAAAGGACCACATGAATGTCAGTCCTTTTGGGTTGTTATAACAGAATATCATACACAAGGTGGCCTCTAAACTATAGAAATTTTATTTCTCACAGATCGCCGGAATCCTTGTTTGGGAAATCCAAGATCAGGGCACCAGATTTGGTGTCTGGTGAGATCATATGCTTCCTGGGTCATAGAAAGATGGATGGCTGTCTTCTTATTGTGTCTTCACCTGGTGGAAGAGATGAGAGGGCTCTCTGGGCCTTTGTTATGAGGGCACTAAATTCATTCATGAAGGCTCCACCCTTAAGAAGCAATCACCTCCCAGAGGCCCCCACCTCCCAACATCATCACATTTTGGGATAGGATCTCAATGTGTGCATTTCAGGAGGACCCAAACATTCAGTCCATAGCTGTGGCAATGGAAGATCTCCCATTGATAAGAAAACAAGACAAATACCTAGAAATAAACCAAATGCTAAATAATGGAGACACATCTTAAAGAAAAGCTAACATTCTATTGAGGCACATGGAGGAAAAACCGGCTAAATGTGTGAATATGTATTGTCCACGAATAAGAAGACTCAATAAAATGAAGATCCTTATACCTTGTAAATATCCTCGAACATCAACTACAACTGGAAAAGACTTGTAATATTATTGTGGTAAGATGACAGTATTTCCAAATTAACCTGGAAGCATAAACGAGCAATAGCTGGAAACTCTTTGAAAGGAAAAGTAATGACTTAAGGCTAATTCTACCATATATTATAGAGCCACATAAACAGCATGATTGCAGATCCAAGTATATATATAAGTGTATATTTAAGTTTAGAGTAAAAAGAGGTTAGCAACTTCCCTCTGATTTCAATAGCCAGCCAAAGAGGCAGCCAAATAGGCAGCCAAAAGCCAGCCAAACAAACAAATTAATGTTTTTGGTCCTCTTTACGTCTCTTTGCAAGAGAGGATCCCTTCAGTATGAATTCATGGCCATCAATCTGGATTTGCAGAAATCCAGAAATCCAGTGTTAAACCACTTTGTCATCAATATTCTGTGTATTTCAAATTTGCATTTGCTTCTAGTTGCCACTGTAACAAATTACCACAAAGTTAGTAGCTTGAAACAATACAAATTAATTTTCTTAGAATTCTGGAGGCCACAGTCTGGGTCTGTTTGGAGCTAAAATCTCAAGGTATCAGCAGGGCTGATTCCTTCTGGAAACTCCAAGGGAGAGTCTGTTCCTTGTTGTTCCCAGCTTCTAGAAGCTGTCCTCAGTCTTTGGCTCTTGGCTTCACATCGTATGGTCTTTTTTACACTGGTTCTATCATCACATCAGCCTCTCTCTGTGATTCTGACCCTCTTGCTTGCCTCTTCTAAGGACCCTTGTGATTATATTGGGCCCTCCTAGATAATACAGGATAATGTCCCCTTCCAAGCTGCCTGTTTAATTACAACTGTAAAGTCCCCTTTACCATGTAAGATAGTATATTCATAGATTCCATGGATTAGGACATGGACATCTTTGGGGGGAAGCATTATTCAGCCTGCTACACTCTCCTTTGTCATCCTAGTTACATAGTTTAAAAAAAAAGGCTAAAGAAGTAGATGCTAATTAAATCCACATAGGCATGTGCATTTGTGACAGTGGAGCAGTGATGAAAAATTTCCTGGATCCTGCATTGCATGTGATTTGTTAGCTTCTTCAGTTCAGCTCTCTTTTCGAAGAAATTGATAAGATAGTAAAAACCTAACTTGTTCATTAACAAATGAGAGAAAGTATGAAGTATTTTTCTTTTACTTTGCATTCATTTGGTCATTTCATCCTTATATAGTGAATACCTAATAATTATAATTAGTATGATTAGAATAATAGTAGCTATCATTTATTAAGTGCTTTCTGTGGGTCAGCCATTGTACTAAATTGCATGAATTATCTCATTTATTCCTAATTATCCTATAATCAGGTATTATTATTTTCCACAATTTATAGATAAAGAAACTAAGACTAAAAGAGCTGGCAAGAGTTGCCCAAAGTCACATGGCCAGCTGGTGTGAAAAACAGTATTTGAACTCAGTGATTCCGAAGACCCCAACTGGCAGTCATTAGCTTGGTTCCCAGTACTGAGCAGGGCCCTCAGCAGCAGGGACCCATGGAGTGGCCTGTTGCCCCCTGCTTCATTCACCGGAGATCCAGACTCATAGGCAAGAACAAAAGGATTAAATATATGGGGATGGGGGGAGATTAGGATGTAACAGGAACCCATGGGTGAACGTCTAACTCAGACAAAGGTGGGGATTCACTTTTTGAGGCAGAAGGTGAGGAACGAAAAACTGCTCTCTGGGAGCAGTGGGGTAAGGACTCCAGACTGATTCAACAAAATGAGCAAATGCTTGGAGGCAAGAGAACATGGAGCCTTACGGGATTAAAAGAAATTCATTATGGGGGTGCCTGGGTGGCTCAATCGTTAGGCATCTGCCTTCGGCTCAGGTCAGATCCCAGGGGTCTGGGATCGAGCTCCGCATCGGTCTCTCTGCTCGGCAGGAAGCCTGCTTTTCCCGCTACCATTCCCTCTGCTTGTGTTCCCTCTCTCGCTGTGTTTCTCTCTGTCAAATAAATAAAATCTCTAAAAAAAAAATTCATTATGGCTGGGTAATAAATGTCAAGGAGAAGATAGCAAATGGCTGGGGAGACCAACCTGGGACAAATTATGCAAGACCTAATAAATCACGGTAAGGAGTTTGAACTTCATCACAATTTCATCAAATGGCCTGTCCCTTTAGCAGGTATAAGCAAGGGGATGACCTGATCAAATTTGCATTGTAGGGTGTTACAAATTTGCGTTGTAGGGTGTGTCAATAGTGGGAACATGGAGGCCAGCCAATAGGCTAGTGTAGGACTTTCATTGCAGAGATATTAGAGTTAACATTTTAATATTAAAACGTGAAAATACTGTGAAGAAGGCAAAATTTACGTGCATTTTTTTACACGCATTTTTAATGCCACCCAACTTCAAGGAAATTTCACATTTGCAACACAATCCTTAAGTCTTTTCCTCCAGCCTCCTTATCAGACCTCCCCTCTCCCTTCCTCACCCCGACTCCACCCCTAGTATATTCTGCTCTGTTAAAAGGACATTAGTAAAGCTGTAGAAGCACAAGTATTGTTCATGGATAGCCCAAGGATCCCCTTTATGCAGAGCAGGAGTCAGAAGCTTGCATGAAGGCAGGTGGCTTGGGAATGATCTCAAGAAGCGGGAGTGAGGGGCAGGAGAGTGGAGTAGATGAGGAAAGCAAATACCAGAATGCATCTTCAGTTTGGTGGAACCTTCTGAGGTGCCTAATGAAATGCACCTCAGAACTGTTCTCTAAGGAAATGAACTAGGAAGCGCATTTATCTTCCACTGCCCGTTGCTCAGAGTGGAGACTCCATGAATGAGGGCCCAGCAGCTACTGTGGGCATCCAAGCCGAGAAGCTTTAGGGCAGGCAGCAGGCCCAAGGGGAGGCACCAGGAAGCTGTGCTTGTGTGAGACGTGCTGGAGCTGGCCGAGCGGTCATTGCCATAGTCATAGCCGTAGCCAGATTGAGGTGTGGAGTTGTGATTTGCAATAGCCCTGACTTGCTGTCTGAAGTCCCTTCTTGGTTGGATTTGACACGTCTGGGCTGCATTTTTCACCATTCATACTCCAAGATCAAATTGCCTTTTTTAATTGCTTGTCACTTCAGCCCTAGAAGACTTCTTGCTTAAACATATTTAAATTGATGACTCTCAGGTCCTCTAAGTGTCTGTGATGTACAGGATCACCTCCTTGAAACTAGGGTCCCAATTAAGGTTTTCTGGGTTCTTCTCTACTTTTATTGCTACGATTCACCTAATGTGATGCTTGGGAGATAATCTAGCTATTGCAGATTGGACGGGAGCAAGGGTTGGAAGGCAACTAACTATATATAGGTCTCCAGGGTCTCCGCAGGTCTCTGCCCCATGCGTTCCGGTCGCTGACAAAGGCACCAGCTGCCTCCTTTAAGCTTGGTGCTCTGGCTCTGGGCCTTTCTCGAGCTCTCTCTCTGTCTCTCTCTCTCTATCTTTTTTTTTAAGAAAACAACAACAAAAAGACAATGAAAAAACCCAGAAAACGTCATGTGAGTGAAGAGATGTCACTGTCTGTGGTCTTGGAAAACTAGTCTAGTAGCCGAGGGGAGGGGTCCCTCTGATCGGGGGCACTGGCACCCACAGCAGGGCTCCGCCAGTCTCATGCCAGGACTGAATAAAGTGTATTTGCCCCGACCTTAAAAAAAAAAATCACAAGAAATCCCAGCCACCAGTAGGTATTCTATTCTTAGACTTATTCCAGACTGGATAACTCCCAAATAACCCATGAAATCCCAGTCTTTGGAAAATATCTATCCCAAAAGGAAAGGGGGCTTCACTCAGCTTCATATTTTCCCTTGACTGATGCTGGGCTACTTCTGCCCATTTCTGAGACAGGAACCCTGAAACCAGGATCAAGTGTGCTGATGGTAAGGAAAGGGACATCGGCCCAAATTAGCCCCACCAATGCGTTCTGTACAAATTGATTCTTGCAAGGAGTGAATTTGTATTCTGTTCATAGAGATGGTCACAGATCACATCCCACTATTGTGTTATGTATCTGTTCCTGACCACATTTAAATTATAGAATTAAAAGAGATTTATCATTTTTTTAAACACATATCCATTTATTTTAGAGAGAAAGAGTGTGTTGTGAGCAGGGAGAGAGGCAGAGAGAGAGGGAGATAAGCAGACTCCCCACTGAGCACAGAACCCAACACAGGGCGCAGTGTGGGGCTCTATCCCAGAACCCTGAGATCACAACTTGAGCCAAAACCAAGAGTCAGAACTTAACTGACTGAGCCACCCAGGCACCGCAGAATTAAAAGAAATTTAAATACAACTTTTGTTTATGTTCTTCCTCCTCCCCCACCACGCCCCATATTTGGTTAGGAGGAAATTAAGATCCAGAAAGACCCAGCTATTTTGCGACAGAAACAAAATGGGAGTCATTCTGTGTGGTGTAGTTCTTTTTCCAGAGCAATTCAACAGAGTGTGGGTTACTGATAATGCTAAAGTGGCAGGTTTGATTTTTTTTGTGTAGAGGCCATGGATTCTTCGCTCCATCCACCGACCTCCCTAAAACACATAAACTAGCTTGAAGATGCCTTGAGGGTTAGAAATGTATCTTTTCACCAGGGCCTGGCCCAATGTAGGATCACAAAAAACATTTGTTGTAAAATGAATTTCTATAGCCGTGGTATTAGTCATCCCAAAGGAGGTTAATAACCTTTTCCCCAAAATACATTTTTCTCTGCTACCCTGGTTACTTTTTGTCCGTCTTTGTTTATAGTCGATCAATATCACTGTTAAGGCGCCTCAGCCTGGTTGTATTCTGGTCCGGAGCCTTGTCTGTTGGGCACCCTGACTTACCACAGAGTTACCAAACACCCTTTCAAAATCTATTACTGGGTCGAGCCCCAACTCCACTGCTTTAAACATCATTTCTTCAAGGTTTACTTTGAAGTTTTCTTTCTCTCTATGTCAGTAGGATAGCTGTGAATTTCTTATTTTCAGCAGGCCCTTCTTGGAGTAACGGTGACCCAGTAAGAGGGATTTTCATGTTCACTTTTAAAATCTTCCTGTCAGAGGTTTAAGCTTTCCCCATTAATCTAGCTGGGAAAACAAATCTTTTTCTTTCTTTCTTTCCTTCTTCTTTTTTTTTTTTTTTTGCTCAGTTTCTGTAATTGTCATTATGGCCTTGACGATAATGTCAATTTTGAAGTCTAGCTCCAGCCTTAAAGGGGAGACAAAGCTAAACAGATAATTTCATTGTAAGATAAAAACTCCATTGCTTTTTACATGTTGTTATGTCATTATTAAAGATAATCTGCCTTGTTAGGTGCTGAAGAAGCTATCTTATCAAGGAATATGTTTAATAGCATAATTTTTAAAGTAAAATCCTAGATTTGTAAAACTTCAAATTTAGCGTTTGCATATTGTCTTGTGTATTGATTTTTTGTTTCCCCTATATTTCTATAAAGTAAACAAAACAGGTATATCTCTCTTTGAGAGCACCCCCCCTTCAAATGAACAAGGACAATGAAAAGGGAAATGAGGGAAGGGTTTCAAAAGATAGACTTTATGTCTTAGCTAACCCAGTTACTTTTCTCTGCAAAAGGTCCTATTATCGTGCAGTCTGTTGTAATAACTGACATATTGATGGAGATTCTCCAAGCATAACTGGGGAAGCACTTTGGACAGTGCAGGTAATAAAATGTGCTTCTAGAGGTCTTTTATAAAATAGGCCTTTCTAAGGGTAAACTGTGATCTAAGTTGTGAAATCAGTTACTTACAAAATCTACAGGTTTCTGATCAGAATGCTTACAGAAATCATTCTCCAAGTTGGGAAGAACCATTCATTCTGGAATAGAAATAGGATTCATAACATTGAAATAGTATTTTTGAAATTATTGGGTGTGACTATATACTTTGGTAAAATCTTAACGTCTATTGGATAAGGTTGGGTGGCTATTGCTTGTGAAAGAAAGGGTATTTCTAAGTTCTTATCTATAAATTGAAGAGAGTTTTATACAACTTTTGGTTTCTACAGTGGGCTTTTTCTCTTTGTTCTATGCTCTCTTCTTCCACTGCCCCAGGTAGGGGTGGTCTCCTTGCTACATGGCAAGGGAATGGAGAGGAAGATGTCGTGAATGGCCACAAGTGTCCCTAACTCAAGACAATTTACACCAGCAACCAATAGAGTGAGTGTTCCCATTTCTCAAGACATGATTTCCTCCAGCCGGTTGTACCAATGTAGAGAACAGGTAATACCACAGTGAAATCCAACCACATGTTTCAAAGAACAGATAGGTGCCACATCCAACACTTGGCAGTTCTGTAGTCTTGGATGAACCCTTATAAACATGACTTAACTTCTTTCCCTTGTGACCTTCCCTATGAGACATAAACCCCTCCAAAATCCCTGCCCAGATCTTTCACTCTAAAATACTTCCCTAATTACTATTTATTTAATTTACATGTCTGTCTTTCTCATTCATGTGCTAGTAGCATGTAGTGATGGCCTTGTTGCCAGGGGTAGTAAGTGGTTTTGTATGCATGTGACCGTCACTAAAACTTTAACTCCACTTGGCAAAAGTACCATATATAAATATACATGTGTATATATATAAGCAATTTTTTTAATTAGTAGAGTCGTGGCTCAAACCTAAAACTATCTGATTCAATGGCCATGCCCTAATAATAAGAAATAAGAAGTGCCATATGCCATCCTTTTTTTCTTTTCCTTTAAAGATTTTATTTTTAAGTACTCTCTACACACAACATGAGATCAAGAGTTACAGGCTGTACTGAGCCAGCTAGGTGCCCCCTCATCCTTAATAATATGCATACACCAAGGATATCTGATGAAAAGTGAGAATCAGACAAGAATCACAGCATTGTAGGAAAAACAATAGGCTGAATGGGAGACACAAGCAGAAGAACTAAAGCTTTAGGAAAATAGAATTCATAATCTAATCCAAGGGAGAGTGTAGAAGAACTACAAAAAGTATCCACATAGGAATCTGAGATAAAGAATATATATAAAAATATGTAAAAGTATTAAATTATTGAATTTAATAATATTAAATATTAATTTAAAATAATGAATATTAAAACTATTAAAGCATTAAATTATGATTCTACATTGTTAAATTATAGATGTGTGTATGCATATATACACATAAATGAATATGTTAATATACACACATAAATATACATTAATATATACACATGTATAAATATATTCAATATTAATACATATATATATAAATTTGTATGTATATAATCAGCCTTAAAAAAAGGAAATCCTTCCATTTGCAACCACATGGATTGATCTGGAAGATATTATGCTAAGTGAAATGTCAGTCGCCAAAGGACAAATACTGCATGATTCCACTTATATGAGGTATCTGAAAATAGTCACACTTATAGAAGCAGAAAATAAGATGTGGTTGCCAGGGGCTGGCAGAGAAATTGGGAGTTTTTAGTCAATGGGTATGAAGTGACAGGTATATAAGATGAATAAGTTCTGGAATCCGCTGTACAGGATAGTGCATCTAGTTAATGAGGGGGTGGGATACACTTAAAAATGTTTTAAGAGGCCAGATCTCATGCTAAATGTTCTTAACACACACACACACACACACACACACACACACACACACACACAAGGCAAGGGAATACAAGAGGACTCTGGAAAGTGTTGGATATATTTCTTACCACTGCGGTCGTGAGGATATCCACGGGTACAAAGCATATGTCCAGACTCATCAAATGGTAACTTTAAATATGTACAGGGTCATTTATTTTTTATTCTTATTTTTCATATATCAGTAAGACCTTAATAAAGCTGTAAAAAATGCAAAAACCATCAACTTCTATAGGATAAACTGCATATTTGTTATGCCAGCATCTCAGTCACAAGCAATTAGTAAGAACTCCTTCCTTTAATATCAGCAGACCTTACAAAGTTTTCAGCTTCTTGCTCTAATCTGCTAGTAGCCTCCCCTATCTTGATTTTCTGTCCGCGGCTCTGCCTACCTTGCTCCTCCTTTCGGGTTCTCTCAATGAAATGGCACCTAAAGAACAAATTGCTTCTTTTGTCTGCAGCTGGCGTGTTCACAGTGGGGCTCTTGAGCTGAACAGACCTGAAGATGTCGGGCTGTGTAAACACTCAGGGAAAGATATGTTCACAAAGGTTCCTGCTCTAGAAAATTATACACTACTTTCAAAATGCTTTGCCACATTTAAAAGGGTAATTATCCCTTTCCTCCTAATGACTGACATGACATATGTTTACACATGTTTTAGCTGACTTATGACAGTACACAGTGGTGTGTTGTACATTGGGTGGCAACATCTAAGATTTTACAGGAAAAACATCTGAAGCTGTCTGTTGTCCAAGGGTTTTAAAACAAATAATGCAACTTGCAAATTTTGCAATACTTTTTAATCTTTGCATCAATAAGTTAATTGTCACTTTTCCCTTGTTGGCTGCAAGAACTCTTTGCTCAGCCACCCTGACTTTGTTTCAGATTCCCTTGTTTTTCTTTGACTGTTTATTTAGTTGGGTTTTCTACGGTAGTATTGTCCAACAGAACTTGCTGTAATGATAAAAATGTTTTATATCCGCATTGTTGAGCTGGGTAACCACTAGCCACGGCTAGTGAGTGCAGGAAATTTGGCTGGTGCAAATGAGGGATGGAAAATTTAATTTTATAAAAGGAATGTGATATAAAATCATAGTTTAATCAGTATTCCATATCTAAAACTTGGCGTTATAGAGATAATAATAAGAAATAGAATAGCACGGGGCAAAAATTTGAAATGCCTAATTTTACAATACAGTGACTCTAGAAAACTATTTAATTATTAACTCAGATAATTTGAGAAATAGAGATTCCTGTAGCGAAAGTATAAAAATATGCATGGGAAAAAAACCATGCATGGGACGTATACAACTTCAGGATGATAGGATAGTAGTACTCTCTGGAAGGTGGAATTGGGTTTTGGTTTTACCTATAATGGTTTATTTCTTTAAAAGACAGAAAGATCTGAAACAAATATAACAAACTGTTAACATCTATTAAATCTATGACATTGGGGAAAAAAAAAGAAAATTTAATTTTATTTAATGTGAATTTAAATTTAAATAGCCATATAAAGCAAGTAATGCTGTCCAGCAGAAATATATTGTGAGCTACATGTGTACAATTTTAAAATAGCCACATTTTAATTTATTTATTTATTTTTGTTTTTACGGTCTTTGCTTTGTTCTAAATGCAATCATTTTATACACCCACACATCTTGCTTTTCTTTTTTTTCCCCCAAATATGTTTATTTTATTTTTTCAGTGTTACAAGATTTATTGTTCTTGCACCACACCCAGTGCTCCATGCAGTACGTGCCCTCCTCAATACCCATGACCAGGCTCGCCCAACCCACCACCCCCTCCCCTCCAAAACCCTCAGTTTGTTGCTCAGAGTCCACAGTCTCTCATGGTTCATCTCCCCCTCTGATTTCCCCCCATCCCCCCTTCCCTTCCTTCTCACAGTGCCCTCCATGTTTTTCTTTATGCTCAGCACGTGAGACCATAAGGTAATTGGCTCTCTCTGCTTGACTTATTTCACTCCGCATAATCTTTTCCAGTCCCATCCATGTTGATACAAAAGTTTAAAATAGCCACATTTTTAAAAAGGAAAGGGAAAAATAATTTTTTTTAAAAAGATTTTATTTATTTGACAGAGAGAAACACAGTGAGAGAGGGAAC
>CM053615.1:15156537-15201672 GCA_028646535.1 Procyon lotor
GGGGGGGGGGGGGGGGGGGGGGGGGGGGGGGGGGGGGGGGGGGGGTAGGGATATGGTGGCTGGGTTGTGGACATTGGGGAGGGTATGTGCTGTTAAGTGCTGTGAAATGTGTAAGCCCGAAGATTCACAGACATGTACCCTGGGGCAAATAATACATTATATGTTAATAAAAATTAATTAAAGTGAAAAAAAAAAAAAAAAGAAGTGCCTGTGTGGCTCAGTTGGTTTAGCATCTGACTCTTGATCAGCTTGGGTCATGATCTCAGGATTCTGAGATCAAGCCCCACATCAGGCTCCATGTTGGGCATGCAGCCTGGATAAGATTCTCTCCCTCCCTTTCCCTCCAGTCGTCACCCACCTAAAACAAGCTTTCTCTCTTGATCTCTCTCTCTAAAAACAAACCCAAAAAAACAAAAAATCAAAACCGATCTATTGTATTTAGCCCAATAAACCCAAACAAGTGTCATTTTAATCTAGAGTAGTCAAATTCATAGAGATAGGAAGTGCAATGGGGTTTGCTAGGGTCTTGTGGGCAGAGAAGTAGGAAATTGTTGTTTAATGGGGACAGAGGTTCAGTTTTGCAGGATGAAAAAAGTTCTGTGGATAAATGATGATTATGGTTGCACAATAATGTGAACACATTGAATTCCACTGAACTATACACTTAAAAATGGTTAAGATGGTAATTTTTATCATATGTATGTTTTACCACAATTTTTTAAAATTAAAAAATGAAAATAAATGATCATTTCAACAATTACCCAACATAAAATAAGTTAATGTGACATTTTATGTTCTTACTTTCTTCCTATATGTTCAAAGTCTGGTGTTCATTTTACAATTTTTTTACAGTTACAACATCTCAAACCAACCATGTTTCATATACTTCCTGGCTGCAAGTGGCTAGTGGCCATTCTGTTGGACAGAGCTCATTTAGTTGGGGCACCTGGGTGGCCCAGTGAGTTAAGGGTCCAACTCTTGATTCTGGCTCAGGTCAGAATCTCAGGGTCCTGGGATCCAGCCCCGCATCTGACTCCCTGCTCAGCGACAAGTCTGCTTGTCCCCCTCCTTCTGCTCCTACCCCCACTCATGCTCTCTCCCTAAAGTAAATAAGTAAATATTTTAACAATGTTACTAATTAATTTTCTGTCCTTCCTACACTCCATTTGGGATCAAGTGATTTTTAACTTATACAGTTGTTCCCCTAAAGAATGTAGATTTATTATCTGTGGCAAATGTACCACTCTGGTGGGAGATGTTGATTGTAGGGGAGGCTGTTTGTGTTGGGGAACCAAGGACTAGATGGGAACTGTGTACTGTCTGCTCAACTTTGCTGTGAACCTACAACTACTCTGAGAAATAAGTCTAAATAAATAAATAAATAAATAAATAAATAAATAAGTTCTGGTACATGGATGAACCTTAAGGACATTAGGCTAAGTCACAAAAAAAAATAAATGTTGTATGATTCCATTTATGTGAGGCACACAGAGTAGTCAGATTCAGAGAGACAAAGTAGATAGTGCGTTCCAGGGGCTGAAGGGAGAAGGGAGTTGGGAGAGTTAGTGTTTCATGAGTAAGGAGTTTCAGTTTGGGAAGATGGAAAAGTTGTGGAGATGAATGATGATGATGTTGGCACTTAATGCCTCTGAACTGTACACTAACCGTGGTGAAGATGATAAATGTTCTGTTATATGTATTTTACCAGAAAAATCAAATGTCTACGTTTCCCCATCATTATCATTACCTCAGCCTATTCCCATCTTGGGGCTTTTCTACTTACCGCCCTCTCAGCCCATAGACTCTGCTGACCTTTGTAGGACTGGCCCCTTCTTGACATTCAGGCTTTATCTTCCCAGTTACTTCCTCAGAAAGGTCTTCACTAATCACTTTCTAAAGCAGCCATTTATTTCAAAGTTTTGCAGAATACTTATTACTTTCTAAAATGTAGATATTTCCCTGTTTGTCTTGTCTTTCTGTCTACCGTAATATAAATTCTGTGGGTATAAGGACCTTTTTAACCTTACTATGCAATTCCTCCCCCCCTCCCATCTAGCTCAGTGTGTGGTACATACTTGGCACTTAACACACATTTTTTTAAATAATCAAATGAATGAAGCTGCCAGATTTTTAGTTTCCACCCTGTTCGAAATAGGTAATTATAATATCAACCTCATGGGTCGAGGTTGAGTGTTACATAAAATAATACCTGTAAAAGTGCTTAGGACAGTGCCTGAGGCACAGTCAGCACACAGCAAAGGTTAACTGTTATTGTCATGACTATTAATATCATCACTAGGCAAATTATAAGGTGATCTTGGTGCCTTGGGGCATTTTTACCACCAGTTATCTTAGTACTTGGGAAGCAGGAAAGTGACAGCTAAAAGAGAACCCTCTTGACCCACAGAAGGTAGTAGACTATTTTTTGTAAGAAGATCAGTGTTTCAAGCCAGATGCACAAAAACCTTATTAGCCAAGGAAAGTATATAGAACATGGAGAAGGTATATTACGTGAAATTTCATAAGCAGGAGTGTCCTATTTGGGTATCAAGCATGAATCAATAGAGTGCTTGAAAACTTAACTGTATATTTTTTGTATGCATAATTGGATGTTCCCCATTGTAGTAATGCTGTGAAAAAGCCAAGATTGATATCAATACTCCCTTTTAAAGAAACACCTTGAAAGATTATGGACATGTTACAACAAGGTTTCCATTCAAAATCTGAATGCAGATTGTGCATCTCAAGTCTAATCATTCAGATCAAAACAATATGCAGTTTTTAGATAGGAAACACAGAAACACTCAGATTTAGATACAGTTTGGGTATAATCATTTGATATTCTCTCAAGATAGATTAATTTTTTTAATGAGATATTGAAATTCAATTTTGTCTGGGTTTGAAAAGAAATCATACAGAATCCCTAATATTCAAACTTGTCTATATGAGTTTGAAGGATTTTAGATTGCTATTTGGGGCTATAAAATCTTCTTCCTTGTATTGAGCCAAAAATCCTCATGTAAAAATATCAGTTACCCAAGCTGTACTTGTTATACAAGACACTTTTTTCCCTTCTCCCTTAAGGTTTCCTATAAAGTTGCTCATCTTCTCTTGAAAAGAACAAAATCCTGGATTACATCAGTTCACCTTGGCAAAAAGAAAAATGAGAAGTTTCATAATGTTAACAGAAATGAAATCTTTCACTCCATTTATGAATTTTGCTAAAGATAGAGCATTTCAGAATTTAAGATGTTGCAAATTTTTAAAAATATGGAAACATCAATGAAGTAATTTTCCCTTTCGGTTAATTGTTAAAAGCATTTAATTAAAAAAATTTGATTGATAACTTGGTTTCATGTACAATATACCATTCTATACTGGTAGCAGCTGAAAAGGCAGGAGGGTGGGAGGGAACAGGTGAAAATGGGAGTAGAAAATGACAAGGATGGTCTAGACTGTCTGGTTATCCAGGATGGATATTGATTTAAGTAATTGGGGGCGGGGGGGGGGGGGGGGGTGAGAAAAGCAAAGCCATATAAAGAAGGGCAACCTTAGCTGAGAAAGACAGGAATGTGAACATAATGGTAATCTACCAGTTAAGTAACTGGGAGAGCAGAGAACACATCAAGCAAGAAAGCATGGAACAAGCAAGAGACAGGAATTCAGGTTCCTATGTGTGTGACCAAGGCATGCAATGGACCATGTACCCCTAGCATTGGTGGAATCACCATAGAGACACTGTTGTAAGCCTGCATTCATTTGTAAATATGAGAAAAAGAGTATTTGTAGAGAGTTGTATTTCCATTGCCATAATTTAATGATGATATAAACAATATTATATTCTGAGCTGCTTAGTAGCAAGGGTTATTTTGTAAATGTATTTTAATGACTGGATATTTAATTCTAAAAGTGATACCTCTTCACTGTATAGAACTTAGAATTTTTTAAAAAAATTAAACAGAATGTTCCATGAAACCCCAGCATTCAGAAAAAGGCCTTCTTAAGAAATTGCAGAGATGCATACAGAGAAATATACATGTACTTATACCTTAAATCTATGTGATCATAATATATTGTTCGATACTTTTTTATTGTTTGATGCTTTTAGTAAAATTTTAATTGTGACTTGATAAAGTAATGTGATTTCACATATAATTAATTTTCAAAAAGATTATTTTAATGATTGCATAATATTCTGTTAAAATATTTTGGGTCTTTATACTGCTTCCATTTTTTGTCATGGAATCTAGTAATCAACAACTTTATAAATTAATGTCTATCTCTGTCTTGTTAAAGTGAAATTACTGGCTTATATTTTTCAAAGGCCTTTGATATATTGTTAAATTGGTTTTCAGAAAGTTACATAAATATCCACTACTTACAGTGTGAAACTTGGATATAGAATGAATTCAGATAGTTGGTTATCTTTGCTCTCTGAACTATCACAATGAAAATTTAGGAATTAGATAGTGAAGCATTTTTGCACATATATTTTCATAAACTTAGAATTTTGTATCTTGATTCTTCTTTCATAATTACATAGTAAAATGACAATTATAGTGACAGCAGATTTTTATTAGCAATAATAGATGCTAGAAAACAATGAAGTAGTATCTTCAAGTATAAGGAAAAATAAACTGTCAAGTTAGAATTAAATATGCAGCTAAACTGTCATTCAAGAGCAAAGACAAAATAATGACCTTTTTTTATACCTAAAAGAATAAGATTTCCTAAAAACCCTGAAAAGATCCTACAATAATGAATAAACTTTGCAAAAAAGATTAATAGGGAGGAAAAATTGAAATGTATAAAGAAATGATAAGTGTAGACATTTGGGAAATGTCTATAAATCTAATTAAATGTTGACTAGAAGTGATGAAAACTTTACATATTTAAAAGGTACTACTAGATAACATGAAAAAGCCCTAACTATAAAAAAGCCCTAACTATAAAAGCTATATATTCCAGATTAATGTAGCAAACATCTTCATAAATACATAGTAGAATTCATAAGTTCTATTTATGAGTATTTTCAGGGGTCAAAACCAAAACTGAAATAAAAGCCTAAGTATAAGGACAACAATTTAGCAGCACAAAGAGAAGCAGGGTGTGGTTTCTGAGGACTTAATTATGTACAAAGAGGGAAAGGAGATGAAGATTTGATCAGAAAAGATGGAGAATTTAAATGGACAGCTCACATAAATCTAGGGAATATACTTTTAGTAAAAAAAAAGGGGGGGGCTAAGTAATTCTACCCACAGCTGGCTCAGAAAGACATGGAGTTAAGTTTGTCTCTCATGCTAGGGTTCTAAGTAGGGGCAAAACAAACAAATAAACAAAAAACTGTTAAGATTTTATAACCAAGAGCCTATAACCATGTCATACTGAGATTAAAATCTTTTTTTTTTTCTGAGATTAAAATCTTAATGTGGATTCTACAATCTGAGAAATTAACCCAACAGAATGGTCGCAGGCTTGTAATACACCTGGGCCATTTGGAAAAAAATAAAGATAAGGGTGTTCTGGAGAGCTAAACCCTAATACCTCTCACAAGATCTTACTTGATGAAACTCTGCTAAAGATTTACTCACTATTATTATAAAACACAAGCAAAAATAATTCACCTTAAGCAAAAGGAAGTAATCATAACAAATTGTAGGATTAGACTGAAAATGTCAGATAATAGGGCCTATGAAATAAATATATGTAAAAAAAAGATTAGTG
Source organism: Procyon lotor (assembly GCA_028646535.1). NCBI lineage: Eukaryota > Metazoa > Chordata > Mammalia > Carnivora > Procyonidae > Procyon > Procyon lotor. The sequence goes on from CM053615.1 coordinate 15,162,262, forward strand.
TTATGAAAAGAAGATAAGAGCATAGAAGAACATATTTTTTAAGTTTTTTTTTTAATATTTTATTTATTTATTTGACAGAGAAAAATCACAAGTAGGCAGAGAGACAGGCAGAGGGAGAGGGGGGAAGCAGGCTCCCTGCTGAGCAGAGAGCTCCCTGGGGCTCTATTCCAGGACCCTGAGATCATGACCTGAGGCTAAAGGCAGAGGCTTTAACCCACTGAGCCACCCAGGTGCCCCAAAACATGTTTTAGAAATGAAAAACAATTTATGAAATAAAATTTCAATGAACAGTTTAAACTTTGAACTTTGTCCAGGTTAAGCAACAGAGAACTTGTGAACAGAAATACAGATTTTGGGGAGCCTGGGTGGCTCAATCAGTAAGGTATCTGCCTTTGTCTCAGGTCATGATCCCAGGATCCTGGGTTGGAGCCCCACATGGTAGGGGGAGGTCCCGGCTCAGTGGAGAGCCTACTTCTCCCTCTCCCCTTACCCCTCCCCCTGCTTGTCTCTGGGTCAAATAAAGAAATAAAATTTTTTTTAAAAAAAGAAAGAAATACAGATCTTAGGGATGTGAGGGCCATCTGGCCACAACATCTGTCACCCCATCATTTGCCAGAGTTGATTTGACTGATCTGGCTTGGCTAGGCGAGGATCCCTGCCATCCCTCACCACTCTAGTTGCATCCTTCCCAAAGCTGTGTTCTGGGTCAACAGATGACCTTTCCCAATAGAGGAAGATAGTTTTTTTGGTCAAGGGTATACCAGTAGCTGTGCTCCCTTGCTAGAGCCTCCCCAAACAAGCTTTCAAGGTCCATTTGTAAGAGAACCTAGTGTAGTCAAGCTTTCAAGACTCCAGATACATCCAAACAAGGTGCTGCATGTGGCAGTCTGCCTTTCTTAAAAAAGGAGAGAAAGGAGGAAGGACGGAAGGAAGGGAGAAAGAGAGAAAGAGGGAAGGGAAGGAAAGGGTTGAAGGAAGGAAGAAAGAGAAAATATAGATCTTAGGAAATTACCTAGAAGGCAAAGCAGAGAAAAAGAAAAGATAAAAAAAAAGGAAGAGATTAACATATATGAAATATATATGTAGAAAATTCAATATATGTTAATGAAATTTCTTAGAGGACAAAACAGAGATAACGGGTGAGAAGTGGCAAAGTGATTATTTTCTAGAATTGGGAAAAGTCATGAATAAGCATAATACACTTATATCATAGTGAGGTAAAAGGAAAGGTTCTTCTTAGACTCACTCTGCTTTGTCATATAGACAAAGATCTTAATGGTAATACCAGAAAAAGAGGTGTCCCTTCAAAGAACAACAGTTAGTTTAAAAAAAAAAAAACGGACATCTAAACTTCCCCTAAATTAGAAGCCAGAAGGTAATGTCATTATGCCAAAAGGTGGTGAGGGAACATAAACTGTGATCCAAATTCTATACCCAGCTAAACTATAAAGGAAGAATACGGCCAAGTAAAATCACATTCAGACACACACACACACATACACTCACACACACACACACACACACACTCACACACAGAGGTTATTACCAATAGACTTGAAGAAGGAATTACAAAAATATGTGTTTCAAGGAGAAACTTATTACAGCCAGAAAGAAGAACTGAATTTCAAGAAAAGATGGTTATTAAAGAAACTGTTAAACATTAGTGAGTCTGACAGACTTTGTATAAAATAATGATATTGAATAACTTTAAGGTCGTTGATCAAGATGGAACTTGATGGTATAGAGAATATATCATTTAAGACCAGAGTGGGTGAGGATAAAAACCTTCAGATTCTTGTATTGTTTAGAATTTAAGTCTATTTACTAACTTCCCTATGTGTACATTAAGTTAAATGTGCATGTTAAAATGTCTAAGGTTACTTTTCAGGGAATAGATGTATCTGGTATAATTTCTAAACCACAGTTCACATTAAAACAAAAAGAAATAGGGGCGCCTGGGTGGCTCACTGGGTTAAAGCCTCTGCCTTCGGCTCAGGTCATGATCTCAGGGTCCTGGGATTAAGTCCCACATCGGGCTTTCTGCTTAGCAGGGAGCCTGCTTCCCCCTTTCTCTCTGCCTGCCTTTCTGCCTACTTGCAATCTCTCTCTCTGTCAGATAAAGAAATAAAATCTTAAAAAAAAAAAGAAAACAAAATACAGATAATTTTAAAAATACCGTAAAGCAGGTTGTAAATGAGGAAAAGCATAAAAAAATCTTGGTTATATAGGAAACATTAAATAAAAATGATAGAATTAAATCTAAAAATATCATTTTCATAGCCAGAGTCTTTTAACTCACTTATTCTCACATTGGGTAAGTGTGTACACGTGTACATGTTTGTATATAAAATTTTGCTATATGCTGTTTCTGACATGAACAAATAAATCATAAGAACCCAGAAAAGGTGAAAGTAAAGAACAAAGGATATATTTCATGCAAATAGTTAATAAAAGATAAAGCCTGGTAAAGGTAAATTAACATCAAACAGTATAAGGCATAGAATATTATTAGGGTAAGAGACATGGCAAATATTTACTTAAAGAAGGTGTGTGGAACAGTAACACTTTCTAAACGTATTATTAGGTATAAAGAGGAACATCACATAATATTAAGAAGCACTCCTCTAAGAAAATAGAAGAATCATTCATTTATATGCACTTAACAACAAAATCTTGAACTGTATAAAGCAATAGCTGACTAAATTAAAGAAAAAAAATTACCAATAATAGTGGAAGATTTTAACATTCCTGTTATAGTAACTAGCCAAAGAGGGATCAGACCAAACCAAACCAAACCAAACCAAATAAAACCTATTATGTAAACAGGCTGGATAGAATTAACAGGCTGATTGACCGTATTTATTTGGTTTAAAGAGGTTTTTTAAAATAAATGTTGGCTTAGGGGTGCCTGGGTGGCTCAGTCAGTTAAGCGTTGACCTCTTGATTTCAACTCAGGTCAAGATCTCAGGGTGCTGGGATAGAGCCCCATGTGTGGCTTTGTGGTGAGCTGGAAAAAAATTGAGGATTTTTTTCTCTCCCTCTGTCCCTCCCCCCGTGTGATTGCTCTCTCTCTCTCTGTGTCTCTCAGATAAATCAGTCTTTTAAAAAAATAAGAGTTGGTTTAAGAACTTTAAAACTATTAGAAAAAATATCAGACAATTGTGTTTATGAATCTGGTTCATAAAGGATTTTTTTAATGAGTTCCAAAAAGACAGAAATCATATGAGAAAAACATACTTTGGCCAAATCAAAATTTAAAACTTTTGGAAAGTAAAGGAAACCATAGTATAACAAAAGTGTAAAAGCTGAAAAATACTGGAATAATATATTTGCAAAATATAAAACAGGCAACGACCAGAAATAACAAAAGTATTACAGAACACCGAAGATAACTAAGAAATAGACAGTAGGAAAGGAAAATGAGTAGAGTTCACATATATAAAAATCACAAGACACTCAATTAGACAATACATACATAAAAATTATCAAAAGCTAGCAACTCTAGAAGTGATGTTAAAGCAACATATCACCAGGATAGCCCCATTGGCTTGGAAAATTTTTTTTTTTGTTAAATATTTTATTTATTTATTTGACAGAGAGATCACAAGTAGGCAGAGAGGCAGGCAGAGAGAGAGGGGGAAGCAGGCTCCCCGCTGAGCAGAGAGCCAGATGCGGGCCTCGATTCCAGGACCCTGAGATCATGACCTGAGCTGAAGGCAGAGGCTTTAACCACTGAGCCACCCAGGCGCCCCGGCAAATTTTTATTAATATGATAATACCAATTTTTATCAAGGATGAACAGATAAAGGGAATGTCAAGAATGGCTGCTAGAAATATAGACATCAGTTCAGCAGATCTAAAAAAATAAGATCTAATAAAATTGACCAAGTCCTCAGTCTTTCTCAGTAATTCCTTTTCTAGGTTATGCCCCTTAGAGCAGCAGTTTTCTGAGTGTGGTCCACAGGCCCCTGGCAGCCCCTGAGATCCTTTCAAGTAAAACCTGAAACCACCTTTATGACCATAAGACGACCACATTTGTCTTTTTGTCTGTGTTGACTTTTGCATTGGTGGCGTAAAATCAAAGGAAGATAAAGCTGTTGATACCCTCACCCATATTAAGCAGAACATCAAAATGTATCATAGTTGACTATGTATTCTTCACCACCAGGAGCTTGCATTTAAAAAGTAAAGCGCTAGTTTTACCAAAGAATATCCTTGGTAAATCAGCAAAAAAGTATGAAATTTCTTAAATCTTGACTCTTGAGTGCACATCTCTTTAATATTCTGTGTGATAAAATTGCAATTAAACATTAAGTATTTCTGCTGCGTGCTGCAGAGCAAAGAATAACACTTGTGTGATTGACTTAGGAGCTGAAATCGCTGTTTTTATTTATGGAACACCATTTTTATTTGAAAGAATGACTGACAGACAAACTACAATTATTCAGGAGGTTATGGCAGACACTTTCATGAAAAAGAACAAAGTGAGTTGGTCCTTTCAAGGAAAACAATTGATAATATTTGCACCAATGATAAAATGCAAGTTTCTATGGGAAAAATTGGAATTTTTGAAAACTTGTATTAGCTTCTGTGAGCTTAACTGCTTCCTAATATTTAAACCTTTTTTGATGAGATACTAACAAATGTTATTTTCAAATGTTGTGGGGCACCTGGGTGGCTCGTGGGATAAAGCCTCTGCCTTCGGCTCAGGTCATGATCTCAGGGTCCTGGGATTGATCCCTGCATCAGGCTCTTTGCTTGGCAGGGAGCCTGCTTCCCTGTTCTCTCTGCCTGCCTCTCTGCCCACTTGTGATCTCTCTCTCTGTTAAATAAATAAATGAACTCTTAAAAAAAAATGTTGTATAATGAGATGTGTCCTCATTTGGAAGATCTGCAAACTCAGTGAACCAGTGTTTTCGAAATGACCAGTGCATGATGTTATGAAATCATGCCACAGTTAAAGATCAATTCAACATGCAAGAGAAACCAACAGATTTTAATAAAACAGAGTATGAAAAATTCAGTGTATGGTTTCACATTCCATATTGTAGTGAACTTTTTAGAAATTGCCACTTGTTAATGTTTAGTATAATATATATCTTTTAAAGATTTTATTTATTTGAGAGAGAGAGAGAGAGCAAAAACCAGGAGAAGGGGCAGAGGAAGAAGAAGCAGACTCCTTGCCTAGCAGAGAGCCTAATTTGGGCTCCATCCCAGGGCCCTGGGCTCATGACCCGAGGGTCAGGCAGACGCTCAATGGGCTGAACCACCCAGGTGCCCCTGTTTGGTATAATATTAAGGAAGAATATCTAGGATAATTTTAAAAGTCCACTGAAATATAGTTCCCTTTCTCGCAACGCATCTCTGTGACACAGGATTTTTTAACCAAAACTACATATCACTATAGGGTGAATGCAGAAGCAAACATTGTGATCTAGCTATTAAAGATTTTCCAACCCCACCAGCCTACGCCAGAGGGAAGGTGAATTTTCTAAGGTGCTGGCCATTGCTCAGACCTTTGTGTGAGCAGGGCTCAGGCCTCTGGCTGTGGTGGGACTCATGGGAGGGAACTCAGGGCCCCATGGCTGCAGAAAAGTGTCCAGTGAAAAAATAAACCTTTTCATGTATGTTTCCTCCTGGGGGGGGGGATTTTCCAAAAATGTCGAACATTATACTCTTCTACTGGGGAGGGAATATAGTTATTTTTATAAAATATGCTACTTAAGGTATAGTGAATTTATTATTTTAAGTAGATTCATAAGTATTTTTAAAATTTTCTGTTTTAAATTCTAATATAATAAATATTGATAAAATAAAAAATGCTCTTTGGCATTCTTGATAATGTTTGAGAGTGTAGAGGGGTCCTGAACTGAAGAGTTTGTGAACTGTTGTGTTAAAAAAATACTGACACGGGCACCTGGGTGGCTCAGTGGGTTAAAGCCTCTGCCTTTGGCTCAGGTCATGATCTCAGGGTCCTGAGATCGAGCCCCACATTGGGCTCTCTGCTCAGTGGGGAGCCTGCTTCCCCCGTCTCTCTGCCTGCCTCTCTGCCTACTTGTGATCTCTCTCTCTGTGTCAAATAAATAAATAAAATCTTTTAAAAAAATACTGACACAGAGCAAAAAACTTTTATTATAATATTATATTATTTCAGTGAAAGTTTAGGGACAGTTCAAATGGCTCATAGTAAGAGAATGGGTAGATAAATGTAAATTTACACAGTGGATACTGTAGTGAAAAGTAAATAAATTAGATCCCTATGTGTTAATAGAGTTAGTTCTTAAAAATATAGTACTAAATAAGCAAATTAGCTTATTACATGTCATTTAGTGAAAATGATTAAAATTACATATATTATTTATGAGCTATTTATTAGGAATTACATATGTATTTGAAAATTTGTCATCATAATAGTAACTGCCACTGGAGAGGGAGAAAGAAAAAACATCTGACTTTAAGTTTTCAAATTTAAAATATTTTAGAATATGAATATATTTTTTTCTCATGAAAAAAATGAGAAGTAGAGCAAGCCTTTTTCTCTTTTTCTGGAGGACTTATTTAAATATACTCCACTGTATTTCATTTTTTTAGTAGTTTTCATTGTTATTAAAAACACAAATGCTTTAACATTTATTACAGATATCATTACTGTCTTAGAATAAATTTCTCCTATGGAAGTATTATGGGTTTGACTCTATGGTTCTTGATGTATTTTATCCAACACAAAGTTTGCATAAATATAACAAGCGATATAGTAGGAGTACCAGCTCCTAGGCCAATTTGGCAAGTCTATTGAATCTATTTTTTAAAAATTTTGGCAGTTTTATAGGGAAAGGTGACACATGATTGTCCTTATTATTTAATTTTTATTTTATATTTTCCCATCCCTAGACCTGAAGTTTAGGGATGGGAAATATACAAACCATAAAAGTAAGATTACTTATGCTTTAGAAACACGAAAACTCAGCCTAGTAGTCCTGTCTTTGGAGTTTATCCCACACTTGGGCAGTGGTAGCTGCAAAGAGAAATTGAAGCCTGTGGTCTTTAGTCACAGAGCACTGGGAGAGGTTGCTTTTATAGTTTTTCTGCCCACCATTTCTCACTAGGGGGAAGTGACTTTGCAATTTTGTGATTATACACTACTCAGTGTCTGTAAGAGGGGCAGTAAGTATGGGAAATCAAGAAGTTCCCCACTATGTGTATTTGGGTTTCCATATCTACACACACCCCAAATCCTCTAGTTCTGTTTCCATTACTTGATCTATCCGTGTTTCTACCTAGTCCCTTCCTTGGAGACATGACATCATGAGTCTATATGAGTTCTTCAATGTGGGTTCTTTTCAATGGCTAGCACTATAATATGGGGAGTGTTTTTTAGTGACCTCACCCTTGCTTGGTGAGGTCACTGGTGACTTGGTGCCTCTGAAGTTCACTGTGGTGATGATTCTCTTGCTTGTTAATGTCTTCTAATGTGATGCCCTCTGAGAGCAAAACCATGCTGAAAGTCCACAATTCCCTTTAAGTTACCACTGCTTTGATACTATACAGGGTGAAACATCTATTTGTTTCCCATGATCCTTGTCCTTCTGGTGGTACCTTCTGGCAGAAATCATTATAATTCTTTATATATATTCCTTTATAGAACAGGACTGAACATTAAATAATTTCATATCTTTGTCCATCATTTTAATTTGTATTTCTTTTTCATACTTTGACCAATTTTTACTGCATCTTCATTCTGTGCTTCCCAATTTTAAAAGCATATATATATATATATCTCACAGGAATCTTAAACCAAATTAATTTGTCAAATTTGTGGCATATATTTTATTACATGCTGTAAATTTCCTTTAAGTTTCTTTATGCTCTTAATTTTTCATTCAGTTTAAACTTTATTTATAGATATGATATATTAGCTTTCTAAATGTGTGCTTTCTTGCATTACTTTATTATTTTTTCCTTGCAAGACCTGCTCAGGATTCGTCCGTAAATTCTACTTTTCTTTGTTTTCATTTTTCTACTTGACTCAAGTCACGTGGAATTTATTTAGTGTATATTGTGAGCTTGAAACTGTCTTGGACTTCATTTTTTTTTTCCAATTCTGATGAATTTTGCTTGAAACAAAGAAGGAGAAAAAGAAAATTGATTTTCCCACTGATTACGATACCATTTCTGTCATATATTTAATCTTTACATAGAAAAACATTTGACTTCTGGACTTTTTATTCAAATTAACTGGTCTCTCTGTGATTTCCTAAATAACTAATATACTGTTTGATCATTGTACTTCTAGGTTTCATCACTTGTAGAATATGTTCCTTTTTTCCCCCTTTTTATTCCTGAAAAAATTTTTTCCACTCTTATCTGTTTGTTTTTCCTAATGTGTCTCAGAATCTTTTCTATAAATTTTTTTAGGATTTTAATTGGAATTGGCATTAATAAATTAATTTGAACATATTTAATGACATTACTATTTCTCTTGAGGATCCTAGCCTCTTTAATCACTTCCTTATTTCTTATATAATAGAGTTATGTCACATAATTCTTATTGATATAACTTCTACCTTGTTATCACTGCTGATATGATAGGATAGTTTGACTCATTGTGTTTTCTATATGATGTATATAAAAGCTATTAAATTTTGTAGTTTTATTTTGCATTAAACACATATCAAAATATTTCATTCTTATAGGTTTCCCCCATTCATTCTTCTGGCTTTCTAGGTGGAGAATTTTATCATCTAAGATAATGATACAATAAAAACTATATATTTTTTTGTACCAACATCAAGAATTCTGAGAATAAGTTTGAATAATATGCTTGTGAAGGGTATTGTTTCTAGTTTTAATAACTTTTCCCCCTTCCAGTGTAGTGTCAGCAATGTAAAGTTCTACATTTGGGATCCCCTTGTCATGACCGTGGCAGACATCACCAAATTATCATTGCATTTTGTATTTCATGTTTTCTCAATATGCATTTTGTGCTTTTATTTGGACTAAGTATCTCTATTTAAATATATAATTCAAATTATGTCATTTCCATTCTTTCTGTGACATCCTCCCCTTTTATTTTCTTCCTAGCACTTACTCTAGTCTAAAACTTTTATTTACATATGAGTTTACTTTGTTTACTCTCTGTCTCCACCTTATTTAGGACCAGGACCTCATTTGCCCTTGTGTACTTAGAGCCTAGGATACTACCTGGCACATAAAGGTATTCAGTGCGTATTCATTGATAAATGACTCCAGACAATCAAAGACTCAGCTGTTCCCAGTTCTCTTTCTGTCTCTAGTCCTACTTATAACACTTTTCTTTATGGTTATGCATCTCATTTTTGTTAGTCTTTCTCCCATATATGTTGAAGTTCTGTTGTTAGGTACATATAGGTTTATAATTGTTATGATGCATTAACCATTTTATCATTACATTATGTCCTTTGTCTCTTGTAATAGTTCTTGACTTAGTGTATTTTATCTAATATTGATAGCCATCTACTTGTGTCTTTGGATCTAAAGTGAATTTCATAGAGAGCATACAGTTGGATGATTTTTGCTTAATCCATCCTGCCAATTTGGATTGGAAAGTTTAGTCCACTTTCTAAAGTTTAGTCCAATTTCTGCCAATATGGATTGGAAAGTTTAGCCCACCTTTGGATTGGAAAGTTTAGTCCACTTCTATTTACAGTAATTACTGATAAGAAAGGATTTACTTCTGTCATTTTGTTGTTTTCTGTATATCTTTTATCTCTTTTGTTCCTCAGTTCTTCCAACACTGACTTCTTTTGTGTAAAATGGATATTCTCTAGTGTGCCTTTTAAATTCCTTTGTTGTTTCTTTGACTACATTTTTTTAAAAAGGTTTTATTTATTCCAGAGAGAGAGAGAGAGAGCGCGCATGATCGGGGGTGGGGGGTTGTTGCAGAGGGAGAAGCACACTCCCCACTGAGCAGGGAACCTTATGGGGGGACTCAATCCCAGAACTCTAGGATCATGACCTGAGCCAAAGGCAGATGCTTAACCGACTGAGCCACCCAGGTGCCCTCTTCGACGACATTTTTAGAGTTGTTTTTAATGACTGCCATGGAGATTGCAATTAAAAACTTAATTTATAGCATCTAGATTCTAAATTCAGGTAAATTTTACAGTATACAATATTCTATATGCCTCTTTCCCCTCCCCCCTCTTAGAGATTTTTATGGTCACAAATTACACATTGTGTGCCCATCAGTATAGGTCTGTAATTGTTTTATGCAATTGTCTTTCAAATAAGATAGGAAAAAAGAGGAGTTACAAACTGAAATAACATTAATACTGCCTTCCTTTTATGTTACATACATACATTACTGGTGTCCTTTATTTATTCACATACACTAAAGTTGCTATCTCCTGTCCTTTCATTTTAGTCTAAAGGATTCACTTTAGTATTTCTTATAGGGCATGTCAACACAGAAGAAACTCTGATAAATACCTTTTTTTTTCATTTTTGAAGTACATTTTGCTAAATAAAGAATTTTTCATTGACAGTGCTTTCTTTCTACACTTTGAATATGTCCTCCCACTGCCTTCTGATGAGAAGTTTCTGATGCTCCATAGTTGCTGAGGAGAAATAAATTGTTATTTTTATTGGCGGTCCTTTATTCATGGCATGTCACTTTTCTCTCTGTTGCACTGCTTTCAAGATTCTCTTTGTGTCTTTGGCTTTTGACTGTTAGATTATGTTGTATCTGAGTGTGGGTCTCTGAGTTTATACTACTTAGAGTGTTTTGAGCTTTATATGTGTGAATATTAATCTTTTTTCATCAATTTAAGAAGTTCTTAACCATTCATTTCTCAAATATTCTTTCTGCCTTTTTTTCCCCCCTCCTTCCCATCTGGGCTTTTCGTTTATTTATCTTGGTATATTTGATGTGGAATCCCATTAGGCTTTTAATCTGCTCATTTCTCTTCTTTTTTCTTACTGTTTCTCATATTGGGTAATGTCAGTTGACCTGTCTTCAAGCTAACTGACTCTTCTGCCTATTAAATCTGCTGCTCAGCCCTGCTGGTATACCTTTCATTTCAATTCTTGTACTTTCCAAGTCCATGATGTTCATTTGGTTCCATTTTGTGATTTCTCTTTACTGGTATTCTTTATGCATGAGACATATCCTGGATGCTTTTCTCAGAGTTTTTTTCTTAAAATGTTTTCTTTATTTATTTATTTGAGAGAGAGAGCACAAGAAGGGGGAGCTGCAGAGGGAGAGGGAGAAGTAGACTCCTGCTGAGCAAGGAGCCCTATTTGGGGCTCGATCCCAGGATCCTGTGACCATGACACCAGGCAAAGGCAGATGCTTAACTGACTGAGCTACCCAGGCACCCCTCTCTGGCTCTTTATACGTGATTTCCTTTAGTTCTTTGAATACATTCAAAGAAGCTGATTTAAGATCTTTGTCCAGTAAGTCCAATATGTGAGCTTTCTCAAGGACAGCTCCTATTGATGGCTTATTTTTCTGTGTATGACTCATATTTTCTTGTTTCTTTTCATGCCTCTGTTGTTGGTGTTGTTTTGTTTAAAACCACACTTTTGTTTTGTTTTTGTTTTTGTTTTTTTTAAGATTTCATTTATTTATTTGTCAGAGAGAGAGCACAAGTAGGCAGAGAGGCAGGCAGAGTCAGAGGGAAGAGCAGGCTCCCTGCTGAGCAAGGAACCCGATGCAGGACTCGATCCCAGGACCCTGGGATCACAACCTGAGCAGAAGGCAGCCACTTAACCAACTGAGCCACCCAGGTGTCCCTAAAACCACATGTTCTTAATATTTTAGTTTGGTGAGTCTGAAAATCAGATTCTCTTCACTTCAGGATTTGTTGCTGCTTATTGTAGTTATTTGTGTTTGTTGGTGACTTCTCTAAACCACTCTTGTGAGGCTTTTGTCCTTTTTTGTGGCCAGAGCTTAGTTGTAGCTAATTTTTAGACAGACATTTCCTTAAATGCCTGGAACCAAAACAAGCAAACAAGAAAAATATCCCAGTGTTTGCAAATGGACCCTCTGAGTTTATAGGGTATGTGTTCAGTACTCAAGCTAGTGGTCTGCCACTCTTCAATAGCCTCATTTGTGCTTGAAAAGGGTCTCAAAATCAGCCATACATGAGAGCTTAGGACCCTCTAAGGTATTTTCTGAGTGAACAGCCCAGGGCATAGACAGTCTTCTAGACTCCTAGAGATATGTTAGAATTGTTCAGAGCTCCCACACACCCTACTCAAGACATCTCATTCCCCATCCTTTTTCTCCAGGTCTCTTGGCTAGTCTGTTGTATGCCCCAAATGCTGTCTACTGCCTCAAGAAACAGCCACTAAAATATTTGCCTGTAGTTTTGACAAATGTCCAAAAAGCACTCACTTTAGCGGGACAAGTTCTGAATTAGCCAAGATAAAGAGAAGCCTTTTGAGAAGGTCTTCTGTGGAGTCAGCAGACAAATCTAATCTAGGCAAGTTTTTGCAAATGAAGTCCTTTTACTCCTTCAGAAGCAGGTGTCTGTAATGTGTGCTGTAAGCTTCAAGACCACCACTGAGCTGGCAAGGGGGTGTTGGGACTAGGGTAAGTGAAAATGGGAGAAAGCTTGCATTTCTTAATGAGATTCAGCCTTTTTGGTTTTTTTTGTTTTTTTTTTTTGAGATTCAGCCGTAATTCTTAACTAAGCTCTGCCCAGGTTGCTGGAAGTTTTTAGTCAGTCTCCAGACTTCTGGAAAAGTTGATATTAAAATTTTTGCCAGTTTTTTTAATTGCTTTTATGAAGAGGTAGACTTTTGGAATTCCTTATATCACTGTTTTCTTTGATGTTACCTCCTTTGTGTATTTTTTAGAAATAAAAATATCTCCCTATTTCCAGTTGCCTTACATTATTCGTTCACATGTGTTTTTGTAGGGGGGGAAAGATTTTATTTTATTTTATTTTTTAAAGATTTTATTTATTTATTTGACAAAGAGAAAGAGAAATCACAAGTAGGCAGAGAGGCAAGCAGAGGCTCCCCGCTGAGCAGAGAGCCTGATGTGGGGCTCGATTCCAGGACCCTGAGATCATGACCTGAGCTGAAGGCAGAGGCTTAACCCACTGAGCCACCCAGGCATCCCATGGAAAAAGATTTTAAATGAAAAACATTGTAAGCAATATAAAGGTCTGCTCAGAGTTCCCTAGATTGATGAATTATTTTCCTTAAAGTTTTAATATAATAATAATAATATCTATCCTGAAGAAATTATTATGTACTAGGCATTGCCTATATGCTTTATATGCATTATCTTCATTAATCCATGTAACAATTCTAATGCTGTAGTTACTTTTATTATCCTTATTCTATACCTGAGAAAACTAGAATTTAAAGAGATTAAATTCAAGGTCATATAAGTAGCAAGGGGCAGAGCTATGATTCATATCAATGTCATTCTGATTTCAGATTATTGTTTTTAACCATGGTACAGGAGAGGAGGCAATTCAGAATTCCATAATATCTGACTTTGATGTATAGGCTTTTGTTGTTACCATTACTATTAAACTTCATATTATCAGATATTAACATATTGGGTGAAAACTAGAATATTGACCTGAGTACACCAACCAACAAATATTTACCGACAGCCGCTCAAATGTCAGTATTGTGCTAGACATTTCTTAGGATAAAATGTGAGTACTGTCTTCAAGAATCCAATTATCTACCAAGAAAGTGAGAATAACTATGTGAGAAATAATTAAGCTCTAAACTATAGGATACTAAGAATAAATTCAGTGGTAGTTCAGAGAAAGGAGGTCATTGGTCACAGCCAGTAGGCAAAGAAGAGCTTCATGAAACCATTGAAATAAACTTGAAGAATAAAGAGGATTGAGCATAACTTAGTGACTTAAGGATTCATAGCTTAATTTGACGATTCAGTTAAAAAAAAAACATTTTTCTAATGCAGACTATATGCAAGGCATTGGAACTATAAAAGATGAGGCTCCAGACAGCCCCTTAAGGAATTCAAGTAGTTTTTTTTAATATATAATGCAAAATATTGCATTGTGGGTTTACATAAAGTGCTGTAGACAAATGTAAGAAGCAATTAAGCCTTGTCTGTAAGACTCTGAGAAAAATTTAAAAATTTCGGAGAGCAAATGGCTGTCAAGCTAGCTATAAAGAGTGAGGTAGCAGCAGTTGACTCTGTTAGCCTTTTGCTGCTGGGTAGACCCAACCATCCTGGGTATTGGTGAGGGCATGCCAGCACTCCACCGCCATTTCTCATACCAGCAGACCAAGCTCTTTCCTTCCTGTCTATATTGGCTTTTTTGTGATGTGGTAAGGTAATGTGGATAGTCAGCTATAGGATTCATATGCCTGTACTAACTTGATCAGAGTCTAAAGGAGAACAAAATGCTCTTAAGTACTGAAGAAATTCTTGGATTTAAGTATGAACATTTAAAAAAAAAATTACCTGCATCCCCTATTTTGCTCGCTCTCTTTCTTTCATCTAGATTTCTGTTTTCCTTCAGTCAGCATTAGAGTATCACGAACACTGTTAGGCTCCACTTCTTCAAGTTCTTTCTATTTTTATGGCTTTGTAAGATAGGGAAGGATTTGGTGTCCCAGACAACCTTATTTGGCACCTGCATAGTCTTTCTTTGATGGCAGCACTTAATTATTTTAAAGCTCGTTGGTTTCCTTCCAAGTGCACTGCAAACCATATTGTTAATCTTGTAAATGCCAGTTGGGGTTAAGCTGACTTGACTTTTTTTTTTTTTCTTCACTGTCCTTGTACTTTGGGTTCAGCTTATTTGGCAAGGCTGATTTTTCTTTACTTATGTTTATTTCTAATGTACTATTAGAAGACTTTTTTCAAAAAATTATATCCTATCAGCAATTCTCCAGAAACACAGATTTGCAGAATAGCAGTCCAGGTAGAAAGGTAAGCAAAGGCACAGGGTTGGAAAAGACCCATCCACAGAACATGAGGTTTTCAGAGTAGGTAGAGGAGAAGCCTGTTAGAAATGGGAGATTGAGGTGGAAAAGAAGCTAATGGTCAGGTTATACATAAAGACAAGGTGTTTGGACTTTATTCCATTGAATAAATACAATAGTGACTGATCTGAAAATTGCGAAATTACTGTTAGCTGAATAGGGGATGGATTAGATAAGGAGCAAATGGCAATATAGTGTTAAGGGCACTGGTCTTAAGGTCATTAAAGAAGTCACTAGATAGTAATCCATCTGTAGTTGTATTCTAATGTGGTAGGGATTTTTTTTTAAGTAGTTGAAAGAAAAGGAAAGGAGAGAAATGTTAGTCTAATTTTAAATAATCATCATTTGTTCTTTATGATCATTGACATGACTAACTGAAGTTGTGTATTTTTATGAAAGTTAAAAGTAAAGGTTGCATCCTTTATCCACTCTACTAGAATTAAAATGTTGATATGAAGGGGTGCCTGGCTGGCTCTGTTGGTAGAGCATGTGACTCTTAATCTCAAGGTCATGAATTCAGTCCCCATGTTGGGTATAGAGATTACTTTAAAAAAGAAAATAATAATAATTTAAAAATGTCAACATGAAAAAATATTTTTATTAACCTATGAAAATATAGTATCTTTACCAACATACAATGTAAAGATTGTAACCTACCTTTTGCTCTCATTTTTTTCTCCATTGTTACCTTTCCCTCCCCTCACGTGGAAAAGTCAGGAAATCACTTATCAGACTTTTACAGGAATTGATTTGTATTCTGAGTTACTCCCTTCTTTTTGTATTATTTCCCTTTTTGACTACAGCACTTTTTGCCTCTCTCACACCTCTCATTTGAGAAACCTAAAAAACTTTGAAAAAATGATAAGGTTAAAGCACACCACTCCCTCCCCACTATGTTGGCAATCTGGTGTTCACATTAACCTTGGTCATATTTACCTACATTCATCACAGATTTTCTGTTGCTATTTTATAGATCACATTTTCATGTGGCACCTTTTACATTCAGACTCTGCAATGAATATTTTATCTCTAATTACTCACAAGAACCCTGAGAGGATTGTGAGTGAATTATACCTCAAAAATATAGAAATCCAAAAATGCAGGCCTGATGCTATAAGATACTGCTTATCACTAGAGTGTACAAATTGAGGCTATCCAAAGTGCAGCTGTTTTGCTCAGAACCAGACCCTAGGGGATGCTGGCATCTCCTATACATAGACAGTGCTATCACAAATCACTAGGGGAAAATGATGATTCAATAAGCAATTATTGAAAAATTTGTTATGTATTTAGGGAAAAAAGGATTATCTAAACACATACCTCACAGGATATGTAAAAAAGTTACAGATAGTTTAGGGAGTAAAAGGAAAAAAAAACAGTGAAAAGGCAGTGAATTCTTATAGTTCTGGAAATGTGGAGAACTTTCCAAGTTCAGAATCGATGAAAGTTGTCCCAGAGGAAAGTGTTAATAGATTTAACTCTTCCCGATTGACAGCTTCTATTTGCTATCAAAAAATCAAAATGAGACTGTAAACCTCATATCTAGCCACAGGATTATTTTTAATAGGAGAAATATAAAAATAAGCCTGAAATTAATAATAGAGGGTAGATTCCAATAATCTATTCCATTAATAGGAATAGATTCCAATTAATGGAATATTATAGATACAAGTAATGTTTATAAAGAATTTATGACACATGGAGGCCATATGTTTTAATATGAAAAATAATGGATTTTTTAAAAAGCTATATATACCAAATGAATATAAATATGTAAAATTACTTCTGATATTTTTAGTTTTAAAAGTGTACATATATATGTGTGTGTGTATATATATATATATTTATTTATTTATTTATTTATTACAGGATAGTAACCATTTTTAGCTTTTTTCATTTTTCCTTCTCAAGTCCCATTTAGGGAAAATCTCACCCCAAAATCTTTTTGTTGATGTTTTAGATTACTTCTCCTATTTTTGTTTGTTTTAATGAACTCATTTTTTAAGTCAAATTTGAAACTACATAAACCTTCTCAGTCAGGTATTGAAAGCAAAAGATTAAGTGGATGCTATGGTTTAAAGTTCAGGGAACACAGATTCTTGTCTCCTGGATTCTTGGTTATATTCCTGGGGGAAGATCACTTGGCATTTATTTGCTGTACCTTATTAAGTCTTTCTTTAAACTCAGCGTATTGTTCTGGAGCTTGTCAATTTTGTCTCCTGTAATAATGTGTGATTCCAAACAGGACAGATACTGACCCAGGAGCCAACACCTCTAGGGAGCTTTTAGAACCCGGGGAGCAGAAATCATTAACTCTATGGGTGCCATCAACACTGAAAACCTCTTTAGTCCTATAGTACGGGGATTTACAGAGACCAGGGAAGACTTGGATTTCCATATTAGCTCAGCCACTTCAAACAAATGCACACAAAACAGAAAAGGATATGCCAGACAATGATAGAAACACAGCATGGAAAAATCACAAAAATACTACATAGTCCTTCTTACCTATGTATTTTATTTCTAATTTCTTTCAATGACTGCGCTGTCTTGCTCTAGTATTTATTGAGCACCTGCTACATGACAGACTTCTTGGATACAGAATTGAATCCAGCACAGTTCCATCCTGCCAGGAGTTCACAGCCATTGGGCGGGAGGGGTGACTGGTAGTTATAAATACAACAGAGTAAGTGCCCAAATGAAGGTATGACCAAAGCATTGCTGGGGGACAGAGGTGGGAAAGCTCTTGTTTAAAGTGAAGGCTTTATGATAGTTATGTGGCAATCTGTCAGCCATCGTAACTGTACTGCCCAATTATAGGGCTCAAATGCGAAGTGCCACAGAAGCCAGCATATTTGTGTCAAGGAATCAAATAGCTTCTTTCTTTTTTCATTGTGATTAAAAAAAAACCACACATAACATAAAATTTACCATCTGTCTTAGTCTGCTCGGGCTGCTGTAACAAAATCACTATAGAATGCGTGGTTTATATATATCACATATAAACAATGTTTATAAACATTGCTGACCACCAGCTTCTCGCTCTGTCCTTTCAGGGCAAAAGGAGTTAGGGTG
Organism: Procyon lotor; assembly: GCA_028646535.1. Taxonomy (NCBI): domain Eukaryota; kingdom Metazoa; phylum Chordata; class Mammalia; order Carnivora; family Procyonidae; genus Procyon; species Procyon lotor. The sequence continues at coordinate 15,180,304 of CM053615.1, forward strand.
GAGGGTGCTCTCTAGAATCTCTTTCACAAGGATATTAATCCTGTTCATGGGGGCTCCACCCTCATAACCAGACTACCTCCCAAATGCCCCAGCTCCCAAGGCTATCACATTGTGCAGGTAGTATTTTAACATGCGTTTAAGTCTAAAGCACCATCTTAATCATTCTTTCCAAAAATTTTATTTATTTATTTGTTTGTTTGTTTGTTTGTTTATCAGAAAGAGAGAGAGCACAAGCAAGGGAGAGACAGAGGGAGAAGCAGGCTCCCTGAAGAGCAGGGAGCCCGATGTGGGACTGGATCCCAGGACCCTGGGATATCATGACCTTAGGCGAAGGCAGATGTTTAACCCACTGAGCCACCCAGACATCCCCATCTTAACCATTTTAAAATGTAGATTTTGGTAGAGTGACGTGCACTCACATTGTTGTGAAGCATATCTCCAGACTTTTTTTATTTTGCACATTTCAAGCTGTATATCCACTAAACTACTCCCTTTTTCCCCTTATCTGAGCCTCTGGTAACCACCATGCTACTTTCTGTCCCTAAGAATTTGACTACTTTAGATACCACATATGAGTGGAATCACACAGTATTTATCTTTTGTGATTGGCTTATTTCACTCAGCACAGTGTTCTTAAGATTCATCCATGTTGTGGCATGTGACAGGATTTTCTTCCTTTTTAATACTGAGTGATATCCTTTTGCATGCATATATCATATTTTGTTTATCCATTCTGCCAATGGATATTTGGATTGCTTCCCCCTCTTGACTACTGCAAATAGTTCTGATATGCTCATGTGTGTGTAAAGGGGTTAGAAATATTTTAACAAGGAGACAGGCCAGGCACAGCAAGGGGAAACTCAGCAAGAAAAAAAAAAAAGAGGAAAAGAAGGGAAAAACGTGTGTGTGTGTGTGTGTGTGTGCACATGTGTGTGTAAGGGGGTAGGTAGGTAAGTGACATAAAATGGCCAACCAATTGCCTTCAGAAAATAATTCTCTGATTTAAATTTGGGATAAATAAAATGATCTATATTTTGCCAGTTATGGTCCCATGTTTTTTTTTTTTTTTGGAAGCAGAAGTGTTTATTAAAGTTTTCTACAACACACATAGAGAGTGTCAGATATATAATGAAAATTCAAAGTAACTGGAAATTTACAGCCAAATGGCTGGTTCTCGTGGAGCCTGTGTGTCAGGGCTGCGGTCAGCACGAGAGACACTGATACCACAATTGAAACTGGCCCCAACTCTAGGGGTCTGGGGTCTAGTCCCATTCCTACCACCCTGACCTCCTCAGTCATTGGTCTCTTGCTCTGTAAAGAGGAAGGTTTGGACTAAGTGTTCTCTAAGCCCTATTCTAGCTCTTAGTTTCTATTCCTGCACATCAGTGGTTTTGAAAAGACATCATAAGAAGGCAAATAATGACCCAGATTTTCATGGTTCCCTTTGGAATCTAAGCCCAGAAGAACTAGAGTAATTTGAGATAGTAACAAAATCCCTGGATGGGCCATAAGAGAGGGGTAACAGACACTTCCTAATGATCACACTTCAAGAAGTTGTGGCGGGGGGTGGGGTGGGTGCGGCGAGGATGATCATCTCCTCTAAGTAGTTAAGAAAACAACTACATCACATCCTATAGAACCGATCATGGTCTAATTTGAAGAACTTCCAAATTTCCCCAATTCCTACTTTTTCAGTACCAGGTTCCCTTTGGGATAAACCGACTATAAAAGATTATTCAGTTGCGAAAATACCACCTTCTTACTTTTCTTTTTCCTTAAGGGCTGTGGACATAACATGATGTTAAGTTTGCCAAGGTTGTGGGCCTCATGACATGAGGCAATTATCTTAATTACTTGTCTTGAAAGTATATCTAGGACTTTATGCCATATTCTGGAAACGCAGCTAAGTGCTTTTTCCTTCTCTAAAAACCAAGTTGAATGCATAGACGGATGCATAGATTTACAGTCCCTTGAATCTCCAGGGTGTTGGAAAATGTCTGAAATCTCTTTAAAGAGCATATTAACATGTATCCAAAAAGTTAGACTGTAATACTATTTAACCGCTCCATTTTTCCATTATGGGTCTGTCAGCAGGAATATGTTGCCCTATAGTACATGACAAGTGAAAATGCTGGTAACATTGTTTTTCATAGACAGAAAAAATACCAAAGAAGCAATTTCTTAGCTAAAATGTCACCTGTTAGATGTATAGGGCTCACTGTATTTTGTTGCCCTGGTAACGGATGGTGTAAAATGACTCCTTTGCACTGCTCCATCAGAGTGATTGCATCCTGTTTTTTCCATCATTTTACAAGAGGCTGTTTTCATTCTCCCTTCCTGACCATATTAAGTGTAAAGAGATTGAATTACTGTGCTGTACCCTCTCCATCCGATGTGGATTTAAGAGTTGATATTGATGTACTGAGCACTGTATGCTTCTTCAAGAAAAAAAAAAGCTACAAATTATAATGAATTTGACTTTTATGTATCGACCATTCAAGAGTTGAAGTAGGGTTTCTGCACCCAAGGGATAGACATGGCCTGATCAGCATTTTTCACTCGAACGAATCCAATTGATAAAGCAATATACTCAGTGTCACTTTGCTTGATCTCCAGGTTTAACAATAGTCATGCTAAAAGTAGATACATTACTCTATAAATTTTACCCATAAAAAAATGTGCTAGCCATAGCTTTCTACGGCTGTACCTCCTTCCAACTTTTTACTGAGCAGGGCAAAAAGGAGGCCCATTCCCAAATTGTGCTGAGACCGTGCAAGTATGGGTAATGTGTATGCAGGTAGGAATTCACGACAGCCAGGAGCCAGATACCACTTTACTTTCTTGCCCCAAAACACCGAATCAGAAAGCACTTCCTGTGAAACCGGCTCCTTGCTCTCTCTTAAATGGAAAATTACTCTCCGAAGCGACACCCTGCTTTATAATTATGCAACTGTTTCAGTCTGTCACTACAAACAACTTAATGCCTAAAATCCATTTAGCTGAAAATTTCTTTTGTTCCAGATTTGAAATAAGGGAGTGATTTTCTTGAAGCAAGGGTTTTCGTTAATGTCCTTTGGGTAATTTAATTTTTGGCCATTGCTATATAATACTTGTCATGCCACTACGTGTTTTTGTTTTATTTTGTTTTACTTAGAATTGCATACACAAAACAAATGAGAGAGCGTAAGGGGAAAGAAATGAAGAGAGGAGAGGACATTTGGAAAGAATGGGAAATACCCCCTACCCTGCTCTGGGGGCCAAGGAGGGGTTGGGAATGGTGGGATTATCTGTCTTATTTACTGAACACGTCATAGGAAAATGACCGCTAGTTAACCGCATTCCTTGAACAATAGTGCCCTTTCAGAATTTTATAAAAAAGACTGTTTTTGAAGTCCAGCTGCTTCATCACAATTTGGAGAGGCAAGGGATTCTGCCTGCACTGCCAATTTGGATAACTGTGTATTTAGGCTTTTCAAGTGACTTCAGCCATAGTGATGAATGATCATTTCCCTTCATACAGGAAACATTGCAAACATTTAAATAGCTAACTAATGACCTTTTTATTGTTTAATTATTTTTAATATGTGTACAACAGGAAACTGTGGTATTGATTTGCTCTCTGGTAAATTGGCTATCAAAGGTTCTTTGTTTCAAATCAGTCAATCTGTTTCTCTGTTTCTGTCTCTTTCTCTTTCTCTGTCTGTATCTGCTACAGCCTCTTGACCCAATTTCTTAAAAGTGCCTACATCCCAGAAATTCACTAATGTGAGGTGCCCTGGTCCCAAAAGTTCCTCAAAGGAAACCCAGCTCAGTTTGTAAACCTTCATTTGCATTAACACCTTCCCGTCACCACAATTGCATGTTCTCTTTCCCTGTGAATTTCTGCCATGGAGTTAACACCCTAACAGCCTTGGTTCTCTAAGAGCGGTCTAGGCCAACAACATCAGCATCACTTGGGAACTAGTTAGAAATGCAAATGAGCAGGCCCAGCCCAGAGCTATGGAACCAAAAATTCTGGAGAAGGAGCCTCGCCTTCTGTGTTTTAACAGGTCCTTCGGGTGATTCTGATGCTCACTCTTGGAGACCACTGTTCTGAGCCTCAGTTTGTTAGCCCGTTCTGGTAATCAGATCTGTATCACATCCACAGTCATGGGTGAAACCAACTAATTTCAAGTGACACAGCTATGACAAGTGGCTTTGGTGATCTGTTTGCCTTACTCCCCCACCCCACAGAGTTTATTTGTTCTTATCTAAGGAATCTGTACAGAGTTTAGAGGGAAGAACATTTCAAAGTATCTTTACGCAAGATCAACCATGCCTTTAGTGTAGGGGAAAGTGATGGGAAAATACTCTCAGAATTAGTATCAGTTTCGTGACTGGAGTTCTACTCAGGGCTTGCTGCTAACTCTTTCGGTGGCTCAAGCAGCCTGTCTCCTCATTTGCAAATGGGAGTAAAGCCGTCTAAGTCATGGAGTCATCATAAGAGATTGGATGATAGCTGAGGATATGCTTTTTAAATTATAAAGAGCTACACAAAGACAAGACGATACTATTAATAATATAATCACTCTTTATCTTTAACGATAGCTTTAGAGTAATTACAGAGGATTTAGGTGATGAACTATGCTGACACCAAATATCTGTTTCTGCAGGAGAAATCAGAAATTTTTTGGTAAAGAGTTTTTTCCTCTCTCTCTCTTTTTTCTTCCTCTGTTTGGGCTCCTGGACTCACCACATAAACAGCGTGGTGCATAATACCACCTGCTTGGAAGATGGCATGAGAGAGCAGCTCTCATTTTGTGCTCAATCACAGAACCAGTCCCGCACCCATATTTTAAGAAAGATAAGAGAACTGCCAGGCATAAGTGCCTTGTAAATATATTTCCTTTGCGGGATTACAGGACATGGAAAAACTGACAACCGTAGATAGTCCTCTTTGAAAAGTGTCACATCATCCCGGGCTGGGGGTAATCGAGTGAGAAGTTTTGGGGCGATTAGGATGCTAAGATCAAAGAATTATACATGTGTGGATGGGAACTCACAAGCCTTCCCTTCGAAACTCCCCCTTCCCCCGCAACATACACACATCAGGGACTGGAAGATTTAGAAAAGCACTGTCCACTAGCAAATAGTGTAAGCCATGTAGTAAATTTCCCTTGTAGCCACACTGAAAAGTATTAAAGTATAGGCGAAATTAATTTTAAGAATATATTTTCACTTAACCTAATATATCCAAAATATCATTTTCCCATTGATCAGTGTAAACATAAATGAAATTGTTTAGATTCTCTTTATCATACTAAATTCTGAGATCTGTTGTGTAGGTGTGTATTTGATACAGAAGAGCACCTCTTCATTCGGACTAGCTGCATTTCAAGTGGTCAGTAGCTGCATGGGAGTGTGGCTACTGTATTGGACAACAGAGCCTTAGAGAATCTTATTTTTAAAATGCAGATTGGTAAAACATCAACAGTCTTAATGGAAAAGTTGAACCCCCTTCAGCGTGTGTTTGAGCAGGCGCTCCTGCTGTTTGGGCGCCCTACTTTCTCTCCCACTTTGTTCTTGTCCCCCTCTTCTCCTGCCCCAGTATGCATACACGTGCACACACACACACACACACACACACTCTCTCTCTCTCTCTCTTTCTCTCGTATTCACATGCACATACACACACACACACTCTCACACGTGCACCACACTCTCTCTCTCTTTCTCTCTCTCTCACACACACACACACACGCACTCACTCACTGTGCCCTTATGGGGCACAACCACCTGGCTCAACTTCTCTTCTCCCCCTGCTCCCAGTGCTGTTACTTTTTCTGAGCAGAGTGAGCCTCCTCTGTCCTTCTGCCCTGGCCCCCAGAAGCGATAATGCAGCCCTGGATTATTGAAAGTACTGCACTCACACTGAGCTATGCTCCTGTCCTCTCAGAAGCAAAAGAGTGAATATCGTCACCTTTTCACAGGCCCAGCATTGTTTTTATTTGCCCTTTCCCTGATCTTGTTAAGGCAAAAAAGGAAGAGAGAGGAAAAAAAGGGAGAAAAAGAGACCGAAGAATAATTAGACCATCTCCTCACATCAGTTTTGACCTTGGAGGCCCTGAAGACTTTGCTTACAGAGGCAAACTTCCTTCAGCCTTCCTAAATATAAATAAAGTTCATGTTTTGAAAACATAAAGTTTTCTAGGGAAACCTGGTAAAATTAAGAGGTAATTTAAACCAAGTCACCAAGAACCACTCAAAATGTCATGAGTCTTTAAAAAATTATTATGTATTAATTTTACCAGAAAATGTGTAAAAATAAAAATATCTATGCCTCCTATATCATGTTTAAAAAAAAATCTAGCTTTCCATGAGTTGAATCTGTTTGGGGACAGATAGTAACCATGTTGGGTGGGCTCTGTGTCACCATTACATCCCAATGTCTCCTAACCCAACTCCATGTCTAGAGAACATCCTCATAAGTGCTCCTGACAGGGTGACCCTCTCTGGTCATCTGTTCTCCCGCCCTTGTCTATACCGGCACATGCAGTGCCCTGCATCAGGACGGTGCTGGCTAATTTAGCGCTGCCGATTTGATACAACTGGATAAAATTTTATAGCACACTCTGATTGTAAATATGCCTCCTTTCATTCCTTTCAATATGCCTGAGAAGACGGGGAGGGCCATTACATCTTAATTGGGTAATTTCTTTTTCAGATTTCCAAAGGCAGGGTCTCTGGTGCCAGCTGGTGTTAAAATGTTGGCAATTCCAAGAGGACCCGGGACCTCGTTTGTGGACTGAAATCTTTTAGGATCTTAAAGCAGTTTTAGTTGTTTTAAAACAGAAATGTGGGTCTATCATGTCAGCCTGTTTGAAGAGGAAGATATTTGGTTCCAATGGTATCTTTTATTCCCATTCTCTTTTTTTTCCCTCCTGTTTCATGCAGACTGCAGTCTTCAAGATTTTAACAAACTTCAAAATCATGTGTTTACATACTGAGTAAATTTATACTAGTTCATTTGCAGTTTGCAAAATGGGTTTGGATTGTAGGTGTAAGTGCAAATACACAGGCACACACACACACACATACACACACACAACTTAAAGCTCAAAGGAAAGGGTCAGTTCTTTGAGTCCATAAATTGCACCAATTAATCGTACAATACGCTGCTGCCATTTTGCAGAGGACCGTTGAAACAAAATGAAGCAGGGCAGATTTCACTTAGAAGAAAAGCCTCAATGTAAAAATGTAAAGGAAGTAATCATTGCCCAAAGTATTATGAACCAAACCAAAACAGAAAAAAAGGGAATAAAGGAAGTCTTGCAAGGAGGAGAGGGAGGGAGGCGGATAGGAAATAGCAGTGGGTGCCATTCCTACCACTACAGAGAATCCGCGCAGCAAATTGCCGTGCTTTAAGAGAAGTAGCAATCAGCACCGATTGAAATATCCCTGAATGCAGTTATAATGACATTCCTCTTCTCCCTCTTGTGTCTGGCACGATAGGCCATCATCAGAAATGTGCACCGTCGTGCAAGGTACACTTTTTAAAGAGAGGAAGACCCCCGCATATGATCCCAAGACCCAAGAGCCTCCTATGTGTGTGAGGCATGGACTCCAAGTCTCACAGGGTCTGGTGCTCGGAAGGACCCCACACTTGATTAAATGCTCTGATGTCACCACCTTAAAATGGAAAGTCTTAATTTTTAACAAGGGGCTGCACATTTTTATTTTACCCTGGGCCCCAGGAATTATGTAGCTGGTTCTAGATGTGTTATCTAGCCAGTATATTGCTACCTAGTCAGAGAATGTCCAATTAAAAAATATTTCATCTGCCGCTTCCATTGACTGGGTAATCAGTCGATGAGAAAATGCAAACAACAAATAGAATATTGTCATGTTTTGTGAGGATATTTCTGCCTCTGTCCATGCTGGTAACAAAAAGAACTGTTGGATGTTCAAAAAGCAGTCAGTGGCCAGGGCTGTCCTTGATTCCTCTATTGATTGGGTTGAGTTACATAGCACCCCATGTCATGTCACATCAAACATGACTTGATATGACAAGACATAACATGACCTGGTGAAAATAGGAGGAGAATTGGACGGAAACGTCCTTTTGTTTAAAATGCCAAGGAGGATATGAGACAAATCTAGAAGAGCAGAGGGGATCATGATAAAATAATGCTGCTAAATTATAAATGATAGTCTGTGCTTCCCGGGCCCTTTTCATCCATTGTTACCAAAGTACCACGGACTTGGTTAAGCCACCTTGCAATTTCTTCACAAGTTCTCATTGCAACCCGCTTTGGTGTGAGTGGGTCATGGTTAAGTCTTCCTTATTCAGTAGTGACATGGGTCCATCCCTGGTAGATAGCTGTTTAAAGGAAATAGTGGACAATAGCTTTAAAAAGGATGTTAAGAAAATTACCAAAGGCTAAAATATGCAGAAACCATCAGGAGATTTCTTTTGGTTAGCGGGGGAAAGGAGCTCCTTCTGAAAAGTTTGTTCCTGATGACTTAGCAAAGAACAAATGACTTAGGGGGAGGAAGCTAATGTGTTAGGATCTTGTTGCCTCAGATTTAAAGGGTGGTACTTGCCACAGGGTTTGTCACTATCTAGTGTGATTATATAGAAGAAAGGGGCTTTAAGGTTAGCGATTCTTCTGGTTAGAACTACCCAGTGCTCCCTGGCAGTCCATTGCCAGCCACAAAGGCAAGTTCAGGATTCAGTTTCCTCTCAATCAGGCTTAAGTAAGTCAGTGATCGTTGATCCCATTAAAACCTACTGAAAGGAGATTTAAGAAAACCATGGCTCTCTGAGATGTCCCATAATCCCAGGTTCCTAATTGGGTCAGAATGGCTCTGCCCAATAGGCCAGGCACATGATCCCATGGGAAGATGCTGATGAAATCTTCATGGTGGGGAAGGCCTAGAGCTGTGGATTCAGGGTGTTCTGAGACCACATACCTTCATGCCACACAAGGAGGAAGATGGAGCTCACTCAACACCTGCACTTTACTAGACCTGAGACCTCTCCGATAACCTAAACTCACACTCTGATAACCTGTGTTCACATCTCAGCTTGACCTTTTCTCAACTAGTATAACTTCGGATGAGTGATTTAACTAACTCTTTTGTGACTCAGTTTCATTGGGATGATGATATACCTATTCAGTGGGGTTTTGTCAGGATTCAATAGAAGCAAATACGTGTTAAGTATTCAGAAGAATGCCTGGCACATACCAAATAATTAATGAGTGTTTAATAAATCTTAGTTATTCCCTTACCAAACCACAGTGTTGAATATTAAACATTGTTATTTCCAGTCACAAAATCAGATGAGTGGTCTCATGGTCAACAGTCTTATTTTTATAAGACAACATTTAGAGAATCGCTTTTCTCTGCCAATACTTCCTCTTTAGATATTATATTGTTTAGTTTCCCTGATCTTTCTAGAAGCTGGGCATCTTATAAAACTTGGAGATTAGCAGATCTAATATTTTACTGGTGAGCCAAGGTGAAAAAATGCGAAATGGTCCCATGGACAGTCTATTGACTAGAAAACCTTGGGTAGGTAATTGGGGCCATAGTCTGCTCCTATCATACTCAGGTTCGTTCCACCTATAGTCAAGACGTAGATGATGGTATTTGTAAGTTGACACGGACCAGCCAAATGTTTACAAGCTCTTCTCTTTTGATTTTACCAAAAGCAAACAAACAAACATAAAACCCAGATTCTCTAGTTCCATGAAGTCACAGAGACAAAGTAAGAAACTAACTCAGTTTTTCCACAGTTGGAGTTGGGGGGGGGAAGAACTATGAAGAAGAAAGTGGAGTTTTAAACTCACGTAAACCTTTGGAACATTGCCTTCTTTATATTACCAGTGACACCTCTAGAGCTTACAAGAAAAGAGATGAGTGGAAAGTAAATACCTTTGACAATGGAGCTGAGAGAACATTAAATGTTCTATTTGTAGCCTGTTATGTGAAAAACCCACCTTAATCTCCTGAAAGGTGGCCCTCTCATCCAGAATCCTATCTTAGATTTTGAAATTTATTGTCTCTATGGCTTTCCAGCAAAATTTAAGACTGCCTTAACATTTTTTGAATGAATTTAAAAATTAAACTCCCTCAGGTTGCCTTGTCTCATGAAGTTAGACATAGAGGTCACTTGGCAAAACTAGAAGGCCACTTGGCATCAGTGTCACACAGACTGTCCTGCTTGCCCACCGTGGGCCTTCGGATGCGTCGTTTCACTGCCCCAAGCCTCCCTTTCTCCATCTGAGGGTTAGAAAATGCTCTTGGGATTACGGTGAAGAGAGAAACAACACATAGAGCATATAATACAAAGGCACAACAGTAGTGGGTGCTCAATAAACACTAAGTCGTTATTGCTACTACGGCCACTATCGCCAGCCCTCTTGTTACTGTCATTCTGTCATCATCATCCTTGTTGTGACCATCATCATTATATGTCCGGGCTGGTCACTCCACGGCATCTTAGCTAATACAGTCAGTGTTTTTTTAAGGGCTAGTAGTCTAAAATAGGATCGATACAATAAGTGTATGCAATATATTAGTGGTGTCATTCTTTATCTGAAGTGTTTCCATTAGGAAAGGGGGAGCGGGAGGAGAGGCCGTGAGCCTGCCTGGCATATGTGTTCACTTAAGCTAAGTGCTAATGCACTGACATTGGCAGCAGGAGCGGTGGACCTGCCAACCTTGTGGGGTTTCTAAAAGGAAGAGTTGGCATAAGGGGAATTCAGATAGAGACAGGGATGCAAATAACCTTACAGCAAGCATTGTGGCTGCTCCTAGGTACTTGGTTTATTTATAGTTCAAAGCTGGTCTGAAAGGCAATAAGAAAATGATTTAATGGTACCTCCTCGGCCTGAAGCGGGGCTTGCTTTTTCACCTGGAGAGAGCTTTGGACAAAATCCCAGTCGGCCTAATAGCAAAGCTATGCCAAGGGAGTGTCATGAGGGATCAGGTCCTCACCAGGAAGCTGCTGCCTTGAATGGCAGCCTGTGTGTCTTTGTTTGCTTTTTCTTCGTTTTTTTCTTTTTCTTGTTTTTTTTTTTTTTTTTTTTTCTTTCTCACTGAGATGTCAGGCTGCCTGGTGCCCCTTGGGGGAAGCCCTTGTTTTGTGAGCCATCTTGTGCCTGAGGTATTTGGATAGGATCCAAGAAAGTGCAAACTACAGTGACTAAAACAGTGGGCTAGAACCCAGGAGAAAGGACTCAAAAGAGGGTTAATTAGGCAGTCAGGAAAAACTGAGGGTAGTTGAACAAAGGTCTTCAAGTACACCCAGTGGGATCCCACAGAGAATAAAAAGCAGTTATGTGCTGTCTCTAAGGAGAGCAGAGTGAGAGGGACTAAACTCCAGGCAAAGAAGCCCAAAGCCATCCTTTTGGGTTCCCAGCCCACTGTGTATTCCTTTCCCAGCATGCTTGCTGCTAAGCTGTCTGTTTACACAAAAGTGGGGGAACAAAGCAGAGGGTTTCTCCTCACTCGGCCTCTGAGAAATAGTAGACAGTGAGGGTCAATGAAGAGCTGGCCCATGGAAATCTCCAAAATTCTCTTCTTCCAGCCCTAAAAGGGATTCCATTTTTATCACCTTCACAACAACCTTTGCCTTTCTCACACCCAAAGCAGACCCATGTTTAAATCTGCAAGGATTAATGAAGTAATATAAAACGAGACCACACAATCATTAGACAATAGGGCTAGGCTGCTTTAATACCAACTTTGATATGCACCTGGCCTACTAATTTCTATCTGTGTTTGTAGAAGCCAGAGTTGTTCAGTGGTTAGAATTCTCAGAGTCAGCTTGTGGCGTGATCTCTCTCTCTCTCTCCTGAGCTGACCACAGCAGTCACAGTCTGTAGCAAGAGTGAGTTTCTCTTGGTGGTGGTAACACGAGACAGGCCTTTGCAGCTACAGTAGATCACAATCTGGCCTCTTCCTAACCTGGTGGACAGAGGGAAACCACCTTCAACCAGATTCTAACTCACTTACCTAGATATTTCTTCATTAAATATCACTTTCTCTACGTCAAAATGGTGACTCCTGAGTCCTCAGATGTGAGGGCCAATTGTGAAGCCAGTGAAATTACATTGCATCCTCCCACTTATCACTGGCAACCATCTTCTCCGTTCTTCTCCACTGGCTCCCAGTCCTGCTAAGTCAAAGTAAATCAAATAATCACACAGTTATGAGAGATAGTTGATCTCTAACCAAACCCATGCTACCTGAGTATGCCTTAAAGAACTGAATCACTATATTCATTGAATTGGACTTGATAACATAAGTTATCTAGCTTGAGTTAAAATCTGTTGTCATGATGTCTTTTACTCCCCAGGTATTGGAGAAGTTATGGGAGAATGGGTAAACCGAACAACACCCCACCTTTTTTTTTAACTTGAAAAAGTATTTGTGGTATTATCCTGTCTTTGTGAATAGGAAGAAAATTGGCCTGACTCCAGTGTATGGTGCCAGGAGATATGGTAGAAGATGAAGTCACAGAAATAGACATTGAAGAGGTTTTAGCTGTCGTGCCAGGAAATTTGTACCTTGTCCTATAACCACTGAGGAGGCGATGGAAAAAGCTTCAACACAGTCATGATATGACTAGGTTTGGTGGCTTCTTGTTCTTAGGTTTTAATTTTTGGTTTTTTGGTTTGGAGATATTATTATTATTTTTGGTTTGTGACCAAAGTGTGCAGGATGGACTAAATTGAAGGAAATGTTATGGGAGGAAGATCAATTATCAGCAATAAAACATAATGGTAAGTGGTGGCAAAGGGCTAAGCTAAGGCATACAAATTAGAAAGACAAGGTATAGAACACTTTGAAAGACATTTGAAAGGTATAACTGGCATAACTTGCAAATCCTTGGTATTTGTGCATTCACAACAGGGAGTAGCTGAGGATATCTGAGTTTTCCACCTTGTGACCAAAAAAAATTGTAAAGTACAGAGAAAAAACTCTGAAGGCCGGCAAATACAAATGAGTTGCCAAAATTTAGTGAAGAGAGAAAGAATTATTCTTGATGACTCTAAGCTCTGTATCTTGCTTCGAGACCTGGAAAGGTACTTGAAGAAATAATCAAACTATCAATTTGCAACCTTCTCTGAGAAGAAAAGATCCTGAGTTGCCATCACAACAACTCAGGGAGGATCAGATTGTCCAGACCAACCTCATTTCTTTCCATGCTGCAGGGCACCCCAGAGTGATAAGGAGAAAGCAATGGTTGTGATCTACCTGGATTTCAGCTAGAGTTTTGATTCCGATTTCATCTTATATGACATTCTTATTAACAAGTCAAAGAGATATAGGCCAGCTCCAAGGTTGTACTCAAAAGAGGATTACAGGGGACCGAAGGGAAAGGGAAAAAAAAATCAGAGGAATTCTACTGTGGTCAATCTGGTTAATTTCTTTGCTAGGGGCCGTGGAGGAGAATGCCAGCCTTTGCCTCTTTGTTTGGAAGGAGTTGCTAATATAATTTCAGATTGATGATAACGAGCGAGGGAAATGTTCTTTCTCCTTAAACATGTTGGAAATGGTAAAGGGTGGGGACCCACAATATGGGGGAAAGACACAAAATGGAGAGACGCAGATCAGGCCATTGTGAGTAAGTAAACAGCAGAGGTTATCACTAACATGCATGTGGAAGTTAGCTGAATTTCCACACTGAAGTCAGAAACCTCTTCTTCCACCACCTTTATAAGACTTCATGTCAAAGTTTAAAATAGGCTAAAAATATCTGAGACAACCCCATTTGGGTTACTTGACAGTACTTGCGTATGGGGGACATTAGTTGTTTAAAAAACAAAATTTCCCTCTTCTTCATATATATAAGGAGAAGAATGGTAGGATTCTAGACACGGAATAGGAGTTGACTACTGGATGTAGGATTCACTCAGGGTGTCCATATGTTAAGTAACTTGCTTGGAATGATTCTCAGGGGGCTCAGTAAGGGGGTCATTCTAAAAAGCACCAGCCTTAATTGCTGAATGATACCTGAATTTTCACCATCACAAAAAGGAACTAAAATGAACTGAATCACTTCTATCAGCCAAGCATTCTGCATGTGTGGCCTGTCATATGTAACTTCTTTAAAGTACGCTGCATGGAGGCATACTTATCTTTATCATACAGTACGGGAACTCTGGGGCTCAGAGAGGCCAAGTCACTTACTCAGAGTCACACAGTTCATCAGGAGTAGGGCCAGTACTTGAAACTAGGGCTGTCAGCTCCAGAATCTGTGTTGTTTCTGTTATATCACATTTAAAGTCCAGTCTTTTGAGGTATTGGTTTCTCATACCCTTGGGAAAATTGACATTTCTAACTGTAGCTGATTCACTTTAGTGTGAATAATTTTCAGTATCTCGATGGGGAAAGGGCTGTTGTAAAAAAGGTGAGAGCCAAGCAACTGGGAAGAGTGGGAGAGTGTATCTCCAAATGTAGGATAAGATGCAATTCAGGAAACTGACAACAGCAAAGACAAACACTCCTTAAACATGTATCTTGGCTAAGCACCTATGGCTCCTCATAGAAGAGAGAGTAATAGAAATTGGGTGCAAATTCCAGTAATCGAAAAAATTTTAAGAGCCTCCCACCCAACATACACACATACACATATACACACAACACCCCAGACCTCACATGCAGACACACATACTTAGGATAGATTTGATTAATAACAACCTTCACACAGCTAGCCTTAGACATCCTCCATTGTCACATGTTCACCCACTCGTCTAGAGTGATGAATTTTCTATATGCAGAGTTCCTCAGCTACTTGTGGCTAAATGCCTCTCAGTCCTGGGGCTTTTGACTGCAGTGAGCAAGTCTTCACTCCTAGGGAGTTTACATTTTTTATAGTTTAGGTTTCTACCTGTCTGAAACCATGGATTTGGTAAAGTACTTTTAATTGGGGACCTTTTAGCTCTTTTAGTCCATGCATTGTTTGCTAGCCTAAGATAGGAGCTCAAACTAAAAACTACAAAGCTGTTATAGAAGACATTTGCTATTTTTGGTTTTCCAAATCCTTTCATTCTCCCCTTTTCATTGGTAATAGCAGGCTGATTTCATTTGGGCATCGCCCCCTCCCCTTTCATAGAAGAATAGACAAGTTTGGTTACATAAAGATTCCCTTGATCCTAGCTGATATTTTTACTTGTGAGGATGTGACCCAGTTTACACAAATGAGATCTGAAGAGGTGTTCACCAGGGGTCTCAGGGAGAGAAGTTTCCATATACTTCAGACAGAACTACAAGAGGAGGTTGCCATTCTTCCTCAGGATGGTGTGCGAATTCTTGAACTAGCATGGCATTTCCCTTACCGTAATGGATCTCCAGCCCAAGGACAGACTAAACACACAAAGAAGGGAAAAATAGATAAAAATGAGGCACAGGGAAAGAGAGGCCTGATGGCAGCGGGGATCTCAGCATCGGATTGTACCACAAGTCATATGTGTGCTTAGCCATTAGATCCCATGATAAATTTAAGTCAATTTGGAGTAAGCTTTGTGTCCCTTGTAACGTAAACACCTCAACAAGAGCTAGCTATACTTTTTGTTGTTTTATCAGCAAAAATTACCCCATAGTGTGGTTGACTGGTCGAACAGGTTTACAAGATGGCGTAATCAATAAGTACATCTCAAAGGCATCCATGAACGTAGCAAAGTGGAGGGTGTTAGTGTTAGTACAGGGACTAATTCTCCATAAAATGCAAAATCTAGTTAGATGGAAGGGGAATAAACTACTGGAAGAGACTAAAGGAAGATGGGCCAGGCAATACAACATATTCCCCAGGATGTGGTATAGAACAAAAGCTACAGTTTAGGGGAGTTTAGAGGTAGGGAGGGTCCCTCTGATATGGGGTTATAAGGAAAGCTTTGGGGAAAGGGTGAGATTTGAGCCAGCTCTTAAAATAGAAACTATTCAGTATTCTAGTACCAATCGATATCCATCTGGATTCTATCTACTATTTCGGAAAACCAGGTGGGAACCTCTGAGATGCATGCATTCAAATTTCAAACAGGGGAGAACATATTCTCCATTCTAAATGTTTCTGCCTGGAGGCCTTTATCTAGAGCCATGTTCTCAAAATGGGGTTTCTGGCTAGCAGCATCATCACCCTCATTCAGGACATGTAAGGAATTCCCATATTCAGGCCCCAACCCAGATCTATGGACTCAGAAGCTCTGGGGGTGGGGCCTAACAGTCTGCATTTTAACAAGCCCTCTAGATAATTCTGATGCACTCTCAGGTTCGAGAACCACTGATCTCGAGGAGTTCTTAAAGTGTCCTTCACTGGGTGTTCGTGAACTTGGGTGGGGAAAAAGAAGAATTTCATTTTTACTTTCACTAACCTCTAACCAAAATAGAGCATTTCTCTCCATTCTTAAATGGGGCAACAAACCAGAATGGTATTTTACAGTATGCATCACCCATAGAAATCAGAGATACTGTCATATCATATTCCTGGGATTGCAGATATTTCAAAATATCACTAACACTTATGGCTACTTTGAAATTATGCTAATTATTTATCACTGCTACTAGATCTTAATATTAAGATGTTAAAAAAGAAACACACATGTGATTATATCTCAAAACTTAAAAAATACTTTGATAACTATGTCTTAATAGCGTTGATTTCCATTTCAAGTCGACATGTTTTACTTTATATATTTTAAACAATAATCATAGAAAGAGGACCAGAGGGCTCACTGGACCATTGAAGAGGAGCATGGCATGCAAAGTGTAAACTCCTGACCTCTGGGTAACACTGGGGTCTCTTCTCTTGCTGTACCCCCCATCAGTGGTCCCAGCATGATTGGGGACCAGCATGGTCCCCATATGATTTGGGTGGTGTGAGGTACAGAAGCCAAGGGAAAAGCCTGACTCCACCCCTTCCCCTTTCCTTTCGCTGTATCTGCCTGGGTGGAGAACTCACACACTCCCTACCATGCAGTCAGGGCCTGACAGTGGCCCCGATCTGCCTCGGGCTGGTGAAGATGTTTGTCTCACTGAGAGCGGAAGTGCCGAAAGGCCCGCGTGGCCACAGAGCTAATGTAATGCGCCATATTCCCATCCAGCTTTTACCACTCACAATGCTAGTATTTGGGTCTCCAGCTGTCTGTCTCATATCTGTTTCTTAATTGGTTCCAAACTCAGGCAGGGAAGAAAAGCAGCATTTATTGGCCTTCTAAAACTTCACCAGTCTGTACGCCTATCTTTTTCTTTTATTTTTCTTCTGGGAATATACTAATGTAAAGAAGACAGGGCAGGAAATCAGGCAGCCCTATCTCCACCCACGGGGGTTCTTAATTGTTACTTAGTAACATTGGTACCAGATGCCAGACAGAAGCCGCAGCCGTGTACTTCCTCCTCGGTTGTCCTAGAATTAGAGTTATAAATTAGTTGGGTCATTGCCCTTTAAAACAAGAGGAAAGTATGAAGTGATAATAGTCAAGGTCATCGTTGTGCATCCAGTGAAATCTGTAAACCAGCTGTGAAGATTCTTTAGCTAGCCGGCAGAGAGCCTAACACAGCTCTGTAGACAGACACTGGCTGACTTTCAAGATCTTCAGATTAAACTTTTCCCCTAAACTTTTCCTCTTTGCCACTATTAACTTTTTGGGCCAAAAATGGCTAACTGTATTGTGAACTGAAAGAGAACCATCACGATCACAGTGTTTAGATATGCAATATGCGAGGACGGAAAGCCAACCAAATTGTTGACTCTGGAATTTGAGGAAAAGTCCCCTGAAGGAGCCTAGTGCCATACTAACACCTACTACTGGTTAGAAACACTTACTGTGAATGAGACCCTGTGGTGGTGACTCTTCTTGTATCATTCACAGTAACTCTAGGAGTTGGAATTACCATTACCCATCTTTTACAGCTGAGGGCACAGAGGTTTACGGAAGTTCAGGTAATTTCCCCAAGGTCTGCAGAAGTGGTGGAGCTAGGATTGAAATGCACACCCAGATGTGGAAAGCCCAGGCTCTTAGCCACTATCCTAGATACTAGTCTCTTCTCTCTGCACCTCCGTTTGACCACCCCTCTACTGACAGTCTTGTATCTTCACTTCAGAATCCAGGCATATTGAAGATGCCCAACTCTGTGTATTTTCATGAGGTATCCACCTTAAACCCCATAACAACTGTGTCACATGAGTCATTGTACCATCTCAATTATGTAGATAAGCAAACTGAGACTTGGGAAATGAGAGTAATATACTTGAGGTTGAACTATGCCGCTAATAAAGCATCAGAGTTGACGTGTGAATGCCAGTCTTAACCTGAGTCCAGATTTTATAAATTCTGTTAAGTAACAGTCTTTGGTGACAAGGATTCTTTACCCATAGCATCTCAGCCCAGCAAATCCCGCTGGAGGTGGCTGGCAGGGTCCATGTGAGGATACAGCCTCATGTAGCTTCGTCCAGGACACTGATGCTCCCTGGACTTCCAGTCTATTGGCATTACCAGTAGGAATATTCATTTGTTTTCTCCAGATCCTAGTGAACTCTTCTGATTCCCATTTCAGACACAATAGGAATACTTAGCACAGTGGTAGCATTTCTGTGCATGGCACGTAGCCCTTTTGAATTTTGATGGAAAGACCAACATAATTGTCAAGTTTCCCCATTCTGATGATAAGCAAAGGCTGAGAGGACAGACTCTCAACAGACCCCTTGGGCATTTATCACCGCGTCCACAGGAATCTTCAAGACACATCTCCAACTCTTGGTGCTCGGTTGCACTCAACACACAGTAACTGGCTCTGTGGGCACAGAAACTTTACTGTCCCATTGAAAAGTAATGCAGAGATTGGGTTATAAAGACAAAACTGGGCTTGCCAGCCATAAAATGGACCCTGCTGACTTTGGCTACTGAAAGGGTAAAAAGTGCCATTTGGAGCAACAGTTATTTTTGGCCACCCTTTGCAGAGAGGTAATCAACATTCTAACTGTGCTAAGTAGTGTGAAACGGGAACCCACTTCGAGGCTAATACTGAATATTATCTGGGAAACTAGGGGGAAGGCAGGAATATAATTTTCCATGCTTTTTTGTTGTTCAACTAAAAATAAAAGTCTCAGAAAGACAGTTTTAAATGAGTTTTATTTCTCCATTTTTCTCACAATTAATTTTTGGGCAGCCCAATTGCAATTTACGATTCCGATGCTTTTCCACCGAGCACGGTGGCCTGAACGGCTTGGAGAACAGCAGAGGGCAGTGCTGAGCTGAAACTGATGCTGGAACCTTGCTTCTGGCTATAAAATTGTGCTTGTTATTAAATGAAATCTTAAGGCTAACTCAGCCACAGAGGAAATTAAACTGCTAATTATGTGTGTATAAGCCACTAAAAATGGGACCAGTTGTTGCTCAAGATTTTAGAAACACCCACCTCTTCTTGGTTTTAGAATAAGTAATTCTGCCTGGAAATAGTACTTATTAATGATTT
Organism: Procyon lotor; assembly: GCA_028646535.1. Lineage (NCBI taxonomy): Eukaryota > Metazoa > Chordata > Mammalia > Carnivora > Procyonidae > Procyon > Procyon lotor. The sequence continues at coordinate 15,199,768 of CM053615.1, forward strand.
TATAGAATTAAAAAATCTTTTGGAGTTATCTGTTTGGATAGCCCCGGCCCCTTCTAAGTAAATAAATAAAAGATTGGTGGTGTTCATTTAGTTTTTATGATTTTTTTTTTTTTTTTCAAATCATCCACATCAATGTCTTTATAAAATCTGAGTCATCCCTGTTCGAGCCGTGTAGAGCTGAGTCCTAGCAGACTGGGACAAGATGACTACCTTATTTTTACTGCACTTTCTTAAAAACAGCTTTTTGTGGAGGTAGAAAGCTCAAAGATTTAGTTTTGGAGAAAAGCTTTTTCTGATCTAGGAGGGAAAGGGAGCAGTGATTGCACACATGTGTGTATGCACTGGAAAAGGTGATGTCACTGTGAACAACACATCCTCACGACAAGGAAAGAAAAAGCAGAGAACTCAAAGGAAGAGAGGAGTCTATACCTGGCCAAAATTATTTTGTGTTTTTCTGCACTGTGCCGTGAAGCCTAGTAGCTGTGGGTAGGTGATCAGGTAAGTGGAAGGGAGAGACGTTTAATACCAGGTTTTGCCAAAAATATGCATACAAACTGACAGAGAACTGTGTCACAGTGAATAACTTGAATAATTTGCATGGCCCAGGCCCTTCAGTTTGAGAGTAGTTTTTCATTTCCAGCTCCCTGAGGCTCTTACAGTGTGTGTTCCTTAGGCTGGCAGCATCACCTGCGGACTTGTTAGAAATGCAGAATCTCCTCCACCTGCTAGTTCCGAACCTGCATTTTAACGAGTGTGCAGAAGATGGGATTGCACGCTCAAGTTTGAGAACCACAGTTTAAGGGGCGCCTGGGTGGCTCAGTCGTTGAGCGTCTGCCTTCGGCTCAGGTCATGATCCCAGGGTCCTGGGATCGAGCCCCACATCGGGCTCCCTGCTCGGCAGGAAGCCTGCTTCTCCAGCTACCATTCCCTCTGCTTGTGTTCCCTCTCTCGCTGTGTTTCTCTCTGTCAAACAAATAAATAAAAAAAAAAAAGAGAGAGAACCACAGTTTAAGGTCTTACCTCCAGTAATTCGCTTTCTCAGGAAAGAGCGTTCCCTCCTGCTTTGGGAGAGAGACAGTTCATAAAGCCCAGAATAGCAAACTCTCACTTAGAATCAACTAAGAGGAGTTTTTGTGCCTGCCGTGTCCCAGGTCACGACTGAAGACGGGCGAGGAGGCTCCGGCCACCTCGTATTTCACGGTAGCCTTTACAGCCCTGCTAAAGACAGTGAAACCTTGAAGGTTCACCACCCCTTCCATTGACGTGGCTCTCCAGTTCGTTCTCTGCTTTTTATGGGTATTCCGAAAGGGTGACAACAATCTATTTTACTTATCCACGGAGAGCTATGAACCTGAAGCTTCTTCCGCCTTCCTCAAGCAAGGAGGGCGGCAGGGCTGGGTCAGCCAGTCAGAGTAATGAGGCTCTCCTGCTTGGCAAAGTGAGATTAATCTAAATCAAATAGTTTCCACCTTGGTAATTTTAACTAATTCCCTCGGGAAAGTACAAGAACCACGTGAAGCCCCGACAGTCGACAGTGGAGCCAGCCGCCTGGTATGGCGAGGCAGGTAATACCTTTTAAGCTTGTTAATATCTTCCCCTGCTGGGTTCTACAACTGACTCAGAACAGCAGCGGCTCCTCCACCAGCCTTACAAAGAAGTGCAGCTTTCAGGGAGGAAGACCCAAAGTCCCCAGCTGCACGGCGGCTGGCTTTATTCTGTGGCAGTAGCTCCAACTGCCTTGATTAAACTGTTCCCCACATTGTCTTTCTGCCGCTGTCCCAGCCGTCACTGGAGGATGTAAACTGCCAGGAGACAAGAGCTATACCGTGGGAGATTCAGGCTGCAGATTAGAGAGGCTTCCTTCCCTCCTCCCACAAGACGCATGTGCTTTCCAGTGCTCCATCC
>CM053615.1:15202172-15239487 GCA_028646535.1 Procyon lotor
GGCTTTATTCTGTGGCAGTAGCTCCAACTGCCTTGATTAAACTGTTCCCCACATTGTCTTTCTGCCGCTGTCCCAGCCGTCACTGGAGGATGTAAACTGCCAGGAGACAAGAGCTATACCGTGGGAGATTCAGGCTGCAGATTAGAGAGGCTTCCTTCCCTCCTCCCACAAGACGCATGTGCTTTCCAGTGCTCCATCCGCGGGAACCACCCGAGGGGCGGACCTGGGAGAGGGCAGCTCAGGTGTGGCGTGGCTCCTGGGGGACGCAGAGAGCCTCCCTCTTCTGCAGCAGTAACCTTCTAAGCACTTGAGTCCCGCTCGGGACAGGACCAGGACAGGCTCCCTGGAAAACACCAGAGGGTCTCTCTATGATCTCTTTCCCACCCTCAACAAAAGGAAAGGTCTTACTTAAGCAGCTTCAGGTCTTCTGTTTTTTCAAACAGAAGCTGCAGTGGAAAGGCTGGTCTTGACTTTGTGGGCACTGACCTACAACTCTTCCCTGAAATTCTCCCCAAACATTTTTGTGGGAATAAATTGCCAAGTGATAAAGATAAAAGTGCCTCTGCACCCAGAACAGGTGTTTATCCATGAGCTGTTGGAAATTTTTGTTTGTCGGAGACTTTTCTTTCTTATCTCTTTTTTTTAAATTTTTTTGAAGATTTTATTTATTTATTTGACACAGAGAGAGAGAGATTGCAAGTAGGCAGAGAGGCAGGCAGAGAGAGAAGGAGGAAGCAAGCTCCCTGCTGAGCAGAGAGCCCGATGCCGGGGCTGGATCCCAGGACCCTGAGATCATGACCTGAGTCAAAGGCAGAGGCTTTAACCCACTGAGCCACCCAGGCGCCCCTCTTATCTCTTTTTTGTATCAGGTTTATTCCAGTGTGATTGAGTAAAATCCATCCCTTAAGTGTACAATTCTATGAGTTTTGACAAATGAAACAACAGTCAAGATAAAGAACATTTTCATTACCCCTAATGTCTTTTGAACCCTTTTGTAGTGAAACCTAACCCCCTCCCACCCCAGTCCTTGGCAATTACCAATCTCTTCTGTCCCTACAGCATTGCCTTTAGTTCTGAAAGATATATTTAATTTTGTCCAAAATGCTCTTACCTCACAGTAATTAATAAATAGGTACAATTTGCATAATAAGATGTAAAGAAACAGCTCTGGAGTTATATTAATGCAGATAAATACAGTCTTGGCTCTGCCTCTTTGCTCACACTGACTTGGGCTATATTCCTTAATTTAGTTAAGCCTCAGTTTTCTTATCTATTAAGTGGACTAACATCAATCAGCAATATGTACAGAGTCCCACGTTGCTTGCTGAGACTTATTTAAATTGCCATCAGGTGCTACCCTACCCTTGCATTGTCACTTTCTATTTAATCTTATTGCCCAAATTAGAGAGTAGGCATCCTAAATCACACATGTTTTATTCTCCACAATGCCTGTCAGAGTACATGCCTTAATCTGTTCAGGTTGCTACAACAAAACACCACTGGACTGAGTGGCTTATAAACAACAAAAGTTTGTTTCTCACAGTCTTGGAGGCTGGAAGTCCAAGAGCCAGGAGCTAGTACCTTCCGTGTGTGGTGAGGGCCCATTTCCTGGGTCATAGACCATCACCTTCTTGCTGTACCTTCAGAAGGGGTGATGAGGGATTTCTCTGGAGCCTCTTTTATAAGGAAACTAAGGTGAAGACTGAATAATCACCTCTCAGATGCTCCACCTCCAAATATCATCACACTGGGGAATAAGGCTTCAACATACAAATTTGGGGAAGACGCAAACATTCAGACTACAGCAGTTGCTGGGGAGGAAGAATTTTCTATGCCCTTCAAGGTCCTTCTAGCTGGACTATGAATCAAAATGACATGAGACAGATTAATGAGAGAAAATCAAATTTAATAGCCTACTTATGGGGAATCCACACAGACACAGAAATTCCAAAGACAGTGAGGCAACTTGATGATTATATGAGCTAAGGAGAGGGTTAAGTATCTGAGGATATAAAAGGGAGAAGACCATTAGCAGTAGGTGAGGGATATTTGGAAAACAAAGGTTGCCCTATTATGTAGATAAGTTTTTTAGGTAAAGCAGAATATCTGTTAATAGTTCTCTCCCTGATACAGGCAGGCAGTTGAGGAGAACTTAAAGAGCTTTTCCTGAATCAGCTGGGGTTTGATTGCTTTTAACTCAAACTAATGTTCAGGCCAAAGTGGCCCATCCTGGGGCAGCTTGCCCTTGACCCCTATACAGTATATAACATCTTTGTGAAGCACATATGTTGAATAAAAGAATATTACACATTGCACTGAAAAATAAACACATTTGCTTTTGTTGTATTATTGCTGCATACATAGGTATCATAAATGATTTAGTTATTGATATATATATATATGTATTTTTTTTTTTTTTTAAAGATTTTACCTATTTGACACAGAGATCACAAGCAGACAGAGAGAGAGAGGGAAGCAGCTTCCTGCTGAGCAGAGAGCCCAATGAGGTGCTCAATCCCAGGACCCTGAGATCATGACCTGAGCTGAAGGCAGAGGCTTTAACCCACTGAGCCACCTAGGTGCCCCCAATATATGATATATGTATTTTTAAAATTTACATGAACAGTATACTTATCCTTTTGCAACTTGTTTTTCCCTATTTAGTAGTATGTTTTTTTAGATTTATCCACTGTTTAACTACTAAATTGTAATATATTTCATGAACAAACCAATCTATTTATCCATTCTGGTGTCCAGGGAGGAGTAGGGTGTTTCCATGCTTTTGCTGTTTGAAGGTACAAGCGTTGTCTTGAATAGGAATGATATTCACCAAGCCAGGGAGTGATTTCCTTTGGGAGGGAAGAGAGAGGGAAAAAAAAAAGCAGGTAAGGGGTTTTAGCCATAGCTATAATATATTGTTTCTTAAGAAAAAGAGAAAAAAAAAGAAAAGAAATAACACACTGGAGCCATTGAGCTAGCAAATTGTTAGCATCTGTCTATTTTGGGTAATGAATTAATGAGTGTTTATTATATTTGGTATTCTCCATATTTTAAATTTTTTTCCAATTAAAAAGAAAAATAAATGTAAAAATTAAATACATAAATACATCAACAAACAGCAGCTTTATCCTGTAATGTATAAATTGTTACCAAAGGTGCTGAATTTGTCCTCTTGAATCTTTCATAACTAATGAACTTTGTTTCATGACCCATGACAGATACTTGTGACATATCCTGGTTATCCTGGATATAAAAAGTCTAGAGTGAGGATTTCCCCTGGTAAGTGTCCCTCCTTCTCAGTGACAAGTGAACTCTGCAATGTTTTCCTGTAAGAATCCACTTGTTTTTTTGTTTTTGCTTTTGTTTTCCCTGCTGCTCTTGTCTTCACTATTGTGGTTGGAAGTAGTGAGTTTTGTACGCTAAGAAACATGTACCAGAGCCCCTTTAAAATAACTAGATGACATTGTTTGTATGTTAAAAAGAAAAGGGTTATGAGGCGTCTAGCAGTTCATCTCATCAAACTCCTGTTAGCAGGACTTGGCTAATACAGGGTGCCAAGGGAATAAGCATGCTTTTGCCTTTATTTTACAAAATAAAGGGAACCTGGCTTTGGACAGGAAATACCTAGGCTTTGGAAATAGTTGCAAAGCTTATCCCATTCTTTAACTTTAATGACTTTCCCTGGTGTTTAATCCCATCTTTCCTTTCTTCTGTGACTACACTTATTAGTATGCTCTTAGGATAGCTGAGAAAACAAACAAGGCTATGAAGATACAGCTTACACCCAAGTTCCCCTGGCTGAGGTGGCAAGTGTGCGTGTTTCCCTGCCCCCTTGTGGCTTGATTACAGAATTCCTGCTGTGGTTACCCCCCTGGCTCATTACCCTGTCTCTGAGATTCTGGGGAACAATAGGTCTAAGATTCAGCTCTGCCACTCGCTGCAGAATAGGTAGTCATTTTTATTAGTGACCGGGCTTTATCTTAATGAGAGCATTTGCTTCTTAAGGAACTGTGGGCTCCAAAGTGCTCCTGCTCACAGATGACCTGAAAAGGCCAGAAGCAAGTCTGCAAAATAGGTCACCAGCTGGACCAATAGGCACTTGAGAAAAACCATGACTTGGGAAGGCAACTGTTCCATTTGAGTTTGTGACATGATCTCCAAGACCAGCCCTACTTGTCAGCACCAACTGATAATTATTTTGGGACAATTAAGGAGGCTGCATATTATCAGAGAATATCTGTTGGATGGAATTTTGGGTAGAGTGGGATGTGTAATATCATATAGAGGGAGGTACAACTTGCTACTGTTAAGGTGTAAGGTGAAAATTTTAATGTTAGCGAAGACCAAAGAAGGATTTCATGGCTAGACTCTTAGGGAAGACCTTTATGTAAGATGGGGCCCAGATTCCAGCAAGTCAGGGCAGTAAATAGTTCTTCTCAACCTATGACAGTCCTGAAGTCGATTACCTGTCATCATTTAATTTAGTCCCTCAAAATATGCCTTTCCAAAATGTCTATTTATCAAGAATGGGCTGCAAATGCAATCACTCTCTTCGGATTAAAAAAAAAATCATAAATTTTGGGTCGTTTTCATTATACAGACAGAAAAACCGAGTCACCAATGAATTAAAATTGTTTGTCACAGATCTCATAGTAAATCAGTTGCAGAGCAAGAAACAGAATCGAGAGTGTCTTGTGCCTTAGATAAGAATTCTTGTCTCCAAAGCAGACTTTCTCTCTGTAGCAGTAATGCACTGCTTCACTGCTTCTTAATGCATCACGTGCCCTCGTCAACTTGTCCTTCTAGGATGCTGGAGGCACCAGGTCACTGTGTCACAATGCAGTGTCAGAATGTCACAATAATATCAGCTGAGTGATGACAACAGGAATGTAAGCCAAGGGCTACAGAAACATAGCACTTTGCCATGCAGCATGTAGATGGCATTATTTTCTGTACTGATATTCAAAAAGGTGCTTGGAAATAACATAGAAGCTAAAAAGTAAAAATATATGTTTGCTCCCCTGCTAAAATGGTGAATCATCATCTACTTGCTGACCTCAGCTTTCCATCAGGCATTCATATTTGATTTATAGTTTGAAAACTGTAAAATAAGGAAAAGGCCACATTTAGGTTAATATCGTAAGTGTGCAGATAACTGCACCATAATCATGACTCTTGCCTTCTACTTTGTAAGAGTACAAATGATCAAGAGTACAAATGGTCAGATGTATAATACATTGTATATGTGATATATGTGCAAGATAAGTACCATCCCTTTGTATCAAAAGTAAAGCTAAGAAGACCTCAGAAAACTATGTGTGAGCATACACACAAAAATTATGTACAAAATGATATATATGTGTATATATTTCATGATTATAGTCCAGAGAGAAACAGAACACTAAGCTATAAAACAATAAAAACTATCCTCTTGAGGATGCAGCATTTCAGTTCTCTAAACTGAAATAGGTTTTCCTAATGAAGTTGATGATAGGATATATAAATAGATTAATGGATATGGATCTATAGATCATACATATTTCTCTACCACTTGGTTTTCCTCATTCCTTCTGTCTTATCGTCTTGCTACTTCTCTGTCTAATGGTGCCCTCACTCTGTACCCTGCCTACACACCCACCTGCATTCTGCCACAAGGCTCCATTGGGTCTGGATGACTTTGGCTCATTAGAGATTGGGGATAGCCAATTGTATGATTTAATGTTTCCCGAAATATGCTCCTGTGGCCCACCTAAATACATAGACTCACCTAAGATGCTCACTAAAAATGCTCATTAATAGGCCATACCCCAGACCTACTGGAACAGATCTGTTTTTAACAAGCCTCCTACTCTCCCATTTTTATCCGTATTCAGATTTGAGAACTGCTTCCCTAGAGCAGTGATCCTCAGTAGGGAGATGCACAAACCTGGGAAGTTTCTTAAAAATTCAGGTGCAGCCCCTATAGAATTGGTAACTCATACATTAGGTATGGTGGTAATGGTGATGAGTTGAGTTCAAACTATCTTGCCACATGCCAGTTTGGAAATAACATAATACCTAAGGAGTCTGTCTGCCCCAAGGACTGAGAATCACTGCCCTGGAAGTCACCGTTAGTGATGGGAGATTTTCTTTCCCAGGAATGCATTGAAATATGAATATGTTGAGAACAGTTGTTACCCCTTGGATTTTGTGAGGCTCTTGAAAACAAGCGGTTAGAATTTAAAAATGGCATCACACACTTATTTTTATATTATAAAAAGATATAATTGTGTATGATATAGAAACTAAATACATTTCTTATGTAATGGAAATGATTAATAGACATCATAAGGTTTTTTTCTTGTTATATTCAACATAATAATTTTGAGGGGCAAATAAGCATGCAAAATGCTAATTTTTTAAATTGCTACTTTTGGTGACCATGATAACGTACCACTCAGATCAGAGAATGTAATTGACTAATGGCCCTATCTGCTCCCGTCCTGGATCAGCCATACACCAAAGCCATACTTCTAACAGGCTACTCCCAGCCAATGCCTGATCACAGAGTGGATAATAAGGTGGACCCATTCCAATGACATTCAGAACTCCTGACTTTGGTTTGAGGGCTTCCCACTGACCTGGTCAAATCTTTCTTAGAACAGCAGGGTAGTCCATAATTCTTCATATACAGTCTTCCTTCCGTCTCTCCTTCTGCAGGTGTCAGACCTACATCATGGTCTGACTGAAGGCTCTCTGTGCCTCCTCTTTTTCCCTTTCCCCATCTTGCCTTATTCTCTTCCTTGTTAAATCTCTTGCTCATCTCATCTCATCCTGACATGTGCTTCTTGGCAAACCAGAACCCTCTGCTTCATTGAAAACACTACTCATTTTGTGTTCCAACACACACACACACACACACACACACACACACACACACACACACACAGACACGTAGGTTTTTTAAGATTTTATTTATTTGACAGAGAGAGATCACAAGTAGGCAGAGAGGCAGGCAGAGAGAGTGGGGGGGGAGCAGAATCCCCGCTGAGCAGAGAGCCCGATGTGGGGCTCGATCCCAGGACCCTGAGATCATGACCTGAGCCGAAGGCAGAGGCTTTAACCCACTGAGCCACTCAGGCGCCCCCACCCCCCCTACGTAGATTACTCATAATTTCCTCAAACTTCAAACTATCTTCTTCCTGGCCATCAGAATGACTCTCTTCTCAGTGTCATTCTTATAGTTTCTTGCTCTCTAGTGAATGACAATAAATGGTAGTATATTTTTTTTAGATAAAATGTCCTCGGGGTGCCTGGGTGGCTAAGTTGGTTGGGTGTCTCCCTTTGCCTTAAGTCATGACACCAGGGTCCTGGGATCGAGCCCTGTGTTGAGTTCTCTGCCCAGTGGGGAGCCTGCTTCTCCCTCTCGCTCTGCCTGCTGCTCTGCCTACTTGTGCGCGCTCTCTCTCTCTCTCTCTCTCTCTCTCTCTGTCGAAATAAATAAAATCTTTAAAAAATAGATAAAATGTCCTCTTTTGGCACTTTATTTTTCATTATAGCTTCCTGTTAATATAATGCTTCAAACAGTAAAGATTCAAAGGATTCCTAAAGACCCCCAGGAGAACTTCTAACTGTGGGAATTGCAGTACCTAGTCAGGGAGATATTTGGGGGGTCAGAGCCCCACAACCAACACTCTGTAAGTAACTGTCTGCTGCATTTACTTCTGTGTAATGGTAGAGTAATCACTCACCTCTTCTTTCCTTTTCCACTCATGTCTCCAAAGCAACAATGAAAGCTTAGACAGGTTTTCCTTCCTTTCCAGATTACCTTGATAATGGCTCTTCCTGCCATATAAAAAAGACAGCAACTTTAAGGATAGTGTCTGTTTGTCTTCTTTTGGAACTCTGATATGGGAGAAATTGGGGTCTACTCAAATGTTGTTTAATGTAAATAGTTACACTCAACCTGACAAGGTAAGAAAAATGGAGAGGTAGGGAAAAATCCCGTCTCTGTAAAATCATTGTCCACCATGCGTACTGTAGTGACTATGCAATTAGACTTTTTGTATCTCAGCTAATATGGGACATAAGCTAAACCCTAAGCTAGTAACCATTGCGAAAGATCCTGAATGTTGAATCCTATAATCCTTAAGGTCTTTGACAGACAGAATTTTTTAATACTTTGCAATTTTTATTAGAGTATTCAAGATGTTTCAGAATGAATTAATATTTAAATGGATATTTAGCAACTGAAATATAAATATTTCAAATTAGGCCTACCATTCTTTAAATGCTTCTGTATTTATCCTCAATTAATTTATTTACTTATTCTTTTACTTGCTAAATTTGGAATGAAACTTCATCACTTCCTTTGGATGATTGGTAACTATAGCAATTGGAAGGAAAATAAAAAGTAAATACAAAAGTGGCTGTATCTGCTAAGTGAGTCATTTTAGGAACTGGAGTTGCAAATCAATTATAGGAGCCAGTGGTGGGCTTTATCACTGGTGGGATTACACACTCTTTCCTACAGTGTTTTACTCACCCATTTTATCCTCTTCTTCACACATGAATTCTTAAATCAGCAAGAATGCCTTTGGGACAGCAGTGAAGAAGAAAATAAATGTAATAGTGTCTCCCTGTTAAGGAAAATAAGCTGGCTTGTTAGTTTTTCAAATCCTATTATATCGGATCCAAGCTACCTTTGTGATACTATATTTCTGGTACCTTCTGCATGTTCCTTATATACCAGTCAAATAGGAAAACTCACTCTTCCTAGATCACCAGGTGGATGTACTGGCCTCTGAGCCTTTGCTCATACTATTCCATCTTCCTAGAAATCAGAAGATGCAGCCCCTTGCCTCTGGGAACCACCAGTCTACTCCCTGCTTTTATGAGTTCAACTTTTGTAGATTCCAAATATAAGTGAGATCACGTAGTACTTGTCTTTCTCTGACTATTTTATTTCACTTAGCATAATGATGGCTATAGTTACAATATTGTATAATTGAAAATTGCTAACAGAGTAGATTTTAAGTGTTCTCACATTTAAAAAAGAAAAAAAAAGGGGTGCCTGGGTGGCTTAGTAGGTTAAAAGCCTCTGCCTTCGGCTCAGGTCATGATCTCAGGGTCCTGGGATAGAGCTTCTCATCGGGCTCTCTGCTCAGCAGGGAGCTGCTTCCCCTCTCTCTCTGCCTGCCTCTCTGCCTACCTGTGATCTCTTTCTCTCTGTCAAACAAATAAATAAAATCTTAAAAAAAAATGCAGCCCATCTCTTAAGGACCAATTTACACCTTACCTTTATGTGATGTCTCCCTTGACTACCTAAGCAGGAAGTGACCCTTGTATCACTAACACAAACACAGTATCAGTTTACAATCTGGAGTCTGGATGCAAATCCCAGCTCTCCTGCTGGGTCATTTAAGCAAATCACCTAACCTTTCTGAGCCTCGATGTCCTTGTCTGCTAAATGGGGAAAACAAGTTTCAACACTATTTGTTTAGAAATTAAGTGAGTTATTATTATGGTTATGATTCTGGTATCATTTTATCCTACCTAGCCTTACAGTATAATTGTTTATAAGAGTTATTTATCTTAGTTTGTAAGCTCCTTGCAGGTAAGGATCTGTTGTTTTCGTCTGTCTAGCCACCATAATTACATGTGAATGACAAATGTTCAATGACTATTTTTCTTTTTCCTTTTTTTTGGTAAATGCATGAAATATAGAGTGGATTAGTTATGACTTCTATATCTATTTTCACAATAGTTAATCCTACCTGGGGATAAAAGTTATAATCATAAGAACTGTGACTATGATATAAGGACAAATGAGAAATTTACCTTTAGGGGCTAAATATAGGGAAGATACACCTCGTTAGACTTATTGGAGATAGCTTTTGGGGTAGTTTTCATTTTTCCTATCCCTAGGCAGCTACTTCCTAATCTTTTTTTTTTTTTAAACAAAAAAACTTTAGGTAGATCTAAAGGCCAACAGCTTCCAATAAGTACTAGGGTGGAGAAAGGATAGGATGCAGGTTGCCAACCACGCAGATTCACAGGAACCCTAGGACTGGGGAGGTCTGTGGAGCTCGGGTGCTGCCTCCCCACTGAGGCCAAGTCCAGTTCAGCTAGTACAGCTGGTTGCCTTCCAGATTTCAGTTCTGTTGCATTAAACTAAAATTGGCTTTGCTACTTTCAATTTATAGTTGGAAACCAATATGAAATGTCCTCATTGTAGGCTCAAACATACCGGTAGATGTTAAATAATGAATCCCATGTGAACATAAGAATTATCTTTCTATAGATGGTTGGGGATTAAGTTTTCAGACTTCTGATTATTGTTAAGGTGTACACCTGATTTTGTCCCAGAAGAGCACATCTTTAATTTGATCATAAAAATTAATGGTAAATGGGTTATGAGACAGAATTTTGCTTAGCTTCTTTATAGATACGCTCTCCTTCTGTCAGGTTACTGTCTATAGCGTAGAAAACTACCACTGTTTTCCAGAAGTCTTTGTTTTCTCCCTGCCCTCATTTATGATTACTCTTAGCAGAGCAAGAGGTAAACAGGCCTGCCTTAGAGCCTATACGCCCTCCAGCAAGTATTCCAACACTTCCAAAAATGGAGCTCAAGTTAGGGGAAGGGAGAGGAGTAAGAGGAAAAACGTGCTATATTTTAGTTCTTATTTGAAATATTAATTACTTAAAAAATGCAGATTAAACTCCATATTGAGTTAAAGCATTAATTTATCATATGTAGTAAAGCCTCCTTAGAACATCCCTAGATTGTTTAAATCTACATTCTAAGGAAAATATGCCATGTGTTTGATACTGGGGTAATAACAGGGAATATTTGTTTTCATGCCATTCTTGGTTTTTTGTTTATTGTTTGTTTGTTTATTTTTAAGAGAGAGTACAAGTGTGTGAGCAGGGGGAGGGGTAGAGGGCAAGGCAGAGACAGAGAATCCTAGGTAGGCTCCACCCTCAGCCTGACCCTGATGTGGGGCCTGATCTCACCACCCTGCGATCACCACCTGAGCTGAAATCAAAAATCCGATGCTTAACTGACTGAGCCACCCAGGCACCCCTTCATGCCATGTTTTCTAACCATTCTTATGACATATAGATTGTGATGTCTAAACTACTGGGGAGTCTGTTTTATTTGTTATGGATCATTTCAGTGCCCCTTGGAATGACTTAAATTAGTGCTCCTATATTTATTTAGTGATACTTCAGTATAAAGCTCACAAGATATAAATCCTTATTATAAACATTGCCTGTCTTCACATATAAAATAGAGAAGAATGTTGGCAAGGATGCAGAGAAAGGGAACCCTCTTACACTGCTGGTGGGAATGCAAGCTGGTGGAGCCTCGCGGAAAAACAGTATGGAGGTTCCTCAAGAAGTTAAAAATAGAGCTACACCACGAGTCAGCAATTGCACTACTAGGTGTTTATCCCAAAGATACAGATATAGTGAAACCTGCACCCCAATATTCACAGCAGCAATGACCACAGTAATCAAACCGTGGAAGGAGCCAAGATGTCCTTAGACAGATGAATGAATGAAGCAGATGTGGACTGTGTGTGTGTGTGTGTGTGTGTGTGTGTGTGTGTGTGTGTGCATACACATACACAGTGGAATATTAACCCTCAGAAAGGTTGAATTCTTACCATTTATATGGATGTGGATGGAACTGGAGGGTATTATGCTAAGTGAAATAAGTTAACTGGAGAAAGATAATCATCATATGTTCCACTCATATGTGGAATATAAGAAACAGTACAGAAGACCATAAGGGACGAGAGGGAAAACTGAATGGAGAGAAATCGGAGAGGGAAACAAACCATGAGAGACTCTTAATTATGAGAAAGAAACTAAAGGTTGCTGGAGGGGAGGAGGGTGAGGGGATGGGATAACGGGTGACAGGGATTAAGGAGGGCACGTGATGTGATAAGCATTGTGTGTTATACACAACTGATGAATTGTTGAACACTGCATCTGAAACTAATGTACTGTTTGTTGGCTAATTGGATTTAAATTTAAAAAAAGAGAGAAAGATAAGATATCAGGTAACCTATATCCCAAACTCCTAACTTTTAAACCACCCAATGTGTAACAATTGCTTTAGAAAGTGTTCACCCCCTTAGGGCTGGGGCCATATATCTTTCACCTCTGAAAGCACAGAGCTATGTATGGTAGGGATGAAATACATAGTCAACAAATAATTCTCAAAAGGAACTTCCTAAATGAATCCACTTTCTTGCCTTAAGGAATTAATGTGTGATACTTATCCCCATGTAATGCGTGATCTCGTTACGATATTAGGTGGGTGAGCCTGTAGGTTCTATGGCCATATGAAGAATGCATTTCCCAACACTGCAGCAAAGTTACTGCAAAGCTTCTGAGTGGAAATAACTGCTGGGTGTTCACTACATACATCAGACACTACATTAAAGGCTCTACTTGGATTGTCTTGTTGAGTCCAAACATCTACCCTACTGAGGACTATTATTAACTTCAGTTTACAAATGAAGACATTGAGGTACAGTTGAAGAACACTATAGTTGTTGTTTGGTATTTGTTCAAAGTCACAGGTCATAAATGACCTTGATTTCAAAACAGGGAAGTCTGACTTTACAACCTGAAGCCTTAGTAGCCATTTTGCTCTACTGCCTTTTAAATAGACTCAGAAAATGCACATTTTGTACAAGAAAAGCAGATGGTAATCATACACTTCAAAGCCCACTCATTCATACTCTGTCCAGGTTTTCAACAACCCTTGCTGGAGTTTCAAAACCAAAAAGAGGGACCACTTCTGCCTTCAGTGTGTTCGTAGCCTTTCAGGAGGTGATAACAACATGGTGACTACACTATAGGCTTGAACAGGGGACAGCGAGGCCACCTTCAACGGGTCTTCAGTTGACCCAGGTTTTTTGAGATTACACTGTAGAGGAACTGAGGGATTGTCTTAGAGAATGAGCAGGAGTTTACTGGGGTGCAGGACTGGGAGTATGCTAGGCAGAAGAACAGCCTGTGAAGAGATGCAAAGATGAGAGATATCAAGGCTGACGTGTTTGGGTAAATTGAAAGTAGAACAGCAAAAACAAGGAATATGGGCAGGAAAGGGTCATACATTGACCAAGGCATTCTGTTCAAGCTCACACATGCTATTTGTGGAGCCCAGATTTTAAAACTGGTTTTCCTAAGGCCAAAACTGTTAGACCAGCTTATGGCATAAGCTGGTAGCTACTCAGCGTAAATACATACTCATACATACATCAGAATGTTAGAATCTGTCTCCCCTTGCCTTCACTGTCCCTCCACAGACATATTTCACTTTCAGTTTCTTACATTAGTTCTGTAAGGAAATTTTAATTAATTGTGCCAGCAATTCCAGGTTGACCAACAAAAAGAAAAAAAAAATACAGGCTTCATGTTGATGGTAAAGATGATGGATGTTCCCTGCTTTTTGAAAAGTTTTGCCAGGCATGATTGATTTAATAATAGGCAGGTTTCATTTTAATGCTAGTGACAACTGGGGGAAGAGTTGGCAAGGAGAATAAGAGAGTGGTACTCTATAGCAGGTATTTAACGAAGACAGCATGAAAATCAATATTAATCCTTTGCTGGCAACTGAAAATTTCAAACAACTTAAACAGATGAATGGGCCATAATGTCAGTCAGTAGTATCAGTCTATTCATTGGCTTACTCTTGAACTAAATGGGAAGTGTTGTTGATTAAAAATCCTTTCCAGGGGTGCCTGGGTGGCTCAGTCGTTAAGCGTCTGCCTTCGGCTCAGGTCATGATCTCAGGGTCCCGGGATCAAGCCCCGCATCGGGCTCTCTGTTCAGCAGGGAGCCTGCTCCCCCCCACCTTCTGCCTGCCTCTCTGCCTACTTGTGCTCTCTTTCTCTCTGTCAAATAAATAAATAAAATCTTAAAAAAAAAAAAAAAAATCTGTTCCAGAGATGCCACCACACATATTAAACAGTTCTTACTCTCCCTGGGGGCCAGAAAATGTTCCTTGCTTTGACTTTTCAGGTCTTCCTTTAATCCCATCAGTTTTCAAGTAGCTCTGTGCTCCTCCTGTGGGCGAAATCCGAGGCCATCTGTCTCCCACTTACAGAGCAGGTGACCTCCCCACCCAAAGAGTGCATCTCCTACACACACCAGAGATAATCCTAAGATACGATAGCTGCAGAGAGAAGTCCTATAGAACAAATCAAACCTCGGGCATTGCCCCGTGGCTGCATTTCTCATCCTTATCTGTACAAGTGGGTAGAAGACAGGTCATGGGAAAGCAGTGAGAAAAATTAAGAAAAAGGCACTGTAAACTTTCTATTTGTTGTACCAAGGAAATGTCTCCCAGGATGATTTTTATAATTTAGTCAGTCAGTCTGGGTTGGCATAGAGCTTAGGTTAGGTTAGGCCTGAGGCTGGCCAGAGTGTTGGAATGCTTGTAAAACTGAGCCTTGATCCAATCAGTCCCTCAGGAAACACTTGGGAATTTCGTGTGGTCTTACCTGTTACTTGCACCAGGTTAGTAGAAAGACACATGCCTGAAGTATCCAAAACAATTGGGAAAGTGTAGAAGAGATTAAGACCACCCCAGTGAATGCTAAACAGGAGCTCCTTGAAGAGTAAGTGTGAATCTTTCTGTCAACCAAGAGTAGCTGTGCATCTCTGTGGGATCCTGATGGCATCTCTTTTCACTGAGGGTGCCGTTGTGTTCCCGATCAATGTAACATATTTTAGGTACATCCTCATGTCTTTGACTTACATTAATGGAACAGATGTGTTTTTTCTCTGTCTTTTTGTGTCTTTCCATCAATCAGATCTTTGTAATCATTGTGACAATGCCCAAGAACCTCAGTTTACAAAATTGTCTTTTTCACATTAATGATTAGAAAAGATCTAGAAAAATATGAAAGTTTTCCCAAGTCCTCTTTGATAAGAAAGTGAGGGAGAGGGCACCTAGGTGGCTCAGTTGGTTAGGCAGCTGACTTGATTTTGGCTCAGGTCATGATCTCAGGATACTGGGATCCAGCTCCATGGTAGGCTCTGCACTCAGTAGGGAGTCTTCTTCAGGAGTCTTCCTCTCCCTCTGCTCCTCTCTCCATTTGCTTGCTCTCTCACTCTCTCTCTCTCTCTCAAATAAATAACATCTTAAAAAAAGAAAAAAGAAAGAACGTGAGGGAGGGAGATGTCCACAATGTAATCCCCTATCTCCTGCTGTAAGCACAAAGTTAGATGCATTACATTATTACCTTGTTTAATACATGTTTGGTAGCTTGGTGTTCTAATACCATGTTAGATGAGGTCACTGGGACTTGGACAGTGTCTGTGTGAGTGATACAACAAGAATAGATTCAGAGGTCCCAGATTCCAAATGGTGCACTTTTGGCATGGTACACTTTTCAATGTACCATATTATACTTAAAAAATAATTCTAACATATGATAAAGACAAATAGCCTGGGAGTCCTCCTTGATGTTTCTCTTTCTTTCATACCTCACATTCAAAGCTTTAGGCTATATCTGTACATTTATAAAGAGGGTTCAGTTACCTGCAAGCTGTCAGCATCTCTTTCTTGGATTATGCACTATCCTCCTAACTGGTCTCCCTGTGTCTACCCATGTCTTCATATTGTCTAGCCTGGACATAGAAGCTTGAATGGACCTTTGTAAATGTCAAATCAAATCATTCTTCTGATCAGAACTATCTGTGGCTCCCTACTTCACTCAAACTTAAAAGGCCATTATAGTTCGCCAAAAGTGGTGAACAAGTGCAGACCTCCAGGTCTCCATCCCTCCACAAAAGCAACTAATAAGCTGGCAAAAAATGTCACACTCAACTTTTGCAGACCTCTGAAATCTAGTCATAAGCACAACAACCAAGAGAAATGAAGGAGAAAGAAGCTGCTGTAATATAGTAAGAGAGAGCAAAGGTGTTTTGAAAGTAGACTTTATCTTTGAGAGAAATTTTAGATTTACAGCAAAATTAGGCAGAAAGTTCCCATAAACCCCGAGTCCACATAAACATAGCCTCCTCCACTATAAATATTCTTCCCTGGAGTGGTACATTTTTTAAAAATCAATGAACTTACATTGACATATTATTATCACCCAAGGTCTACTATTTATGTTAGAGTTCACTCTTGTTGTATATTCTTAGGAGTTTTGACAAGTATCCACCATTATAGTAACATACAGAAGAGTTTCCCTGCTCTGAAATCCTCTGTGCTCTCCCTCCTCATCCTTCCCTTTGCTATAACCCCTTGTGATCAATTATCTTTTTATAGTTTCCATAGTTTTGGCTTTTCCAGAAAATCATATTGTTGGAATCATACAGTATGCCTTTTCAGATTGGCTACTCTCACTTAGTTATACACATTTAAGATTCCTCCATATTTGCCACCTGTGTATCTCCTTTGGTGAGGTGGACAACCTAGAAGTGGATAAATTCCTGGAAACATACAACCTACCAAGATTAAATCATGAAGAAATAGAAAATCTGACTGAACCAATAACAAGTAAGGAGATTGAATCAGTAATCAAAAATCTGCCAGCAAAGAAAAACCCAGGACCAGATGGTATCACTGGTGAATTCTACCAAACATTTAAAGACTAATTAAGAATAATCCTTTTTAAACTCTTCCAAAAAATAGAAGAGAAGGGAACCCTTTCTTATTGTATCATGATGGCAATACCCTAATACATCAATTGATACATAAAAAACATTTGACAAAAGTGAACACCACTTTGTTGTTTAAAAAAATAAGCAAATTGTAAATATAAAGGAATTTCCTCAGTATGATAAAGAGTAGTGGGGAAAAACCTCCAGCTAACATTATACTCAATAGTGAAGGACTAAAAGCTTCCCCTTAAGATGAGAAATAAGACAAGATGGACTATTTTTGCTATTTCTATTCAACATTGTACTGGAAGTTGTATAAGACATCTAAATTGAAAAGAAAAAAGTAAAATTATTTCTATTTACAGATGATATATATATCCTTAAGAATCCACAAAAAGCTATTGGATATAATAAATGAATTCAGCAAACTTATAGAATATAAGATTAAAAGCAAAAATCAGTGCTATTTCTACATACAAGCAATGAACAATTAAATTAAGAAAACAATTTCAAGTACAATAACATCAAAAAGAATAAAATCCTTAAGAATAAATTTAACAAAGGAGGTGTAGGACTTGTACACTGAAACTATTAAAATATTGGTGAAAGAAATGAAAGAAGATACAAATAAATGAAAAGTCATCCCATGTTCATGGATTGAAAAACTTACTATTGTTGAAATACTGTTACTCAAAGCAATCTACAGAGTCAGTGCAATCCCTGTCAAATGTTATGCAGAAATAGAATTGTCGATCCTAAAATTCCTATGGAATTGCAGAGGATTGCAAATATCCAAAACAATCTTAAAAATGGAGAAAGAAAGCTGGAGGACTCAACACTTCCCAATTTGAAAGCTTATAAAGCTACAGTAATCTAAACAGAGTTGTAAGGGGCGCGTGGGTAGCTCAGTTAGCTGAACTCTTGATTTCAGCTTGGGTTGTAATCTCAGGGTCCTGAGATCTAGCCCTGTGTCTAGCTTTGTGCTCAGTAGGGAGTCTGCTTGAGATTTTCTCTTCTCCTCTCCTTCCGCCCCTCTCCCCACTTGAACAAACACTCTTTCTCTGGAATGAATGGATAGATCTTAAAACAAAAAACAAAAAAACAAGTTGTACAAGGGGCATACGAATCGCCATATAGATCAGTATTATAAAATTAAGAGTATAAACACGAATTGGAATCCAAAAATTAATTTTCCGCAAGAGTGCCAGGTCTATTCAGTGGAATATTCAGTGGTCTGTTATTCTTCAACAAAGGACTTTAGAACAACTGGATATCCACATGCAAAAAAAAGGAACCTGGTCTTCTACCTTACACCTTCTAAAAAAATAACACAAAATTGGGGCACCTGGGTGTCTCACTGGGTTAAAGGCTCAGGTCATGATCTCAGGGTCCTGGGATTGAGCCCCGCATCGGGCTCTCTGCTCAGCAGGGAGCTTGCTTCCCCCTCTCTCTCTGCCTGCCTCTCTGCCTACTTGTAATCTCTCTTTCTGTCAAATAACTAAATAAAATCTTTAAAAAAAAATTAAAATAACACAAAATTGATCAAAAACTTAGCTAAATGTAAGAGCTAAAAGTATATACCTCTCAGAATGAAACATGGGAGTAAATGCTCACGACCTTGAGTTTGGCAATGGATTCTTTGATATGGTCCCCAAAGTGGAAGCAACATAAGAAAAAAATAGACAAATTGAACCTCATCAAATTAAAAACTTCTATGCATCAAAGGATGCTATCAAGAATGTGGAAAGACAAAATTATATAATTGGGTAAAACACCTGCAAATCATATATCTGATAAAGATGTAGTATCCAGATTATATAAAAATTCTTCAGTCTCAACAACAAAAAGACAAACAACCCAATTAAAAAATGAGCAAAGACCTTGAATAAATATGTCTCCAAAAAAGATCTATATTCCCATAAAAAATGCTCAATCTCATTAATCATTAGGGAAATGCAAATTACAACCACAGTGACATACCACTTACCCACTAAGATAGCCATAATAGTAATTTTTTAAAAAGAAAAGCAGAAAATAATATGTGCCGGTAAGGGTGTGGAGGAATTGGAACCCTCCTGTTGCTGGTGGGAATGTAAAATGGTGCAGCCTATAGAGAAAATGGCATGGCAGTTCCTCAAAAAGTTAAATAGGAGATTATTATATGACCCAGAAATTCACTCCTAGGTGTATACCCAAAAGAAATAAAAACAGGTATTCAAACAAAAACTTATACACACATGTTCCTAGAATCACACTATTCGCAATAGACAAAATGTGGAAGTAACCCAAATCTCTATGGATTGATGAATGGTTAAACAAAACGTGGTATAGCCATAGGATGGAATATTATTCAGCCATAAAAACTGGCATACTCCACAACATGGATGAACCTTAAAACATTGTGCTATTGAATAAAAGAAGCCAGGCACAAAAGGACATATTTTATGCAGTTCCGTTTGTAGAAAATGTCCAAAATAGGCAAATCCATAGAAACAAAAGGCAGATTGGTGGTGGCCAGGGACTGGAAAGGTGGGAAAATGGGGAGCCACTTCTTCATGGGTATGGGATATCCTTTAGGGGTTATGAGAATGTTTAGACTAGGTCGAGGTGATGATGATAATTGTTCTTTTGTGTTCAGACCCTAGCTGATGCTTGGCAGGGAATTCAGGAATGTGAAAAGAATACCGGTGTGAGGTTACAGTCCTAGAAAAAGAGATACCTGACATATGATCTGGAATTCTGCATGAAATTCATACCAGACACCAAATGGAGGTAAAAAGCTCCTAGTGACTTTAGGCAATATAGCAAGGGAGTGTAGCAACCTATGACTCAATGAGATCAGCGTCAACGTGACTAACTCCACATCCCATATCTGGAGGACTATGTTGCGGACGCACTCCCCGTTGTTTACAGGCTCAGTTCCGAAGCTGGGCAGGTCCCAGGCTGCAGGTGGCAGACATCAGTGAGTCAGCCGCCTGCTGCTAGGAGGGACATGGGAACGTAGCTAATTATAGGTCTGGAACTACAAAGTAAACTGGAGAATTGAATCACTTACCCAAAGATTTGGGGGAAGAAGAACAGGATCTTAATCCCCTACTTTCTTCCTTTGTCTGTTTGCTTTGGGCAATGACTTTTCATTAGCCTGAATCTAGAGCAGTTTCTTGAAGTGTTCTGCTCTGGAGTGTTAACAGATGTTATATGGAAAATGGATTCTTTGGAGATACTGCGTTAAACAAAGTTAAACAGGCTTCATTGCAGGACTTTGGAAAGTTTTGATGTGGGCTGACCCTTTAAGAAAGGAAAGTAGCATTTGCCCAAACCTTTTTGCCTACAAAAGTCTTGTTTTGTTTCCTTGGTTTTGGTTTTGTCTTTTGTTTTAGTAAATTGTCTTACCAATCTATACTTCAAGGAACTCTTTTTGGGAAATGCTAATCTAGATATTTTTCTGTTTGCTTTTTGTGTGGCTTAAATCAGAGGGACTTGAAGTTCCTAACGTTTATATGCTGGTTGTTGAAAATTGTGTGGTACAAAGGAAAGCACACCGGGCTTAGAATCCACTCATCCAGCAACAAGAATCTAGAATTAGATACTAGATCAGTCAGTGCCCTGCATTACCTTGGGCAAGCTATTTTATCTCTGTTTTCTAGTCTATCAAGGAAATCCTAGAGCTAGCTGCTCTCAAAGATTTTTCTTTTAAAACCTCTGAAATTCCAAGTCCTTTGAAGTTGAATATGAGATTTCCCCCATTTAATATAACATCTGAGAATATTCTAGAGAGACTTATTATTCTACCCAACTTTTCCAAAGTCATTTTTCCAAGTATTTCACTTCTTCCTTGATTTGAGATGTTTCCTTTATCATATATTAAATTTCCTTATTTATTTTTAGGATTTATTTATTTATTTTAGAGAGAGAGAGAGAGAGAGAGCATAAACAGGAGAGGCAGAGGGAGAGAGAGAATCTCAAGACTCTGTGCTAAGTGCGGAGCCTGACATGGAGCTCCCTGAGATCACAACCTGGGCCGAAACCAAGAGTCAGACACTTAACTGGATATACTACCCAGGCACCCCCATATTAAATTCCCTTATAAACTTTGGTCTACCTCTGAACTTTCTAGTTTGTTCCATTGTTTTGATGCTGCAGTACCACACTAGTTATTGAAACATTTTAATTAGTTTTGCATATAATTTGGCTACTTTAGAATGTTAGCAACATCCAAGTAACTAATGGGAATAGGAGCTATAGTTCACTTCTGTTACTTATGGCATAATTTGAACACTAAAGATGTGTCTCGTATTTTCTAGTTGACGTTCCAGGATGGATCAGTTGGGTGGCTCTCTGGAATACCACAGCTGCCCAGAAGGTGACTAAATACAAGTAAATCAATGCACATTTCATTGCACTGTCCTCATCTCAGTTGCCCTGGGGAAACTTAAGTCAGCAGTCTGTATCTTCATCAGCCTTCTGGGCTATGTAGCCAACTTTTCATTACTTGCCCGACTACCTGGAATCATGAGTATGGTCTTCTCTGGCTTTTGAAATTTAGCCATGGTTCTTTCTTTCACACTATCTGCTTGGTTTTCCCCATCACCATTTTTAAATACCTGTGCCCAGTCAGTTTATAAGTCCTGCTTAATGATCCAGGAATTGATTAATGATCGTATGAATTGATTATAAAATTAAATATGTCCATTTGCAAATCTGTGTACCCACTTTAAATAACCAGGTTAGCTCTAACCAAATGCAAAAGTCAAATTAATTGCAGATGAAATATTGTTCTACTTATTGCAACAAACTGGAAGGATATTTAACCTTGCTAACCTCAGGAAAAACAAAGATCTTTGTTTTATGCTTTAGATGCTGCAGATATTCCCATGTTACAGATTTTGCATCAAGTCTATATTGCAAGCATCTGTCTAATAAGGGATATTTTCTTAAACTGAATGACTAACACTAATAGCAGGTGACATGGGACTATTTTTTTTCTTTCTTTCTCTCTCTCTCTTTTTAAATTTTTTTATTTCAAACATTCATCATTTGTTTCTAAAAGGGAGCCTTTCGTGTTCACTGCCCTACAAGTGTCTTACGGTAATTGCAGAAAGTCTTGGTGAACATTTTGAAAACCAATCAAATTTATTCACCCCACTTTGTGTTTCAGAATGTACAAATAAGATGTGTACTGCACATAAAATTTTGTTTGTTTGTTTGATGCAGATATTTATTTTAACTTCCACCTGGGAGAGGTTCAGCTAGCCCTTTGTGATGCCTGCATCAAAAGATGCAAACTGAAAATTGGTTTTAAGGTTGAAGGAAAAGAGAGCTGAGCCAAAATAAGTAAATAAATAGATAAATAAAAGCAAAGGAACCAAATGCTTGATAAATCTGGCATGGAGTCTTTGAGAAGTGAATGAAGTATTCACAATACTATATTAAAAATAAGAGGAATTTTTAAAATAACTCACACTCCACATCCTACTGATACAGACACAAATCTCAGAAGTAATTAAAATAAAGATATCAAAGGGGAGGGCAAATACCCCTGCACACTCAGAATGGTAAAATACACACAGCCTGACCTCGGTTACCATTGAATCAAATAAGCTGTTAATTACAAAAGGATGAACACCCTCTGGAGATAACAGCAAACTCCAGGCAGTCAATAGGATGTGATAACATCCAATACAATCAAGAAACATTTGAGTTGAGCACAGGATTATACACGAGGATTGGAGGATTAGGAGACATGGCATTTCTGAGTCTAGTAAACAGAAAGCACGAGATGCCAGCTGAGGAAGGTATAGGATAGGAAAGACAGATGTGATGAATTAATCACTAGGAGAGCAGGGAGATAATGGCCCAATTCTATTCCTGGCTGGCAGGGAATGAATGCACTAAGATGACCTCTCTTGGATCTCTCATCTTGCATTGTGAGTTGAGTGGATGCGTGACTACAATGTTAAGTAATTCTAACAATGCTGTAATTGTTGTTGATTTTTGGTTAAGTAGGAGAGTGGCTACTTTGTATAATTTAAAAATTATGAGGCATACTGTGTCCCTTTAATAATCCTGGTATTACCGTATTGTCACTCACGGTTGAGATTAAAACCGAAAGCATATTTTAAGATAGAGAAATTAATTTTGATGAACGTGAGTACTGATGTTTATCCTATGTACTAGTTACTTATTGCTGGATAACAAATCACACCAAAGCTTAGTGGCTTAAAACAGCACACATTTTTTTAATGGCACAGTTTGTGTACATTAGGAAACTGGGTGTAGTTTAGCTCCATGCCTCTGGTTTAGGGTTTCTCACAAAGCTCCAAGCAAGGTGTTGGATGGGACTGCAGTCATCTCAAGGCTCAAACTGGGAAGAATCCATTACCAGGTTCATTCACATGACTGTTGACAGCCATCAGATACATTCCTGAGTTCAGTCATGTGGCTGTTAGAGGTCTCAAGTCCTCAGTGGCTGGTCTCCTAGATACATCAGTTCCTTGACATGCAGTCTCGTCCATGGGCCTCTTCATAACATGAAAGCTTGCCCTCCAGAAAGCAAGAGGTCCAAGAGAAATGGGCAGAGGGTGGGGAGGGAGACCAAGAGAAGAGAGAGCCCCAAGATGGAAGCCACAATCTTTTTGATGCCTAATCTCAGAAGCAGCATCCCCTCATCTCTGTTGTATTCTATCATCTAGAAGCAAATTATCTATTTTAGCCACTCAAGGAGACAGGATTATACAAGGGCATGAAGATGAGAAGGTGGGGATTATAGAGACAATGTAAGAGGTGATCTATAGCCTATCAAATATTCATGTTTCAATAGAGCAATATTGAAATACTCATTAAAACGAATTCTTTTGCAGTTCCTAACTAGTTCTCCTTAGCATTATCACTAACAGTTTATGGCCAGTAAATTATGTATGTATGACAAGTATGTGGAGACAAGATTAAGGAACTTCTTATGAGAATCTACAACGTATTCCCTTTATCCCTCCACCAGTATCTAGTAGGAACTCAAGTTGGCATCTCAACTCATACATTCATGATCTTATTTGACCCTTTGGCAACATAAGCATTGTGAACCACTCCCATGAAACAACTCTCTTGACTTTGGAGAGTACTTTTCTATTCTGATTTTTGCCTTACCTTGTTGACTTTGCCTCTTAATGTTGATCATATGTTTTTCTGTCTCTGTTTAGTTACTGAATTTTGATATCCTCTATGGTTTCCTTCTTAGTCCTTTTCTCTGTTCATCCCATTTATTTTCCTTTGGCAGCCTTACACATATGCACACCCATACCCTTGATATTGATGATCTCCAAAGAGGCATCTCTGGTACATAAATCTCTTTAGCTCTCGTGTATCCTATACGTCCATGAACTCCTCATTTCCATTTTATTCTTTTACCTCACAAATCTTGCTCTTCACCATCTTCAGCATCTCAGATAAAGGCAACACTGTAAATCAGTTGTCCAAAGCAGAAATATGCTAGAACCCCCATTTCCAGTGGGAAAATTGGCCAAAAATTGTCTCTCTACATCATTTTCTATATATTTCTCAAATCTTCTTTCTCTCTTCCAGTCCCACTGCAGTGACTCCAAATTGGCTATCTTTCTCAATCTAGAATAACACTGTAGCCTCCTTACTGGTTACTACCTCCAGTGGCAGAAATTTCCAGTTTGTCTTTGGGTCACCAGAATGATACCTGAATGATTAAAAAGCCCTTCCCTGGTTCTTTGTCACAGTCATGATAAAAATTCAAGCTACTTAGCATCGTGTGAGAACAACTTTATGTTCTTTACTTTCTTCTTTGCTTTCATCTCTCAGTTGGCTCCATATGCATTGAATGTTCTAGTCCTCTGGAACCACTTGCGGGATCCTGAAGCTACTTTCTTATACCACTGTAACTCTTCAGCCTTGTCTATTTGTCAGGCCCCCCTCTAAGTGGCTAACTCTTATTTATTTTCCCTAGGGCTACGAAAGAATCAGGTCTAGAATTGCTTCTCTCCATGCTGCCACTCCCACTGTGAGTGCGCACACACACATACACACGTGCGTAAATGCCATACAGCCACAGGGTGACCTGAATGCCCTTCTTTTGTCTTCCAGGAACATCTTAGCATACTGTATCATTGCCATGACTGTTCCGCATTGTATTTATCTGTTTACTTAAGCCTTTCTCCTGTTAGACCATGAACATCCTGAGGGTAGGATTTTACACATTTTCTGCATTCCTAACATCTAATTCACAGTCTGGCATAAAACAGGTACAAAACAATGTGGGATTGAATGAAGAAAAAAACATGTACATGAATGAACGAATGTTGAATTCTCATATTTTGACCATATACAACATATAATAAGTTTAATATATTTCATTTTTGCCAGACCTTCCTTTTTTAAAGGGGAATGGAGAGTGAAAGTCTTAAGAAGTGTGGAGATATCTGGGGCGCCTGGGTGGCTCAGTCGTTAAGCGTCTGCCTTCGGCCCAGGTCAGATCCCAGGGTCCTGGGATCGAGCCCCGCATCGGGCTCCCTGCTCTGCAGGAAGCCTGCTTCTCCCGCAACCAGTCCCTCTGCTTGTGTTCCCTCTCTCGCTGTGTTTCTCTCTGTCAAATAAATAAAATCTTTAAAAAAAAAAAAAAAAAAAGAAGTGTGGAGATATCTATCTCCCAGTCCCACTGGTGAGGAACAGAAATGGGAGTCTCAGAAATTCTTAGTTGAAATGGAGAGCTGCATTTTTTTTCTTTAGCTGATTGTGAAACTGTGTCTGCTTGTGTCCTATATGCTTATCTGTAATTTTTTTGGTGCTTCTAGTCATTTGGCTGCTGTATTGTGATTAGTTACATTCATAAGTTTCCCTCTTCTGCAGAGATGAGGGGTTTTCTCTCTCTGCTTTGGCGGCCAGTTGTGGAAAGTGGTGAGCAAATATTGTGAAGGTTTGCTTTTCATGAAAGAGTCACCTTTGACAGAATCTCTGGAAGATGGTCAAGAGCTATAATGAAAGACAAACTTCAGTCAACCAAATTCAAGTCCAGAGTTTCGATTCTTGTTGTGGTTGAGGTTCCAGAATCTCACCAGAGCGGGATTGGTTATAATCCTGTTGAGTGATTTGCCGAGTGATAATAACAGAGTACGAGGTTGTTTTGGGCCTCTCTTAACAGTTCAAATTCCTCACAGATACCATCTTATTAATTCTCTAAACCTGCCTGCATCATAGAGGAAAGCATTGAACCTATGCTCACAGGTAGGTACTTGAGTCTGTTTCATTGCCTCGGGGCAGGACCACACCCAGTGACCCAGTGCATACTAGGAAAATGAGATCTATCTGCTTTAATTGTGGGCCCTAGTGCCTTTTATCCTCCCTGGAGTGGACTCCCTCAGCTACAATTTAAGTCTTTTGATTATTACTAACATTATTATCCACGTATAATGATTTAGGGTCCTAAATTTGTGTGTGTTTGTTGGTGTCTGTGTAACTGATCTAAATATAATGACCTAAATCTGTGTATGCATCTGTGTGTAACTAATGTGGGATTTTCCTTGAGGGGGAGTTTTGGGGGTTTTTTTTTTTTTGTTTTTTCTTTAATTTGTGAGTTCAGTCATAGAGTGCTGAGCTCCATCCTCGCAATCTCTCCAGCTCGCAATCCATGTCACTGTCTCCGTTACCATCTTAAATGATACTTTTTCTCTTTGGATACTTTTTCTCTTTAGAACTGAACTAATGAATCTGTCCTGAAGACTTCATAGACTAGATGTTCAAGCTCTAGCTTTAGGGAAAATTATGAAAAAGGAGTTGTGAGTAAAAACCTTTCCTTCCTTGGTGGTCCACTTCTCACCACCCACATTCCCCACCCATCCCCATTGCACAGTTGTCCTCGGGGTATCATTTTTCTCTCTGTTCATGCATCCAAACAGACCATATTTGACTCAGTGATACAACATGCTGCTTTTTGAAATACATCAACATTGTAACAAAAATCAGACATAGGATGAAAGGCCAAATCTCTTATGGTCATGCTTTAAACATCAGCCAGCAGAGAAAGGAGAATTTTTTTTTTCATCTGAGACTTCTTGTCTCTCCTGTTTAGGCTACCAGCCCACCTTCACACAAATATGATCTTCCTGCTACTTTCAAGTTATATTGACAGAACATCTCCTTTGGTCTGATTTCCTTATCTCCATTATCAAAACTGTGATCCAGCCACACATTAACTTAATTTCTTTCACACCAATCTTTGACTTGTACTATAAGCTACTAAACAGTGCAAGAGTTCTGATCAACAATATGCACAACAGTATACTTTGTGATTCAGTGTTAAAACTTGGCATTGGTGAGGATGGAGAGAAGCCTGCATTCGCATACTTCATTGTTCCTCACAGTGTGGATTTAGATGTGAACAGTAGACCTGCTCTATCAATTTGTTCCTACCACTGAAGGAAGCTATTCAGGGATGAAATAGATACAGGAAATACCAAGCAGACCAATGGAAAGACACTGAGACTTTGATGACATTATTGATCCTCTAATTCAGACCAACCCTGAGGTTGCCCCACCTATGTTTTTCCTAAGTAATGATCCTCTACAGCCACGTTACATATTCAGCCAGTTTGTACGTTACTTGCTTCTCAGGTCACCCTATAATATATACTAAATATGGGATATGATGTAGGTTGTAAAAAGAATAATATGAATCTATATATACTAATGGAAATAGAATGCAAAGTAAGTTGCTGTATTAAAAAAATCAAGATGCAGAATGTTGTGTAATAGTGTTCCATTTGTATATAAAAGTGATTTGGAACCTTTATGTATTCATGTTAGTTTATATATCTTTGTATATGCAAAGAATATTTCTTTCTTTATGTTATAGAGAAATATAAATAAGATACCATTGGCCATGGGCATGGGAATAGGGAGTTGGGAAAGAGGAAGAGGGCATATTTTTACCTTATACAATTCTTAACTGTTGGGATTTTTTTAAATTGGAATTGTTCACTTAAAAAATTGAGAATGACAACTAATGAAAAGTTTTTAAATTCTGCCTTGTGCCAGATGGTGCTAGGCTTCGATATTATAACACTAACTTTGAAAAGGTATTCACTGGCTAAATTAGGTAAACTTACATAAACAAATGTAATAATATGTTTATTGAAAGTGCAGAGATAATGTTAGAGAAGAGGGGTGCTTAATTCTGTCTGGAAAAGTCACATACAGAGACCTTCCTATAGGAGGTGAGGCCTGAGCAGGGTTCTAAAGTGGCAATAGAAGTTTAACAAACAGACCAGAATGAGGCTGGGGTGGAGGCTTCAGGCAGAAGTTATATCACTGTTTGAGCATACAGAGGGATAGATTTATCTTTCAGGAACTGTGAGTAATTTAGAAATATTGGGGAGGGCAATGAGAGTAGAGTGGTGGGTAAAAAGTAGCTCATGGCAAGCCTATTTACCATTTACCCCCCAGCCACCCTCAGTTTGTTTCTTGAGTTTAGGAGTCTCTTATGGTTTGTCTCCTTCCTGATCCCATCTTGTTTCATTTCTCTCCCCAACCCCCCCCATACCCCCCCACCCTGCCTCTCAAATTCTTTATATCAGAGAGATCATATGATAATTGTCTTTCTCTGATTGACTTATTTCACTTAGCATAATACCCTCCAGTTCCATCCATGTCGTTGCAAATGGCAAGATTTCATTTCTCTTGGTGGCTGCATAATATTCCATTGGATATATATACCACATCTTCTTTTTCCATTTATCTGTCGGTGGACATCTAGGGTCTTTCCATAGTTTGGCTATTGTGGACATAGCTGCTATAAACATTCAGGTGCATGTGTTGTGATGAGAAATCATTAAACCACTGATTTCATACTGGAAAGGAACATGATACTATGTAAATCTGTTTTAAAAATGAGGATCAGGAAAAGTGGCCATGAAAATCATTAAGAATCACCAAGATTCTTCACTTCAGCTCATCTCTTATTTACATTATTGATGTATGTTTGAGTTAAGTGTACTTGTATGTGTATCTTCAGGATACAAATGAGGCTGGTTTGGGTCTCATTACCGGGTTCATAAGAAGTAACATTAACAAGGTGGTTCTTGTGGTAAAAGCAGCTCCATCATAGGCCATCCCTTGGTAAAGTGGAGGTTTGAATGCTACTCACAAAGCTAGTCCCTTGTACACAAATACAAGGCGTTCAGCTTGCTGCGTACCCTACACTGAGGAGACCACAGCGTCTTTCTCAGCACCTTCCTTTTATTGACTTCATGTTATTTACTCCGCATTGTTTAATAGTAACAAGGCTTCAGTTCAATTACATATTTGCTACAAAAGGAGAAATCTTAAAAAACACAAGAAAACGTAAATATTTACTGGACACTTAACATATTTAAGAGCATGTTTTGCAACTTACAGCCAAAGTTAAAGAAATAGAACATTTTGGAGCAATAAATAAGTTTTTTGTAACTTCCAAGTGGTATGAAGCACTTGTGTTTATAACCTACAAAGCCACACTAAAGTCATTTGAACTACTTTTGAGAATAAATAAACATTTATGCTCTATTTTCTAGATTGGTGCTAGAGATTTCTAAATAAGTGTGCAGTCTATTTCTAACCACATTTTGAAATCTCACAGCCTCAACATATAATTGTCTTCCTTCCTTTTCAATTACTCAAGAATGACACATCCTATTACCCTTCAAAAATTCTACTCAGGTAGAATTACCTATTCTACTCCCCTTCAAGATTCAAAACTCAAAGTTCTCTGTATTCTTTTTTCTTATTAATGTCTGTGTTAATTTTCCAGCAATTAAGGGAAGAACTAGAGTTTTAGCATATGTATTGGTTCTAAAAATCTGACGGTAGGGGCACCTGGCTGGCTCAGTCAGAAGAGCATGCAACTCTTGATCTCAGAGTCGTGAATTCAAGCCCCACATTGGGTGTGGAGATTACTTAAATAGGTTTTAAAAAATCTGACACTAAAAGATAAAATAAAGCTAAAATTAGTGTGATCTTTTTCCGTATTGTGATTAACCTGACCTGCTGTCTTCATCCAAATACTCCATCCCACCCAAAATACCAGTACCACAGAATCAGCTTCTTAACAAGCACCTTCACAATTCGATGCAACTGCTCTGCTTTAAAATTCCGTAACTCCTGTCCCCAAATCTAATATTTCAAATCCTACTTAATCAGAACAAAACAAAATTTAACTGATATAAAATTATTTGCAACTAAATAAAAGGCAGATAACTTACCACATGGACTTTAAAGAAATAGGTTATAATAAACTGTTAATACCATATGAATTTGTATTAATATGCATGAAAATCATAATTTTAAATAATGCTCTTAATACAATCTGTTAATTATATATAATGAACTATTTTATTCTTATATATTTATAAAATAATGTCTTGATCTGGTACATGCATTATTTATAAAAAGAAATTTGTTCATTAAGTATAGACTATTCATGCATCTGTTTTTATACTTTTTCTCATTAATCCAACATTCACTCTTTTTCTAGAGTTAAGAATTTTAAGAAACCAGGGGTGCCTGAGTGGCTCAGTGGGTTAAAGCCTCTGCCTTTGGCTCAGGTCATGATCTCAGCGTCCTGGGATCGAGGCCCACATCGGGCTGTCTGCTCAGCAGGGAGTCTGCTTCTCGCTCTCTCTCTGCCTACTTGTGACCTCTCTCTGTCTGTCCAATAAATAAATAAAATCTTAAAAAAAAAAAAAAAAGAATTTTAAGAAACCAAAAATCAAATAGTTTAGGATAGCAGAAACATGATTTTGTCTTTTTCTTATTCAGACTATTGAATTGGAGACTATTTCAAAGAGACTAGAAGACTCATTTGGAAGTGCTGTCAAAAATGGATTGAAAAGTTTAAACTTTCTAAGGAAGGAGACCAGTGAAGAGGTTATAACTGTAATCCAGATCAGTGAGAGCTGTTTGGGCCTCTTGTGACATAGCAGTTGGAAGGTAGAAATGGCAATTGCTATCAAAGACACTGAAAGCAGAAATAACAAGTTTGGGAGACCATGTGAAAATAGGGCATAGAAGAAACAGAAGTCTCAGTGATAACGCTAAGATTTTGGACCTGGAAACTTGAGTCATTGAAGGTGCCATTAACTGACAACGGGAAGCTGTGAGCAAATGTCAGTTTGGGGGAAAGAAACCAAATTTGATTCTGGAGCTCCTGAATTTCAAATTTTGTATGATACAAATAACATTATTAGTACCGTTTTACAGATGAAGCACTTAGACAAAAGGCAGTAAGTCATGTGTCCTGGGTCACACCGCCAGTATGTGAAAGGAGCCAGAATTTGAACACGGGCAGCTTTCCTTCTTATCATTCTAGTGAAATTTTAAATCTCTTGATTGACACAGATATGGTCTTTTTCATCAATTCTAGGTAATAAAAAGGTTGTAATTAGCATCTGGTCTTTATCAGCCCCGAACAGTTGTTTGGAAAGAATCTTCTACTTTCCTAAAGATTCATAGCCACCATTACCCGGGTTTCTGTCCCCAGTGGTGGATTTATTATAACTCTACACATGGGATCATCGATTGGCCCAAAACGGGGCACTAAATCCAGGTGGAACCAATCACTGCATTTCTTCAAAAAATGTTTAACTTAAACCTCAAGAGTTTCTTGGAGTTGTAAACTTGTGGTCATTAAGTAGCCATGTACTTAATTCCAAGGAGGGAGCTGTGTGAAAGAATGAAGGCAGAAATAATGGAAATGGGGTGTAGGAGATTGACTCTGGCAGCATTTTGAACTTGACTCCAATTATCCCTGAGGATCAGCTGCAATTCCTCTTGCCCTTGGTGTGGTTAAATGAAACAAATCTTTTTCCTACCTAACATATTTCAAGCCAAGTTTCGCTCACTCACTCAAAAGAGTCGTAGTTGATAGAGCCATACAACTGTGGGAACTCGAACAGGTTATTTTAAATCCCTGTATCAGTTTGCTCGTTTGCATGTGGGAAAGCAGACATGTACTTTTCAGGATTTCTCAGAGGATAAAATGACATATGTAAACTACCTGCCTTTCTGTACTTAAAACTTATTTTATTGCCTTGAAAAGTACCAGTCACTTAAGCTTCAGTGAATTCTTTCCTTTGCAATGGTTGGTTCCCTAGCGTGGCATATACCCATCTGTCTAGAATGTTACAGGTTTACCCATCACAGGGACTTTGATGTCCCTAACTTACCTTTCCCTCCTTCGGCATATCCTAGACTGATTTAAGTGGGGAGAGACCATAGTAAATGCCTGGTTGATTTCTGTATCCACAGTAACAGTAGCTGTTATAAAGATGAGACATAACAGTTGTTATTTCCTTAAGAAATAATTAGAGGATGTGGAGGACTAATTTCCAGCACATTAAAAAGTCTCTGTGAATATTCAGTGTGCTCTGAAATCCACAACAGTGGCTTGTCTCTCTATATTGGTGTGTTATATAGATTTTGCTACATTTGTATATTAATCTCTCCCTCCCTCCCTTCCTCCCCTCCTTCCTCCATTTCTCCCTTCCCTTCTTTATTCGTCCTTTCCTCTCTCTCTCTCTCTTTCTCTCTCTCACTCTCACTCTCTAAATGAGGAGCACAGTCTGGATACAGTCCTGGTTGCTCCATTACCTCAGCCTTTGCTCTTTCTTGTAAGCTATTGCTGCCTTTTGGGATCATCTCTATTATTATTCAACTGAACAAGTAAGGGTCATTATAACAAGAGACCAGAATGAAGACCCCAAATCAAACATCATGCTCTGATACTATGGACATTTAAGATACTTGTCAGCTTTTGACATAACAGTAGTATAGAGCTATTAATGTTTATCAGGTAGTTTGAATAGGAAAAAAGAAAAAAAGCTCCAGTGGTGGTAGGAATTTTCCAAGCTTCGATTTAATGACTTTGTTAGTAAAGACATGGAATCTTAGAGAGATGTTATACCATTTTTAGGTACAAGAATCATTATTTATGGAATCTGTGTGTATTCAGTGCTCACCTATAACAAAGAATGCAGAGTAATTAGCAAGCCATAGCTTCCAACACGGGTTTCACCCACTTCAGCAAATACTGCCAAGATCTTCGTGGCTAATTTAGCATCTTGCTTATATGAGATAGGTAGGTGATATTTTCATTATAGGTAAGAAATAGGAGTCTAAGAAATTCATTACCTGTAATCCTACTATGGACAGTTGCCAGGTATCCATACCAATGGAGGATTGGAAGAGAACAATTTAAATGTGCAGAGCTTTAATTGGACTGGAATCTAAAAACAGCCGCAAAAAATTTTTACACTTTTTGAATGGAAGAGCACTCCTTTTCCAGAAGTCTTCACAGTGTATGTTACTCTTTTTTTTTTTGAATGGAGATGTTTGCTGCCAAATACCTGCTTAGGAGGTGAAAAGCCAAATTTAACTTTTCTTTCGTACAGCCTGGCAATTAAGCTTTTGCTTTAGAGGAGAGTTTGGGGTCTTCATTGTAATAATGGTTCTCATCATGGAAAGGTTTTATTAAGTACTCAGGGCCCATTGGGCAACATACATGTCACACAAAAAATAATCCCTATTTTCAGAGAACTCGTATCTTCTGTATGTAAGATTAATTTCACAAAGAGAATGCCCTAAGTTTGGTGCATATTCATGTGCCATCAGTCCTATAAACATAAAAGAGTTCATTGGTCTCTTTCACAGATGGGAATATGGAGCTCCAAGTAGTTAAGAGACCAGCCCAAAGCCACAGAAATGAGGAAAGCCAGTCGTCTTTTCACTACACATGTATCATGTTATTTTTTTATGCATTTAAATAGGCATTTGCCACAGGCAAAGTTGCAAAACCGATGAAGATTGTTTCTTATTTGACTCAGCTTCAACCTCTATTTTTCTTTAGACTGTTCACCTTCTGGAAGCTCTCATGACCCTTGTCTTCCATTATAGACTCCGTCCCTCAGTTGTGTCTGAACCCTTCTCTTCCCTCATGGTACTCCGTGTTCCTGGAGAATATCTTCCACATCTGTAGCATCTGCTACTAGTGATGGATTGATCACACCCAAGATTGGTATGCCTAGTTCAGACTTCTGTATGTGCTATTTCTGCCTTGATAACCTGCAGTTACTATAGATTCAACCTTTCCCCCAAATGAGCTCATCGTATGCCCTTTGGTACATGTTTCTCCCCCAGCTCACCCTCTTACTGAGTGGCACCACCATCTATCCAGTTGTCCAAGCCTCGAGCCTCAGAGGCATCTTTGAGCCTTTCCTCCTCAATCTCTCTCATTACGTTGACCTCCATTATCTAGAGATTTTGTTTAAGAACAAGAACTTGTGGGGCACCTGGGTGGCTCAGTGGGTTAAGCCTCTGCCTTCGGCTCAGGTCATGATCTCAGGGTCCTGGGATCGAGCCCCGCATCGGGCTCTCTGCTCAGGATGGAGCCTGCTTCCCCCGCTCTCTCTGTCTGCCTCTCTGCCTACTTGTGATCTCTCTCTCTGTCAAAGAAATAAATAAAAAATCTTTAAAAGAGAACAAGAACTTGTCTGCCCATTTTTCTTTCAGTTCTCATTGTCATTGTCCTTTCTTGGTCCTTTCTGCCTCACTCTAGAACTTATTACCATGGCCTCCTAGAAATTTCCTAGCATTTCTCTATTCAATCTATTAAATACGGCATTCTGTTCTACTCCTCCCACCCGAAAAACCTCCTTCTCCTCATATTTAAACTGTTTTCTTCTCTTGCAGGCTATCAAATCTGTACCATATCTTGTTCCATGTCAACTTGCAAAGTTTGTCTGGTTTTATATCAACCACATGCCCACACACTCATCAAGGTAGGAGGATTTGGCGAGAGCAGCCCTTAGGGGCAAGTGCTCAGACCTGTTGCACTGACTCAGCCAAGTTCTCCAGTTAAAATGGTTACGTTTCTTAAAGGGCCTTTGTTCTTGATTTGTTTGAGATGCATGTTATCTAGCCTTCAGTGCAATCCAGAGGGAAGACAATAAGCAGAAATAAATACAGTTAAGTCAGTGATAGCCCCAAATTATCTCCAGGTGAAATAATAAATGAAAAATCTCTGGCTCTTTGTGTCAAGGCAAACACCTGTGATGCTATCTCCTTGTGCCTCACTGGCAAAACTTGCCTCTGGGGGTGGGGGAGGAGAGAGTGGAACTCTGGAGCAGAGTAGCTGAGTCAGTCGGTCACAGAGCCTCACCCTTTACTTCTGCCTTTCGCTGAGTGGAATCTTTTAGTTAACTTAAAGTAAGTTGGGTTTATAAACTCATGGGGATTGGAATGCACTCCCCCCTTTATGATCCCCCTATAGTCACAAGAGTCTAAACTAAAATTTTCAGTGGAACAGCACGCACTCTTAGACTGTTACCACTGGAAGAAATCTTACAGATCACCTCTTTCAACTTGTTGAGTAGAATGAGGTTATAGGTGGGAAAACAATGAGTCTGTGGTCACTTGAGGAGTGGATGTCAATTGACAAATTACACTTGTGTTGACTTCTTCCCGCTTACTTAAGTCAACGCCTTTTCTGAACTCCTGTAAGATTGGCATACTAAAAATAACATTGGTTTGCACAGAAAGCACCATGATGCAGTGAATAAGCATGGGTATTAGAGTCAGACCAAAAAAGCTGAAATGGCAGCTGTCTGATTCTAGCTCAGTCATGTTGGTTCAGTTCGAGGCTCAATTTTTCCATATGCAAAATAGATATAAAATTAACTATCTCATGGAGTTGTTACAAAGGTTAAATGAAAGTATGTATGTAAAATGTTAACATTGTGCATAGCATAGCCTTTTTTTTTTAACTCAGAAAAAGGAAAGAAAGAAAGAATTTGACATATTAACAGATTGACCAATTTTGTCTGAACTTTAAGAGGAAAGAAATTAAACATGCAACTCTTGGCTGTAAGGTGTACTCAAAAAAGTGAAGATGTAAGCACATCATTTTATTCTTCCCTTCCTTTAGATTTTCCCTGGTACAAAATGAAAATTAAGGAGCTAGCCACCTTACCCCACAGATCAGCCAAAAACCAGGATGACTCATCCATGTAACCAGAGCTTAAAAGATAATTTTAAGGTTTTTTAGTTAATAAAATACATACATTCTAAGTGATAATTATACTATGAATAATATGATTAACAGAGTCACATAAAATGAGTGCCCAGTAGTAATACAGAGAATATGTTCTTCAGGGAAAAGGCCTGCTAGAGGTGGAGGGAGATAAACAGGGCAAAACCTCTTAGACAAGACACAATGGGTTGTGGGCTGAAATTTGCAGGAAAGGAGGGACCTGATTTAATAGCAAAAGGGCATTTATGTGTGGGAGAAATTATTGCATAGATTAAGGTTAAGCAATTTGTTTCCTTGACAGTGGATGAAATATTCTCAGTTTAAATGCCCTAAAAACTATTGTGTAACCAGAAGTTTGTCTTCTATCTTCCCTTATCTTTCCAATCAGCACACTCAACAATTACAGCCTTTGCTCCAAGGCACTCCCACCCTTAAGATCTCTTCCATAAATCAGGGAGTAACTTTAAATCTGTGCTTTACCACCTTCTGTTGAAATAGGACATACCAACAGGACATAATCTCCATGTAGGGTTTTTGTGGGAGCTGTGGTCAAATCCAATTTAAATATGTACTTTCTCCCAATCTGCCTTTCAGCAGAAGATATAACAAAAGAAAAAAACAAGTAGTTTTTCACAAAGCTGACAAGGGAAGGAACTAGTACTAGCAAACATAGAATGGTGCCTCTAGGTTATAGATAAGGACTATGATTAGAAGACTATGTGTGTGCGTGTGTGCGCTTAAATAAAAATTTAGGTATAAAAAAATTCTTAGTTTGACCACCAGTGGACGTTAAGAACTTGAGAACAGCTGACTTTTTATTGTTTCTCCCTTCCGAGCTAGAGGGATTATGTAGTTTACTGGTTTTTCAACCACATTCTGGTGAGCCTACATGTTCGACAGAGGGAGCGAGCAAGTGAACTGCCCCCACGCACACACACACATACACACACACACATTTGATTTTTCTTGTAGGCTGACTCCCTAACAAACAAGAAGGATGCATCTTGGAAAGCACTTGTGACTTTAAAAAGTATTTGTTTCTAGGCAAATGTGATGAAAAAAAGAGTCCACTGTGCCAGGTCTAGGTAGTCAGTGCCCAGAGAAATCACATGAGGGCTGCTTCTTTGCAGCCAATAAAAATAGGAATCAACATGCTGTCTCCTGACACGGCTCCAGCCCACTCCTGGGTCAGGCTCCTCATGTTCTCACCTGTGTCCCTATCCAGGCCTTGTTGTCCCCCCTCCCCCCACCACTGCTGGAAGGTCTTTTTGTGAATTAGACCACCAGGGTTTCCCTCTGAACTTCTGATTGACACTTTTCTGATAATCACAAATTGTTGACCTAATGCACAAGTGACACCCTAACACAAATAATTTCTCCAAGCAGGTGTACAAACTCCATGTCCCCAACAGGAGTGATGATGGGGTACCTTGTGGGGCCATTCACTGTATTACCTACAACTTGGTCTATTCACAGTCCCATTGTATACTGTTGTTATAACTTACGGTAGCTTTCATCCTCATTGATGAACAAGGTTTTTTGAACAGGAATGTGTCAATAAAGCATCTAAGCATACATCAGTTAAATATACATGAACTGCTTATTTGAGGGTTATTAATACTT
>CM053615.1:15239587-15305621 GCA_028646535.1 Procyon lotor
GTATTATGCTAAGCAAAATAAGTCAGTCAGAGAAAGACAATTATCACATGATCTCTCTGATATGAAGAATTTGAGAGGCAAGGTGGGGGTTTGGGGGGGAGGTGGGGGAGAGAAATGAAACAGGAAGGGATGGGGAGGGAGACAAACCATGAGACTCCTAGACTCATGAAATGAACTAAGGGTGGCTGGGAGGTGGGGGGGTAGGGATAGGGTGACTGGGTTGTGAACATTGGGGAGGGTATGTGCTATGGTAAGTGTATGAAATGTGTAAGCCTGACGATTCACAGACATGTACCCTGGGGCAAATAATACCTTATATGTTAATTAAAAGAATATACTACTAGGGAAAAAAAAGCTATTGATTAATGCTAATCATTTCTTCTTATGGATAAGGAAACTAAAGGCCGAGGAGCTGAAGTTAATTTCTCAAAGTGACACAGCTTTTAAATATCGTAGCTGGTGCTAAGGCTGCTGGTATTTGGCTCAGTGTTCAGAATTACCAGCCCCTACTCTTCCAGAGTCACAGAATTGCAGGATATCAGAGTGATAAGGGATACTAGCATCATTTAGTCCATCAGTGTTCTAAAGAACAGGTGAATGATAGAATGAGTGCTTGAATCTCAGCTTGATTCTAAAATTCTGGCGCTGCCTAGCTATGTGAGCATAGGCTCTTTAGATTTCCGTCTTCTCAAAAAAAATGAGTTTGCACTAGGTCATTGTTCTGGATATCAGTGAATTTTAACTAACTAATGTCAATTCTTTTTGGTAATAGAGGCCATTAACCCATCCAGAACCTTCTCTCCCTCAATCTCAGTCACTTGGTATGGGAGGGAGTGACCCATCTGCTGAGGATGGGCATGAGTCCCAGGCTTGACCAGTTAGTGTCACAGTGGATCATCAGAGCATCTGCTCGACCTGGTCAATGAAACCAAACTGGTGTTTTACCTTCTCTCTGTGGGGGCGGTTTATCTGGGCGGATCTGGGCCTAGAGCTGCTGAGGGTCTCGTGATGAAAATCAACCTGAGAATGAATAAACATGCTACCATAAAAGAAGGTAGACCTGCAAGAAGGAGACACGGTTTTAATGTCATCGTCTGAGGCTGTGGATCCAGTATTATTAGCCAAGAGATTCCCTCTTTCTGCTTAAGCTGGTTTGGGTTAGATTTTGGTCACTCACAACCTTAAAACGGTTTGAGGCAAGTCCTTAGAGCATCTCGGCATTAAAATTGCAGAACTTTGTGAAGATGCTATCAGCAATAAGAAATGCACTTAGAAATATAGAAGAAATTATGAAATAATTTTTTTTAGAATGGTATCTTTAAGAGTTCTTTGAACATTTTTTATTGTTTTTATTTCCATAGCAAGCTCTAGTACTTTGGAAAAGAAGCCCTAGTTTTTAAAAGCCACATCTTTATGTCAGGTGTATATTCTTTTGCCCTGAATCATTAGAGAAAGAAAAGGAATGAAGGAGAGGGGAGGGCATGGCACAATATTTTTAGCAGCTTTATAAATGTATGTATTAGATTTATTCAATTAATAGTTGTCTTAACAGGTTGGACAATTTTATCATTAACTCGAGGTTTCATTCATTTATAATACCATTTCCTCATTAAATATTCTCTAAGAGGATTTCAGTTGAGTATTTAAAATGAGGCACCATAAATCTTTTCTCTTTAATGAATTTATTCCTTTTTAAGGAATTAATTAAAATTAGTTGTAAACGAGAGATAAGTAGTAAATGAATAGTGTCCAAGCAAAGGTTAAAGAGTAGCTGTCATTAAATGAAATGAGGCAAATTCTGAAGGCAACTTGTTAATGGAGAATTTTCATACTTATATACACCAACAAAAGTTCATTACTCAAAGAAAGTACACTCATCTGAGAGTATAGGTTCCTTCTCTTCATCCCTCTCCCTCCCTCATTCCTCCTTTCCTTCCTTCCTCCCTCCCTTCTTGCCCTCCTTCCTTCCTTCTATTCCCCCCTTTAAATAAGTAAAATTGGATTCATTCCTGTTTTGAAACACATTTATGCTTTTTTCTGGA
Source organism: Procyon lotor (assembly GCA_028646535.1). Taxonomy (NCBI): domain Eukaryota; kingdom Metazoa; phylum Chordata; class Mammalia; order Carnivora; family Procyonidae; genus Procyon; species Procyon lotor. The sequence continues at coordinate 15,241,630 of CM053615.1, forward strand.
ACCTGGACTCTTTGTGATACAAAATTATCATAATTCTCTCGCTTCAGTCCAGAGGTTTCATTCTTAGAGAGACATGGAAAAGAAGAAAGAAAAAAGGAGACACAAGAACAGTGAAAGAGCTGAACTTTCAAACTAGGGGAACATCCTTTTAAATTTAATTCACAAACTGGGAATGGAAATGTCATTGCCTCACTCAGAGGGTTAATCACTTTCTAATTTGAACTGGCAAATTTTATAATGACACTGTGAAATTAGCAGCATTTTATTGTGTTAATTATCTGCAGGACACTACATCATTACTTCTAATAAATGTAAATGAGATTGTGTCTCCTAGGACAATACACAGACAAGGTGAATTTTTATTGGCTATTTACGGGATTCCTGCACAGTCTTTCTTCTTTTTTTCCCCTTATAAAATACTTTCAGTGTTGGCTTATCATGCCAGTTTCCCTGTATTTTATTTAATATAGTACCATAAAGGTCATTAAAGTTCTCCTTAGCTCAGTTGAACTCATTTTCACTCAAAGCACTGGTGATTATTAAAAACCATGTCAAGTGTCAACCCAATCAACCAAGACTGAGAACCATAATCATACTATAAGAATAAAAAAAAAAATCAGCCTTTCCTTGTAAAGGCATTTAAAAACATGTTATCCATTCATTCACTTGATACAACTGCATACGTACAGATACAATTTTGCAATGGAATGAACTAGCAAAAAGTTGAGGTCAATGGTAAAAAGGAAATAAAGTTGTATTTCTTTCTAAATCATTCAGTAAATGTGGAAATTAACAATGCACAGTACTGAGCCATCAAAGTTGTTAAGTACTGTTAGAGACCTACTCTGAGTGAGTCACCACATATGACATAAGGCAGTTTGAAGGAAGGAACAGGCAGTTCTTGACCTGAAAAAGTTTCAGGCTAAGAGAGAGAGAAGGAAAATAAATTCAGAAATAAGAAAAGAGAAAACCTAACATCTTTGTAACACAAATAAAGAGATACTAGGATTCAAAAGCAAGGGATGTTGGTCACATGCTAATTATGGATATCAGAAAAGAAGGAGATGTCATTTAAGATGAACCTTCAACAGAAAAATTAGATTTTGATAGCCTGAGATAAGGAGAGGGCACAGTGATAATGAGTGATAATTATTTCAACAGTAATAATAGCTAACAATTGAACAACTACCATGTTCTAACACATTCTATACATTAACACTCATCATCCTAATAGTCTTGTAATGTAAATATGATTCTTTTATAAATGATGAAATCAGGGACAAGAATATTAAATAATATATCCAAGCTCACAGAGACAACAAGCAGAAGAATCAAAATTCTAGGCCATTTCTGTTTAATGTAAAATCCTGTACTGTTTTCAGTATAGGATGCTGCATCTAAAAGCAAAATTTGTCATCATGTATTTTCACAGTGGGTCACCAATGAGTGTGGTACCATAGTTCCAAGAATAAATCAGAAACAAACCTCTCTCTCTCTCTGTAGTCTTCAGATTTCTCATGTTTACAAAAAGGGGGAACTGTAGCTACCTATATAGGTTCAAGGTGAGGATTGTATCAGTTAATTAATGTGTGCACTTAGCATTGTCTCTGACATTCATTAAGTCATAGTTATTTCTTATTGTTGTAAGTATAAATGAAGTCAACATTCTTATCTCTTGCAGAATTTGTTTCCCTCCTCATTTCGGCTGGTTGCCTACCTTCCAAACATTTCATCTTTTCTTCCCCCCACGCCACCACCCCTGGTCATTTTGTTCATAGGGTAAGGATCAAAAGTAAATGATGGATCTTAACTAGGCTGCTATACTCAGGTTAACTTTTGCACACTTAGATGAAAGAAGCAATTTGAAACTCACAACTGAAGTTTACCTTTAATGTGATCAAACAAACAAGAAATATATAGCCAGTGTCCACAGTGTCCATTGCCGTTCTAGATCACTGGCTCTACAGAGAAAATAGAACATGGCCCCTGCCATCAAGGAAATTACTATTTAGTTGGTAAGATGAGACAAGCAAGCAAACAACAGTGGGAGAGAATACAAACTGGATTATAATTAATAGCTTAATTATGAAACATAAGCCATGAAAATTATAGGAAGTGAGAAGAGGATGGACTGCAAGGGAGAGGCATAGCCCCCTAATGGAATTACACCTTGTACAATGGAAATAAGATTGGATGGATGGCATAGTCTCATGTGGATTATGTTTGTCCAAGCTTTATTACCATAGTAATCTAATTATCTCTGTTGTGAAATTATGAGAATAAGTTATCTCTTATTTCAGAATTTGAGCTATACTAAGGATTTGAGAATGGGGTTTTGACTCCAGTTAAATATGACTGGGATCATTACAGTAACAGAAATGTTGTGGTAATAAGATCCAACAATTTTACAGCTGGGAAAGTTGCTTGTTATATGGGAAAGAGACATATAATGAAAATATGACTAATGTTAAATTGGGTGTAGTAGCTCATTTTATAAAAGTCCTTTTGCATTACAACTAAGCAGTGTTTTCATTTTTTTTTTTTTTTCAGATAAATACCCAGAAGTAGAATAGCTGGATCATATGGTAGGTTTGTTTTCAATTTTTTGAGGAACCTTTATACAGTTTTCCATAATGGCTTCTCCAATTTACATTCCCACCAACAGTGCATGAGCATTTCCTTTTCTCCACATCCTCTCCAGCACTTGCTATTTCTTGTCTTTTTGATACTAGCCATTCTAACAGATACGATGTGATACTTCATTGTGGTTTTCATTTGGATTCCCCTAATAATTAGCAATGTTGAAGATCTTTTCATGTGCCTTTTGGCCGTTTATATATCTTCCTTGGGAAAAAAATGTCTATCTAGGATGTCCGCCAATTTTTTTATTGGATTTTTTTTTTTTTTTTTTTGCCATTCAGTTGTTTTGAATTCTTTATATATGTTAATTATTAGCCCCCTTATTGAATACATGATATGATTTCTCCCATTTGCCTTTTCCTTTTGTAGATGGTTTCCTTTTTGGTACAGAAGTTTTTCATTTTGATTGATGTAGTCCCATTTGTTTATCTTTGCTTTTGGAGTTAGATCCAAAAATTCAGCATTAAGACTCATATTAAGGAATGTGCTGTCTATATTTTCTTCTAGGGTTTTTACAGTTTCAAGTCTTACATTCAACACTTAAATTTATTTTGAGGTGTTTTTTTTCTTTTATGGTAGAAGATAGTAATCTAGTTTCATTCTTTTGCGTGTAGCTGTCTGGCTTTCGTGGTACCATTTATTGAAAAGATTCTCCTTTTCCATTATATATTCTTGGTTCCTTTGTCATAAATTAATTGATCACATATGTGTGGATTTATTCTGGGCTCACTTTTCTGTTACATTGATCTACATGTCTGTTTTTTTACCAATACCATACTGTTTTGATTCCTATAGTTCTGTAGTATAGTTTGAAATCAGGTAATGTGATTACCTCTAGCCTTGTCTTTCTTTCTCAAGATTGTTTTGTCTATTCAGGGTCTTTTGTAGTTCCATACAAATTTTAGAATTATTTTTTCTAGTTCCGCATGAAGGACCATTGGAATTTTGATAGAGATCACACTGAATCTGTAGGTTGCTTGGGTAGTGTGGCTATTTTAACAATATTAATTTCTCTAACCTGAACACAACATATCTTTTTATTCATTTGTGTCATCTTTGGTTTCTTTCATCTTATAGTTTTCAGTGGGTATTTTTACAAAAAGAGCAAAAATACTAATTCAAAAAGATATATGCACCACTACATTTATTATGACATTATGATATGAAAACAACCCAAGTGTCCATCAATGGATGATGGATAAAGAATATCACACACACACACACACACACACACACACACACAGTGGAATACTACTCAGCTATAAAAAAAGGAAATATTGCCATTTATGACATTGATGGACCTTAAAGGTATTATGCTAAGTGAAATAAATAAGAGAAAAACAGGCCATATGATTTCCCCTATATGTGGATTCTAAACAAAACAAATACAACAAAATAAAACTCATAGATATAGATGATAGATTGGTGGATATCAGAGGAGGAAGGTTGTTGATGGGTAAGAGAAAAAGATGAACAGGGTCAGTTGTATGGTGGGGGATGATAACTAGACTTATTTGTAGTGCATACAAATAACATTATTTTAATTGTGTACTTGAAACTAATATAATGCTATATATCAATTCTACCTCAACTTTTAAAAAAAGGAAAGAAAACACAGAGGGAGATCTTTGTGATCCTGGATTAGAAAATAGTTTCTGAGATATGACACTAATGACACAAACAACCAAAGAAAATAATAGGTAAATTAATATTCATCAAAATTCAAAAATTTTGTTCACTAAATGCAACGATTAGAAAAGTAAGAAAACAACCTATATAAGGGGAGAAAATATTTGCAAATCTTATTCTGTTGAGGATCTAGGATCCAGAATATTTTCAGAACTCATAATTCAACAATTAGGAGCATCAAGAAATATTTGGGAAACACAAATCAAATCCATAAGGAGATACCACCTGACACTCATTATCAGTCTATGATGAAAAAGACCACCAATAATAAGTGTTGGTAAAGATATGAACAAAGTAGAATCCTCACATAGTTCTGGTGAGAATGCATAATGTGCAGCTGCTTTGGAGAAGAGCCTGGCACTTTCTCAGATAGTTCCACATGAAGCTACCATGTGACCTATTAATTCACTCTCAGGTATGTAACCAAGAGAATTGAAAAGAAATGTTTACACAAAAAAGTGTACATGAATGTTGATAGCAACATTATTTAGAAGAGCCAAGAAATAGAAACATTGTGAAAGCCCATCAACTGATGAGTGAATAAACAAAATGTGTTATTTCTATACAGTGAAATATTACTCAGCCTCAAAGTGGATAAATTTATTGATACATGCTACAACATGGATGAACCTTGAAAGCATTATGTTAAGTGAAAGGAGCCACACAAAAGGGCACAAATTGTGTGATTCCATTTCTATGAGATGTCTTGAATACACAAATCCATAGAGATGGAAAGTAGATCAGCAACTGCCAGTGGCTAAAGGAAGGGGTGAGAGAGAAATGACTGGTAATGGGTACAGTGTTTTTTGTTGGGGTGATGAAAATATCCTGGAATTCAGGGTGAGAGTTGCACAGCATTTAAATATACTAAAAGCCACTGAATAATATACGTTAAAAGAGTGAAAATGAATTACATCTCAATTTTTAAAAGTACTAAAAAAAAATCCCAAGCAGTGGGTGGGAGTGAGTAGAAGAACACAAAAGCATAAAAATTTTCTATATGTATTTAAAGAGAAATAATATGTTCTCCTTTATTTCATTTATTCATTCACTGATTTGAACAATGACTTCAGAAAACAGCTATCTATGAAAGCATCTTTCAAAAAAATACAACCAGTCATAGAATAGAAAACAAAACGAATTATTTTCCAACTTATTAGATAAAAATTACATAGAAGAGTAGATGGTAAGATATAATAATAGGAGTGCAAATTAGCACGTTGATTGACAAAGTTAATATAGAGTGTATTCCCGAGTCTGTTTGTGAAGGCGATGACTCTCAGAAACCAAACCATAATAACAGATGTATAACTAGCAGGCTAATTGACAAGTAAATATCAGAAAGGTTAACAGTCTTCATTTAAGGACAACTCTAGGATTAGGTCAAAAATACAACTATAGGGGCGCCTGGGAGGCTCAGTGGGTTAAAGCCTCTGCCTTTGGCTCGGGTCATGATCTCAGGGTCCTGGGATCGAGCCCCGCATCCGGCTCTCTGCTCAGCAGGGAGCTGAGCTTCCTCCTCTCTCTCTGCCTGCCTCTCTGCCTACTTGTGATCTCTCTCTGTCAAATAAATAAATAAAATCTTTTAAAAAAAAATCCAACTATAGGTAGTCTATAAAAGACACATGTAAAACAAAGCAATTGAGAAATGTTAGGAGGTTGGCTGGGCAAATGCAAACAAATGGGAAGCGTGAGTGATGTCATGTATTTAAAGCAAAATAGAACCCAAGGTAACAGGCACTGCTGAGTATAGTCATATTATACTGATAAAGAGTAAAATCCACAGTGAAGATATAAGTGTCATGGATTTGTATGTGGCTAACTACATGTGACCACAGTGTATGAAAGAGTTGCTTTTAAATATTTTTGAAAGTTAAGAGTTCAGCAAAGCAAACAGATAACTCTTTGCTGCAATTCTACTAGGGTAATGTTATTACACCATTCTGGTGAAATGCTATTTAAATAAAAATATCAAGTTAGAAAGGAATATATTCGGTGTGTGGCAGAGACTGACTAATGGTTCAGCATACTCATTTTCTTTCTTCCTGAGCACACAGATAAATGACATTTCCCAGCCTCCCCTGCCCTTGGATGTGGCCATGTAGATTGAGTTCTAGCCAATGGAATGTTAAGTGGGAGTAAACCATGCCACCTCTCTACCTGTCCCTTAGACCCACCCACATGCAATCACCAATGCTTTTTCTTCTTCTAGAGAAACATCAGCACCTTAGGAGCTCTGTTATAAAGATTGCAGAGCCACAAGATGGAAGTAGCCTGGGCCCATCATCTCACTAATCACAAACACGTATTGTAGACATAATGCAAGTGAGATCTAAATTTCAATGGTGTTTAAGTCATTATACCTTTTGAGGTTGGGTTTTATAGCAGCTTGTGTTACTGAGCTAATATAGACAATGATCATAAATCTGTGTAGGGAAAGAATAAGTATGTGGTTGTCTGTGTTTTCATACATAAAATACTGTGTCATGATTATTTGTTCCTATGACTTTCTGGATGTCTTTTTAATTATATGCAAATAAAAAGCAATTGTGTTTATCTTTGGATGACAGGATTAGAGAGGAATTCTGTTTTCAGATGTACTCTTATTTTCCAGATTTTCCATAAGGAACCTACCTTACTTTTATTATCAGAAAATATTAAGCTTATTAAATTTTTAAACAAGAGAAAAAGCAATCTCCTTTCTCAAAGATCTTAGAAGTGCAGAGACAAGTTCCTTGTACATTAATGACTTGTGAGGAAACGTACATGTCTTAAGAGCTTTTAAGAGCTTACTAATCACAGAAAGGACTAGTCATTCTTTCATTTATTCATCAAACATTTATTGAATAACAATTATTTGTCCAGCACTAGGCCAGGCACTAGAGATATGATGACACAGTAAATATGCTTTTACCTTCACAGAGAAGGCAAAGTTTTTACACTCTCTATTCACAGTCTATTTTGAGAGATGGTTATATGAACAAATTGTAGTACAGTGTAATGACTTAACAACATAAGCTAGTGATAGCCTAGAAAAGAGAATAATTAACTCTGTTTTAGTAGTCAGGGGGATTCTCAAAAGAGGAGACTATATTGAGCTGAGTTTGAGGACTAAATGTGCTGCCAAGTGGTTAAGTAGGGAAAGCATTCTAAATAGATACTAACACAATGTAAGAATCATGGTACCTTTGCAAACATCATGTAAATAACTTAGATGGTGGAAGTACAGCTCCATGGGGGAGAACCTAGGCAGGAAATAGAGTTATATGGGGACAGATCATGAAAACCTTCGAAGACCAGACTATTGTTTTCAATGGGCTTATGTAGAAGTGAACTATGGTCGTATTGGCATGGTGGAGAGAGGTCTTCATCAGAGTGAGGAATGGTCGGAGGAAGGGAAACTGGGCCAATACAAGATGCTTCACAGCTTCAGCCCCAACTCTTGGAAGACAAGAGCTGGATGAGTGGAGGGGAGGTCTCAGTCCTCTGGGCATTTCCCAGAGCATCCATTGCAGCAAAAGTACCAACATGGTACAGTGTCACCAACCCTGTGTCTTAGGAAACCAAAGGAACACAGTTGGACTCATGGCATATACCAGTATTGATTCCTTTCCCCATTGCTACCTACCTAGAAAACATCTAACTGCTCAGGTAGTTTATCCTGCACCTAAAATTTGAGACATCTCAACAGTGATACTCAGCATTACACCAGGTCTTCTTTTCCACCCACTAATGCCAATGCTATGAAGACCTACCATTTTGCTTCTTTCCTCTCACGATTCAACAGAATAAAACGCAAATCCCTTCTTCCTCTGAACAGTCCTCTTAAGTCCCGTATATACAAATTTGAGGGAAAACAAATGAATTAGTAGTGAACAATAAAGGTGTATTTTGTTGTTATAGTAACTGTTTGTAGATAGCCTACTCCTTGGCTTTCATTTTATATTACTATAAAGTCAGTTATCTAAGTTAAAGTAAGTATTAATTTCCTAGGTTGGCTGTAACAAATCACTACCAATTTGGTGGCTTAAAACAACAGAAATTTATTCTTCAGTTCTGGAAGCCAAAGTCTAAAATTAAGGTGTTGGCATTCCATCTGGAGGCTCAAAGGGGTGCTCCTTTTCACCCTTCTCAGTTTCTAGTGTCTGCCACCAGTGTTAGGTGTTCCTTAACTTGTGGCTGCATGACTCTAATCTCTGTCTTCATCTTCACTTCTCTGTGGGTCTCTTACAAGGACAATTGTCATTGGATTTAGGGCCCACCTGGGAAATCCAGGGTGGTCACATCTTCCAAATAAGGTCACACTCACAGGTTTGAACAGTAGGATGTGGACATATCTCTTGAGGGGGCCACCATTCAACCCACTACAGGGTTCAAAGAGTTAGAACCTCACAGCTAGAAACAGTATATGAATCCATGACTGGCTAGGGTACTTCTAAACTCTTTGAGGGCAGGAATTACATTGTCTCATCTAGCCACCAGGACCTTGCAGATCACATAGTGGAGGTTCAACAAAACCAAGACTGAAACCTTTGCTTCGGGATTGAATAGTAGTATAGATTGAATTCATTGAGATAGATGGTGCTGATAAACATCCCAGCTCCTGCCCCTTCTGAGAGTTTAATTTCAATGCATTCATCTCTAAAAAAGCAATTCTCCACATGTTAGCAGGAAGTTTTATGTGAATTCAAGAAAGTACCTTCCATGACCCTCAATTAATTATGTTATGGAGAAAAACATTGTTTCATGCTGTTCTTTGCTCAGATTTGTCTTGTGAAAGGTGATTACTTCTTCCAAGGTCTACTAACATGCTGACGTAAAGGTTCTGAAACTTGCAGGCACCTAAAAGAAACCTTTTCTCGAAAATTTCTCCCAGCAGAAATGCACAATTTGATATAAGAGCCCCTCTTACACACACACACACACACACACACACACACACACACACACACACACACACACATACACATGCATGCACTCCTCCTCTCTCTGTTAATGACACTCCTGGTTGATTTATTGATTGCCTGTAACACCACTGGCTTTTCTCAAAGCACTTGTGATCTTCCCAGTTGTAAGTGCCACCCCCAGTGGACAGTTGCCCCAAACCAGGATGTTTTGATTGCTGTTTGACTTCCCCAACTTGGCTAGTGAGGGCTGAACCTTCTCAGCTTCCCTGGAATAAGCTCCTCAAGCTTTTTCCCTCCAAAGCATCTGTAAACAGTTGAAGGTCATGATTGTTCACTCTGCAAGATCGATATGCCATTAAATTGTGACAAAAAGGACTGCCAGACCATTAAGGCCTCCCTCAAACCCTCAGTAATCCTGATAAAGTGATGAGCTGTTTTAACCTCTCTGGCTCCCATTGCTAACTACGTAGAAAACTCCTAACTGCTGAGATAACCCTTTCTGCAAAGTCAGAATGACCCACAAATGACTGATACTGATTTTGAGCTCCTCTCTACATTTTTTCCTGTTGTTTTGAAGTCACTTTTTTTATTCAATCTTTCTATCTATCATCTATCTATCTATCTATCTATCTATCTATCTATCTCTCCATCTATCTATTTTTGGTCCACACAGTCTAAAGTCTAGTGTTATTCTCAAAACTATTTTGGCTCACAACTATTTTGTTCTGCATTGAAGAAGTTTCCTAAAAGCCTCATTGTGTCATGAATATGCCCATTTCCTAATGGTTGAGACAAAAGTAGTATTCATGGGACCTGAAAATGGGACAGAACTAGTCCACCTCAAATACATGGGATCTGTTTAAATGAGATCCATCTTAGCCATGTGATGGGTTCATAGTAGTGAATTCTGTTGAATTTCTGTCTTGTGCTTTCTTAGTCCACAGTAAAAGGTGAGCAGAAAAGGAAAGGGTTTCAATAAAATAGGAGAAAAGGCAACTTCTGTGGACTGAAAATAATTTGAATGGGTCTAAGCATTCTGGAAACTATCTTAAAATTAAATGTAGACCTACCAAGTCTCGCTCAACATGACATTATGAGCTCATTTATTATTTCAATAACCTTAATTTCATCTAACTAATGTAAAAACCAATTGCTACTATGAACAGTTACCCCATGTGTTTGAAAAGTCCAGGACTATTTAGCCAAATAAAGTTGATCTCACTCTCTTTACTAATACTGAAGTTATCTGATATCCAAAACATATTTTTACATTTTTGTTTCTAGTTTAGAAGTTCTTCACCAGCTGTGTTGGCTTTTGTAAGCTAATGCTGTCCTAATTCAGTGTTTAGACTATATAACTAATGTGTATATCCACTCATTTGCAGACATATATAAAACACATTGTCTTTTCTGCACTGTTCTAAAAAATAAATATATCATCTAGGTTGCAAAATCATTTTTCAAAAGTTAGATCTCTAGTGCCTCACTTTACTGTCATTTTAAAGTCTTAAACTCTTTAGAAGATTACTAAATCTAGAAAGACCTATAGGCGGTTATCCCAAATATAGTCAATAAAATGCATCTCCATTTGAGTTCCCAAGGCTTTGATGCATCAGCTAATTTTACACAGGATTTTCTGAGCGCAAATAGCTGTTCATTTACTCCGTTTTCTATTTTGCTGATTTGTAAGCAGAAGTTTGCAGAGAAACCTTCCCTTCAATTTAGGACTATCCCTAAATAGCTTATTATGTCAACAAAACATACCTTCAAATGAAAAAACCAAACACTTGAAACCAGCAGGACTTGTAGGTAGTAAACAGAAAGAAAACAGGCTTAATATCTGCTGGGCCCATTAGCTCTCACCTGCACGTAGTCTTTCTTCAGCGTATCAATGGCATCATCTAGGAGGGCGCAGAAACAAGAACAAAGCTTCAGGTCAATGAAATCATTCACTGATCCACCAGCAAAGCAGATAAGTGGTGTATTAGCTTAAAATCTCCTACATGCTGCTTAGACATCATTGCATAGGTTCTGAAATGAGGCAAACAAACCCTATGAAATGATACCAAAAACTAGAGGATTTTTTTTCCTGCTTTGTCTGGTTTGAATTCCCAAAGGAATCCTGAACTTGGATTTTATGCTTTTAAATTTGCTCTGCAGGTCGGCAACGTATGGATAATGATGACTTACTGAAACAGAAGATACCTTATCCCTCCCTTTACACTTAATTACGTCAAGACCCATTTACAGATTTCTGGCTCTTGCTACTCATTAACATATTAAATACATATTGTGTGCCTATTAGGTGTCTTATAGTTTGCTAAACTTCCAGGGATACAATAATAAGCAGTATCGAGCAGCTTCTGTGCTTCTTGGATAAGTGTTTGTCTTTAAGAGTTTTCATTATGTTATGACTGAGGAATTAGGAAAATAGGACTTGCAATAGTCTTGCCCTTTCCAACAGCTCTAATCCTTTGTACTGGATATTTGCATTTCCACTCAAATGAATTGCTATTGATAACAGAATAAGGGTGCATCATGGTGACAAAACAGAGCAAACAGATGTCCCTGGAGCCTCTCCATGGAGTGCCTTGCTGTCTGATGATAATACTTCTGCTCTTTTTTCCACTTACCTTGAGCCTGATTTCTCCATCAGCAAGTGAGTTATCTACCATTCGGTCCAAACCAGCTGATGTATATCCATGTTGCATTTGGTGCATTTCATAGGCAAGCCTAACTTGGTACATGTTAGGAAGTAAATTTATCTCTTATTCTCACTCATTCAGCGTGTCATGGAGTCCTGGCCCATTCATTCAAAGGAGCTTCCAATATCAGAAATCCTTTAGCAGGAAAATATTTACTCTTTGAATCCATCGCCTCACATTCAGATATATTATCTGAAGATAAAATTGACTACACATTAGAAGGAAAGATGAGAGAAGGGAAGGGAGGAAAACGTGGATGGAATGGAGAAAAATGCCTTGGCACAGATAGAGAAGCATAGCCACCAACTCCTTGCAAGGGTGGTTATACAGATTATTTATCTTACCACACTCTCCCCTCCATTGTTTGGAATGGCAAGACTAGAAAATTAAAAACCCTGTATTTACATTCTCCTTGGGAGGTATGTTGGATTCTAATAAATCTGTTTGGCTGAAAAGAGGAAATCTGCCTCTTTTGGTTGCATCACACCCAGCTGTTTGCATTAAAGTCCATCCAATTTGATTTTCATTTGTCAAACTGATCCCTTTGATGTCAAAATTACTTTCTCCTTTGCATTTAGTCCTTAAGAGTTTCCAGCTGCCGTTGGCTCTGTAGTTGCATTGAGGTCTTAAGCCGGTCTTGGGTCATATTGTTCTGCTTTGCAGTTGTCTAAACTAAATCTAGGTGACCTCATTCATCTTGATGACCTAACTCAAGACACTTATCCAAGATGTCTTGGGAGCTGCTGTTCTTGAAGATTGTCTTGCATTGTGCTCACACTCTGGTAACCAGCTTCAGCTGTATCTACTTCTCACCGAGAGCACACAACTCATACCAACATCTTCTGTTCATTTGGACAAAGAATGTGTTCAATTCCCTTTGGAATCATTGATTGCCACCTGATTTACAATGTTTCTTTTTCTCCTTCAGAACAGGTAACCTCTTAGTGTTGAATGAGTCACAAATTGGTTTGGGGATCCTAAGCAGACCATAGAGTGTTGAATCAACATTTAAAGAGCTCTTCAGTGTCACAGTATTCAGTTCTATTCCTTGTGATTCTTTACGGGAGAGGCATCTATTGTTACTTTCCTTTATAGAGGAGGAAACCAGGAGGTTAGGTAGAGTGTCCAAAGATTTTTTTTTTCTAATAACTATCTAGGCCAGACTTTGCTCTGCAAACTTTTGGCCACACTAAATTCTATCTGTAAAATTCTGTGTGATTTATCCAGTACTCTTATTTACCTGTCTGCCAGTCTGCCTTCCTGTCTATCTATCCATCTTTCATCTATCTTTTATATAATTGCTCTCTAAGTGGTATATGAATTACCTACATTCTAATCTCTGTCCTATTATTAAATTTTTCTAGTTCTATCAACTTGAAATGTGTTGAGCTGTTTATTTTCTGAGAATCAGTTACTTTATTTGTAAATAGGATTCTGTTAGAGTTGTTATAAGGATTAAATGAAAGTAAATTTTTAAAAATCATGACTGATTTTTTAAAAATCTGACTAGTACCTAGCAGAAGTATGAGAAAGGGTATTATTTTCCTCTTCTCTTAACATGAAGGTGGTACTGGACCAGAAAGTCATTAGGAAAAAAAAAATGATCGAATTACTAATTCATCTGGTGTGACCCTTTCTGAAATGAGAAATCATCTGTTTGGAGAGCAGTTAAGGGTGATTCTGTGATTTTTCTTTAAAAAGTGATCCCCTGGGGCGCCTGAGTGGCTCATTTGTTAAGCGTCTGCCTTTGGCTCAGGTCATGATCCCGGGGTCCTGGGATCGAGCCCCGCATCGGGCTCTCTGCACTACAGGGAGCCTGCTTCTCCTGCTACCATTCCCTCTGCTTGTGTTCCCTCTCTTGCTGTGTTTCTCTCTGTCAAATAAATAAAATCTTAAAAAAAAAAAAAAAGTGATCCCCTCTCCCCAAGTATAATATATTAGTTTTCTGTTGCTGCTATAACAAAATTTCTATACATTAGTGGCTTAAAACAACACAGATTTATTATCTTACAGTATGGGAGTCAAAAGTCCAAAGTGGTTTGGCAGAGCTGTATGCCTTCTGGAAGTGTCTAGAAGCTGCTCACCTTCCCCGCATCAAGGCCCCATCACTTCACTTCTGTTTCAGGGCTCACGTTTCCTTTGACTCCTCTGCCTCCCTCTTTTCTTATAAAGAGCCCTTGTGATTACACTGGGCCCACCCAGATAACCTACTATAATTTCCCCAGGTCAGGATCCTTAAATTTAATTACAGCAAAGTCCCTTTGCCACGTAAAGTAACATGTACACAGGTTTTGGAGATTAGGATGTGGACATACTTGGGAGGTCATTATTGTGCCCACCATGCTGAATTTAAGCTTACAAAATGGTATGATTTTGAAGGTCTACTCTCCACCACTCCTTTGAGTGAAAAATAAATTTTTCATTCACTATTTCTATATCCTTTACTTACCTTATTAGGGATATTTTAAGTTACTGAAATCTGAGAAGATAGATAATCTTTCTGATTTTTTAAGGTAAAAATGCAATTAAAATACCTCTTTTGACATAAATCCCCTCTTGTGACCCATATTTCCTTTCCCGTTTATAGATGATGTTTAACTCCTGGACTTACTTTGTGTTCATCTGTTTGTGTCTTAGTTGCTCTTAAAATGTAAGCTGCCGGAAAGGAAACCTCAATTATTGCATCATTTTATCAAAGAGTTTGCCTGGCTCCACGAATATTCACAAAACATATTCTCTTTAATAGTTATATTATTTACTTTCTTTCCCTGAATTTTTATTGATGGGCATAATTAGAAAACAGCACATTTTGATATTACTGACGAGTATTTTACTACATAAAATGGAAGAATAAGAGATGAGCAATCCTTCCAACACCTATCATTCTAATTGCCTCTGAGTAGGGTTTATTATGTAACCATCCAAGCACTGTTGTAAGGATGGTACATAAGAGGGCTTAATTCCAGAAACATGTAGAACAGTCATATGGAGACAGAAAAGCAATTTTTATTTCTGAGCCGTGTGTGTATTTGAGTGCATAATTTTGAAAAAAGACATTCTTTCAAGTGATAGTAAATTTAACTTTATTGAAAGCAGTGACTGGATTTTCTGGATCTGAAAAAAAATGCGTCTTTAAAGTCAAGTTTTCTTTTGAGCTTTGCATTAAAATGGAATTAAATACAGGCTCTAATTCTGGAGGGTGTTTTATCCTCGAAGGCGGTGGGTTTCAGGGGTACCCTCTGCACAGTGGTATACTTCAGGGTAGTGAGTTCATAAAGGCATCAATATTCCATTTCTGCTCAGGGTGCTCCAGTGCTAAGTACTTTGATTCTGAAAACTTTGGGCAGCTACCTACCTCTGGTGTTCGGGAGCTTCCTTCCTTTGCAGCCCTGGGTATATAGGCTGAATGCAACTGATGGGCTTCTTCAGCCTAAAATTGGTTTTGCAGAGTTGTTCTCTGCAGCCTGTGTAGCTGTGAAGGCAGTGTCTAAGTCCAAGCAGTGTGTATCTCCATCATTCCCCGCTCATTGTCAAGCTCTATTGTAATTGGATTTCCTACAGATTGGAAAAGTTACACAAGAATACTGTTATCCCTAAACATTCAAAAGCCATCAGTTGGCACTAAGTTTAACCTGGCTTTATGAAGTCATCTTTAAGTAGTGATAAAATTACTATTGATAAACTATTTTATAGGCATATTGGGATAGCAACCAACCTTCCTACCGTTCTCCCTTTCTTCAGTTTCTTTCTTTCCTTACTTCCTTCAACTCCTTCCTTTTCTTTCTCCTGTCCTTCTTCTTTCCCTCCTTCCTTTCCTGTTTTCATTTATTTTTCTTTCTTTGTGTCTTATTTCCTTCTTTTTTTTCCTCTGTCTTCTTTTCCTCTTTCCTCGTAATTTGATAAGGATATATGAAAGGGTGAGATTTAGTTTTCTCTTGTGCATATATATGATGGTAGATTGATTCCTTGTTCCCTGCCTTTATGTGATGGTGTGCACAAATGTCCAGAAACATCTATGAAGTCATGAGACTGATGTTTTGACAGCCACACCAGACCTTAAACATTGAGATGACTATTTCTTCAAAATAGCCATCATAGGATCATATGTATTTATTTAGAAAGTGCCTCCATTATTTGAAATATTTTGAAACTCTTTTAAACCTGCCTTCTCTGATATTTCACAGTGTCTCACTACATTTTAACCACACTCTATTTGACTCAAAATGCATTCCCTGGATTAGTCATTTATCTCATTGACCAGACTTGGCTCCAGTATCTTTTGCTTGTTTTCAAATGACAACTCCAAAGATGAATGTTTACCAATACGAAGGACAGTCAAAAGAATGCACCCTTGGGGCACCTGGGTGGCTCAGTGGGTTAAAGCCTTTGCCTTTGGCTCGGGTCATGATCCCAGGGTCCTGGGATCGAGCCCCGCATCGGGCTCTCTGCTCAGCTGGGAGCCTGCTTCCCTCTCTCTCTCTCTGTCTGCCTCTCTGCCTCTCTGTCTCTGTCAAATTAATAAATAAAATCTTAAAAAAAAAAGAATACACCCTCTTAAAGATCAATAGCCTTTAAATTTTTACCCAGTAACTTGCAATAGCTGGCATATTGAACAAAAATCTATATATGCCATCTAACTTAATATGATAGCTAAAATTCAGAAATTTTTATTGGCAAAATATATGATAAAACTTTAAACGCAAAGCCATTCATGCAGTATTATATAGGTTACATACACACACACACACACGCACACGCACACACAATACTCCTATACACATTTGTATAAAGAAATTACTTTCCAGTGTTTAGAATGTTTACTTCTGAGTGATCAAATTATGGATGGCTTTAATTTTCTTCTTCTTTCTCTAATTTCCAGAGTATATACAATTATTTTTGTAATCAAGGGTAAAAAAAACAATTTGAGCTCCTAAGGACATTTCTAAATACAAATTTAAAAACTGCTGTGAATAATGACACCCCTAACTAAAATAAATACATAACCTTTAAAGTTTACAAGTATTTGAATGTGTTTGGGTTATGTTTGTTTAGAAAAAGTCACATTAATTTAAGGTAGAATTGTACACACTGTTAATACAAATTTGTAAATATACCACCTACTTTTCCTGTTACAAATGAAATACGTCAGAGGCAGGGACAATGCCCACTGACATCCTTTAAAATCACAATCTTTTTTTAAGATTATATTTATTTATTTGACACAGAGAGAGAGCGAGCGAGCAAGAGAGAACAAGCACAAGCAGGGGGGCCACAGGCAAAGGGCGAAGCAGGCTCCCTGCTGAGCAAGGAGCCAGATGTGGGGCTTCATCCCAGGACCCTGAGATCATGACCTGAGCCAAAGGTAGCAGCTTAACTGACTGAACCACCCAGGCACCCCTAGAATCACTTCTGTTGAGCCATGGTCTGAGTGTCATAGAGCCCTGATCTAGTAGGTGCCTAACTACTGTGGTCAGGAGCCCTAGTTTTTGAGGGTAGCTTAGCCGGTGCAAACTCTGTATCACAGTCTCAAAGGCAAGAGCTTACATGTCTTGGGCCCACTGTGAAATAAGCTTAAAATCTCCTTCATCTCTAAAATTCAGTGAATCCTTTTACTTACTGCTTTGATAATAAATAATTACTAGATAGATTGTTGTTCCATTAGCAATGCTACCCACAGCAAACAAAATTTACCAGAGGCAACAAGAAAAGGATTTGATGGATTGTCTCTTAAATCATACTGGAATTTCCCCTAGATTAGTTTGGCAGCAGGTGTAGGATCTCAGAAACGATGAGGTTTAATCATGCCATCTCTAAAAGCTAAGTGACTGCATCTTTCCCTCTCCCAAAGACAAAGGTGGTCCTTCTTTCTAGAGTAAAAGTCTCTTCAGAGTCTCCTCCTTGAGTGCAGTCCTAATCATACTCTGTATGGCTTAACAGATCTGGAAAGCATAACACTGCCAAAAATAGTAATATATGCCAGTGAGTCTTTAGTAATTACAACTTGCTTTTTACTTTTCTTCTTTGAATTTTCTGTATTCAGTTCTATATTATTCAGAGTAAGGCTAGATGCTATTATAAACAAATCACAAACTTTAAATGGATGTACATCCTAAGAGGGTTTTTTAAATTATTTTTTTTTCTCATTCTTATCACAATTTGATAGGTAGCTTCTTCATCATGACTCAGGATCCAGGCTCCTTCTATCTCTGGCTGTGTTGAGCTCTGACAGCTTGAAGTTCTCAATTTCCACCTGGCAGGGAGAAAGAGCCCATGGAGAAGTCTGACTCACTTCTTAAAAGCAGGGACAGAAAGTGAAACACATAGCACTCCCCAAACTGATTGGTAGGAATTGATCACATGACCACCTGGATCCTAGGGGTGCTGGGAAATGTAGTTCCTGCTTGCACAGCTGCTTCCCAGTGACCACACTATGAAAGGGGAAGCATGAATTTTGGTATAGGACTTCACATCACTGCCCCATTTCCTTGTTTTTAAATAAATGAATATGTAAAATCAACCAAGAAATAATAATTATCCATATATGGATTGATTTTCTCATTCAGTGACTATTTATTTGACTAGTCTACCATGTGTATGACCTTGTGTATTCTAGCATTACGGTTATACTGGTTAAAAAGATAGTCCTGGGGGCACCTGGGTGGCTCAGTCGTTAAGCGTCTGCCTTCGGCTCAGGTCATGATCCCAGGGTCCTGGGATCGAGCCCCGCATCGGGCTCTCTGCTCGGCGGGGAGCCTGCTTCTCCCGCTACCATTCCCCCTGCTCGTGTTCCCTCTCTCGCTGTGTTTCTCTCTGTCAAATAAATAAAAATCTTAAAAAAAAAAAAAAAAAGATAGTCCTGGTATTTCTCCTGCCAAGAGTTCACAGCCTAGTTAAAACTATAAATAATAAATAAATAGCCAGGCAAATAATCACATCTTAAGGAAGCAAACAGTGTCTTCTGATACTAAGTGGTGACTGGTGAGAGGCCTGTTTTAATCAAATAATCAGAGAAAGCTCCTTTGAAGACAGACATTTGATTCTAGACATGAGGCATAAGAAACAACTAGCTATGCAATGAGCACAGAGAAAGGGACAGCACATACAAAGACCATTTGATAGAAAAGAATTCAGAAGGCTTTAACTGTATAATTTTTCTCAAGATTAGTTCTATATTTTTAAAATAATTAGAATCATCACCCTGCATATTATATATAAACTACAGTGATATAGGGAACATTTACAGTGGAAAAATCTGGTGGGCAATACCTTGACTGTATGCTCAAACCTCACATCACCTGGAATGGACTAAATTCACAGACTTTGTCCATCCCAGGATGGACCAAGGGCACACCACTAACTCTAGTGTTCCTGCAAGAATAAAAATGAGAAGTTTTAACCTGAAGCTAATCAGGAGAGAACAATCAGACAAATCTAAACTGAGAGATACTCTGCAACACTGTGGACCAAGACTCTTCACAGTGAGACTAAAAAGACATGACAACTAAATGCAATGCATGATCCCAGATCCTGTCGTGGATAAAACGTATACACAGGTGACAGGAAAAAACAATAGCTCTGAAGGACTTATCCTGAGACTGGTGTGGAAGTTTGACTGTGACTATACATTAGATAATAGTATTGTATGGACATTAAATTTCCTGACTGTGGTGGCAGTATTATGGTTTGCAGATGCCCTTGTGTGAAGAAATACATGATGAGGGTTCAGAGTAAAATGTAACTTTAAGTGAGGGGGACATGGTTGTTCTTTGTATTATTCTTACAAGTTTTATTTTAGATTGATTTTTTTTTTCAAAATAAAAAGTTAGGGGAAATAATTAGATTCGCACTCTTTAGAAGTTACTTAAGGTGCAGTGTGGGGAAGAAACTAGGGTGAAGGGGCAAGTGGGAATTGCAAAAGAAGGGGAGGGGGTGCAGGGGCTGGAGAGTGGTGAAGGATAGGGCAGCTGTCCAGGAGAGAAATGCTATTGGATTTCCCTTGGCTATTTCAGTGGACATTAAGAGGAAAGTCAGAGGCGGAATAGATGGATTTAAAAATATACTGGAAGTAGAATCAACATTTTCATAGATGGAATGTAAGGACATGAAGGGGAAAAAATGCTGCTGCTCCTGCTGCTGCTGCTGATGTAGTTCACAAAGTGCCCGCTGGGGGCGCATCTCATGTTTCGCTGAGATCTTGAACAGCTAAAGCCAAGAGAGAAGCACAATTCACAGACGCAAGAGTTACAGTGTCCAGAGGATACAGATACACCAACTGTGTCAGAAGAAGCACCACAGTGCTTAGTACTGAGATCTGATTTTCCTCTGGGTTCTCACGACAGGGGTAACTGCCCTCTGAAAATCATCCCTCCTTACATTCCTGCACTTGCAGTGACCACATGACAAACAACTTCAGTGACTCAAGTGGGCTTTGCCTGGAGACATATCATCAACGGGCATCTTCAAAATTCCTGTGGAAAGAAACCCACTAGGCCTGAAACTCTAAGCTTAATGCAATTTGGAGAGAATAAGCAGTTTTGTTCAGTTCAGGCCAACATGTTACTTGGTGTTTTATGCAAGAGCTGTTATTGCAGTCACATTGAGGAGAGGATTCAACGTGAATGGTAAATTATAAGAAATGCCCACACTTCCTATTTCCTATATCTATTTTAGTTGGTGGCAGTTACGATTTACTACGCAACACTCAAAATACAAATGGTGCTATGTTAAAGGATATGTAAGTGACAGATTTGCAACCTCAAAGCGTGACTTCAAAATATTGGTGCCGGAAAGATTTCCAGTTCCGGAAGGCAGTTGCGACACACCAGGCAGAGCCCCCGCAGGTGAGGGCGACAGCGTGACAGAAGAGCTACGGGCCCACTGGATGTTGAAGTGAAGCTGTGCAGAGCGGGTGGGAGGTGCCGCAGCAGGCAGATGGAGGAGGCCTTCGGTGCCAATCGCACGATGAGATGGCACAGACAGTGAGGAAACACTGCTAAGCAGGGAAACTGAGAGCATAAGGACGGGAGGAGAAAATTGAGAAGGAGAGCCAAGAACTTCAGGAAAATGAAGAAGCAGGGTTATGTGAGGAGAATGTGCGGGCATTCTCCGTTTGCCCATCGAGCTCTGCTCCAGGGTCATCTGCCCTCATCCTCGGCCAGGAGCCTGGATCCTGGATCCCGAAGACTGTGCTGCCAAGGGGCCCCTGTGCCCTCCGCAGCTGGTTAGTTTCACCTGATGGGAGCCACTTTGAGGAAATCGGGGGCAAGCATAGGGAGTTTTTTTCTTCCCTAGCTCCTGCCTGCTGGGCCTTAGGACTTTCTCAGCCCTCGCTGACCACCATGACCCTCACCCACCCACTGCTCTCGCCCTCCAGGCCTGTGGTATGTCATGGCTTCTCACTTGAGCTAACCCAGAGGTAGGTCATTGTCCCTTCTTTGTTTCCCTCAACTCATGCTCACACCTTCTAAGTATTCACTCAGTAAATTCTCGGGAAAACGCTTGAGATCCTGACCCACACAGGGAGTTGCAAGACCCCTACTTAACTTCAAGGAGATTGATTAAGGACCTAATGGGAATCACACTGCTGAGTTCACCTAGTGAATAATCTGGCTCTGAAGCAGGAGGTGTACATGGTGTCTCTGTATTCCTAACACAGGAAGATGATGGATTCCTTCACCTTTCTGCACTGGCATTGTTCTTAAGTCCTTAAGACACTCTTACTCTTTCTAACCCATGTCTCTCGGGTTCATGCCTCGAACCTAATCCCTGCCCACCCCAGTTTTTGCATTCAGATGGTCAAGAATCACGAGCTCTAGTCTGTTCAGAACAAAGAGGAAATCAGCTCGAGAGAACTTCATGTCAGGACATGTGTGAGCACCACAACCTAGGAGGTACACATATTTCAGAATTTAACCTCAGAGCTTCCTAACTGATACACCTATTCAGGTTCCTCCTCAGCTCATCGGCTCTGGTTTTACATTAATAGTAGAGAGAAAACTGTTGAGAGAAAGGTACACATTTAAAATATCCAGGAGGATGCAGTATGTGTTACAGGTATCATGAGTACAAGAATGCAAACTGATTTATTCACAAAAGAAAAGAGATGTTGTGCTTTATTCTAGATCACCTGAATCAGCTTCACTGTATTCTAGTCTCTAAGATTACAATAATTAAAAGGTTTTGAAAAGTCATTTATTTGTGAAATGGTCATGTAAAATTAAACACGCAGAACACAAACACACAGAGGTATCTCCCTCCCTCACCTCCACCCATACAAGCTTTCTGCTTCGTCTATGGAGTGCTTATGATTGTCGCCTTTAGAAGGACGCTAATGCACAGAGAACATCAGTGGAGTACAGAGAATGGGAAGAATCTCAGCTACAATACCTAAAATTAGAAGTTGCTCTTGAAAATCTGTCCCAGAAATAAAAGTAATCAGAGAACTGTACTTGATTGAATTCAAGTGACACTGTTTTAAGCACAAACGGCAGAAGTGAGGGACATTGGTACCTCTTAGACACAATAGCAATGGCCCAGAATGGTGTGTTATTAAAACTACTCAAAATTCCTTTTAAAGGAAAGAAGTGCTTTTCTTTTCTACCCCTTGTACTAGGAGCGATCTTTCTCCATCTGATATAAATTATGGTTCGAGTTTCGCGAAACAAGGCTCAAGAAAGATATCTTTTAGTCTGCCTGCACTGAGATGACAAGTTTGCACCAACTAGGATGAGAATTGTCATTATAGAAGATTAGAGTTGCATTGCACAAAGGGAAGTTGGGAAGAAGTAAATGGGAAACCAGAGCTATAGAATAACAGAAGGTTAATTCATGTCACTCATATAATATGAAAATATTGTCGGCATAATAATAACAAGAACACAAAGAAATAAATCCATGACAAGGAAAGGAAACTTAAAGGTTAGGAAGAAAAGGTATGTTACACGAATGACATTATAGAAAAGACAAGGTTTAAGAATACCAACTCTAAGGGGCGCCCTGGGTGGCTCAGTCGGTTAAGCATCTGCCTTCAGCTCAGGTTATGGTTCTAGGGTCCTAGGATAGAGACCCACATCGGGCTCCCTGCTCAATGGGAGTCTGCTTCTCCCTGTCCTTCTGTCCTTTCTGCTCACTTGCTCACTCACTCTCTCTCTTAAATAAATAAGAAAATAATCTTAAAAAAAAAAAAAGGAATACCACCTCTAAAAGCTAAGACTAAATTTTAACCTTCACTCCGGTCAAGGGTAGCTTCTCTGTTACCATGCAAAGTTCTCTTCACAGTCTTCCACTTGAGTGTTTCTGTGCCTAATTATATTCTGAACAGTAAGCTTTCAAGATTAAAAAAAATTGATGTGATGTACAGAAAATTAAATAATTTCTGAGACAAATAATATCAACAACCGGAGGCCAAGACAGCTTCCATTAGAAAAAAGAAATTCCCTCGTAATAAAGAAGATATTACAGAATCTTGTTTTAGTTGCTTTTAGAGATTACAGCTGCACTCCATAGAGCAAAATCTGGAAATCATAACGTTGGAACACAGGAAACTCAAAACTTTCAGGCAAAAATGCAGACTAACCTATGGTGGACAAAATATAGTCTAATACAACTGGTCCACTCTATTAGGGGAGATAAGATGAGGATAATCAGATAAACAGGCTTCTAGGATTATTTTTATAGAGGAAGATATCAGAAGAATTCATCCTGAAGAAAAAAATGCATAAAATACTAAGAAATGCCTCACCTTACCAATAATAAGGAAGATCTAATTCCCCCAAATAATCACATTCTACTACCTTTGAAAGACAATTTGGTTAACGAGTACATGAGTTGACTATAGAAACACCATGGGCCTATTTTACCTGAGCTTTCTAAGAAGGCTTTTGATACCATGCCATACACAGGGGTAATCTGTGTGATAATTATGAACCCCAAGAGACAAGCGTGGGCCTCGGCGGGGTCAGTACTACTCTGTAAGCTACTTCAGATGTGGAGGCCAGTAAATTGTCCCAGAGCTGTCCATTTGGGGTTCTCTCAACATATTAATAAGGTAGGCAAAAGAAGAAAAAGAACAGGCAATAAGGTCATACCATTTTGCGGATGACGAACTATGGAAAGACCAGGGTAAAGAGAGAAAGCCACATCATTTCTCCTAGTGGGAAGAACTCCATCTTGGGTAGCATTTTTCAGTCATGTTGCATGATGCTTGAGGATCTTCAATTCCTTCTGACAGATTTGCTTTTTTTTTCTTTCATAATACATCGTGTTTGTATAATGCTTTTCTTCCTAAGTACACGAAGTACTTTCCATGGATTTTGTTTCATTTATCCTTCTCAAAACCTATGAAGAGTTTTCAAAGGCTAGGTAAAGTTGTCTATTTTACATCAAGAAAGAGAGGCTCACAAAGGCTGACTGGTAGACCTGTGGTTGCAGGGAATATGCTGTACCCTTATCCTTAACTACTAACCCTTAACTACCTAACCCTTAACTACTTATCCTCATCCGTGGCCACAATGGCCGTGAAGGGGGTTAGAGATCCAGTTATTAGGTATTCCAGCCAACTGATGGTATTCAGCACTTCTCCTGCTTCCTTGCTAGGAAGGGGCAAACTATGGCCCATGGGTCAAATCTGGACTGTTTTGTTTTTTTTTTTTTTTTGGATGGCCCATGAGTTTAAAATTTTTAAAAATTTTTTAATGTTGGGAAAAAATTGAAAGAAGCGTAATATTTCATGACATGTGAGAACCATAAGAAATTCAGATTTCAGTGTGCCCTAAATAAAGTTTGACTGGAACACAGTGCTGCCCATCCATTAACTTCTCGTCTCTGGTGCTACAAAGCCGATGGGAGTAGTTGTGACAGATCAGGTGGCCCACAAAAGCAGACATATTTAGTATCTGGCCCTTTACAGGAATTATTTCCCAACCCAATGGACTTCCTTCCTTACTTGTTCCTTCCTTCCTTCTTTCTTTTAGCAATTGAAGCTTTCTTTCAACAAATTTTGACTGGGGAGCTGGAATCTCACCTTTCAGACCCTCCTGCCACACACTGCTCCCCACAGTGAAACCAGAAACTCAAATTCAAAATGTTGATGCCAAGGAGTCAGAGCTTGAATCCCCCTCTCTCTTAAGCCAAACTAAATAAGTGCGTGGGGTTGAGTAGCAGCAGCCACCATCTCCCTACTTATTGAAAGAGTAGGGAGATACTTCTCCAGATGCCTCCTTCCCTGTTTGATTGTGAGCCCTTCGTGACATAAGCATGTTCTAGTCATCTTTCTACCCTCAGCTCCTGGCTCTTAATAGGAATAAATAAATATTAGCCTAATATTTGAATTTGGGGTTGAAAGAATGAATGACTTACAGCCTAAGTCCAATCAATATCTAGGACAAAAACATAGACGACCCATACTTTCTGCTTCTTGTCCCATTTCTTATTTATTGAAAAGGCATCTTTGTCCTCCTGCAGAGATTCCTGAACTCACAGAGATTAATGGAAAAGAGTAAACACACAGCACTTTTTCCCTGAAAACAAAAACAAAAAAACAACAAGCAGGTAAAGATTTTTCCTCCCCAGTGGCAGGAATGATACGCACGGTCCAGAGAAGTTGGCAATATTTAGAAGTATTAGTAAATGAGTTCTCATTAATCAACACTGGATAGCTCTACAATGACTGAGAAAAGACAGAAAAAAATTAAAAATAAGCCAAGAATTATTCAATTCTGGAGGAAAATTGGGGCCACTTTCAAAGCTACCCAGGCATCATGTGCTTGTATAAATCAGGTTGGTGTTTTTCCATTGGTGTCTTTTCAGATATAGCTGCCCATCCAGCAATAGTTCAACAAAAAAAGGCATGTTTTTATCCACTGAATGTTACCAGGTTCTGTATTAAAACAACAACAACAAACCTCTTGTATGGGTCCCCGTAATTCAGAAGAAAACGTTAGGCTACATCAACATAAACCTTGCTCCTGTATCCACCTGTCTGCTAATGATCATTTTCACATTTAATATCAACCAAACATGGAAGGCAGACATGGAGATGGAGGTGAGGGGCAGTCCTCTGCTCAGTTTAGCTGCATTTCGCATGGATTAGTGGATCCGTGAGATATAAAATGAACAAGAATTGATCCTATCCTTTATGATGATGGCTTTGCTGCTGCAGCAAAGAAGATAAATGGTGACTTCAGACTATGATTAACCCCAGATGAACTGTTTCTGTCAGTGCCCAGGCATGCAAAGAAAGCCCGCTCAGATGAAAGTGTGAGGAGACAATTTACAGAGTGTGAAGGCTTTCTTTATAGAGTGGCATTAAGGGGACCTCCAGGGGACACTGAGGTGCCCAGAGACAAGCAACAAGAGAAGCTGTTACCATCCCAAGGCTTGAAGAGGCAGGCAATGGAATAGTCCTAGAGGATTCTAGTGAGAGCAGGAGCCATAGAGAAAAGCCAACTCACAGGAACTGTAGTTGAGGGAAGGAGCTCTGGGGAACCACAGCATCAAGCCGGGAAGAAAGTAGTGGGGGCAGGGAGAAAGCCCTATCTTCTCCCTTCTCCTGCCCTTGTATTTCCTGCCAGGGCTTCCCACTGACTGATTCCAACCAAGAGAATCTGGTTGGAATCATCTGTCAAGAGAATCTGACAGATGCAGTTGGTAGAGGTCATAAAGGTCTTCCCTGTCTCCCCAGCCCAAGCAAAGGTCAATGCAGAGAAGATGGAAAATGAGTGGAGAGGGTAGGCTGATGGAATATCTCCAGCAGGAAAGCCACACTATGAACCATTTGTCCTTGTCCTTCCTGCCTCTCATAGCCACCAGTCATATACTTCTAGCTCCCTTCTGCTTCTATCCTTCCCTGCTGTAAGAATGCAAATTAATAAGCATTTGGATTTGCCAAGCCATCAGGCAAGTGCAGGAGGGTAATTGGCTAGCCATAGAAACCTACTTGCTTGAAATGTTGGAAACATCTCTTTTTAATTTTCTACCTTTTCCCAGGGTGCCTCAAGGAAGTCTCTTGGGTAATAGTAATAATATTTTAATTCTTTTATAATTTCACTGGCATTTAGAAATCTTAAATAATTGAATTTCCTCTAATACATAAACCTCTATTCTAGATTCCCTCCCTGGTATGTCCTTTGTTACGGCTAAGCCCATAGGCTGATGGGTCCACTTCATTAGTAAGTCTCAGAGTTCTAGATGATGAGCACCATGCAGGTAGGAAAGTATAGGGCTGGACTTGCCAACAGAGCCCATGGGTTTGGGTCCTTGATCCTTCACTTTTTGTACCTGATTGATCTTGAGCTTGTGCAAAGCATTTACCCTCCCTAAACTTCAGACTCATCATTTGTAAAGGATAGGAGTTGAGCTGCATAAATTCTAAAGGTTCCTTTTAGCTCTGAGATTCTGTGGCTGGGCTTCTACTTAGACACAGGCAACCAAAAGTGTTGCGCTGCAGAAAGAATACATTACAGACTTAATAGTGCCTGATGTGGGACACGGAGGGAGAGATCCAATACTGAGAATCAATACACGCGAACATAGAACAGGAGATGGAAAGTGCAGAGAGCAGTCAATCAAGAGCTAATGCATGGCAGACTTCTTGGCCAAGGCCAAAGACTGAAAGAAAAATGAGGAATTAGAGGGAGAGCTAGGGGGTGGTATCAAAATAAGGCCCCCTTTTGGAATAACTGCTCATGGAAACAAGAGCTAATTTACAAATCATGACAACTCTTAGTTTTTTCTTGTTTGGAATGTTTACAGGTTTATCTCTTACTGTTAGCTGTTAACTAGAACTTGGCATATTGCTCCCTAGGCCCCGAGTATAGTTACGATACTCAATAACTAAGTAAAACAGGTTTGGTCCGTCAAGAGGCCCAGCCATGGCCAAGAATTCTGAACCGTGTTGTGTAAACATAGTTGTATGGTTTGTTTGGATCTGGTTTCTCCTGCATCCCCATGCAGCAGCTATGGGGACTAGTAATAGGGATTATGTAGTAGGGAATGCCTAGTGAATTTACTAATAGAGTAACTACGTCTGTGTGATGATCAAAAATGATACTCTCTACTGTTGATGCTATTGTGTATTGCATACATATCAACCATTGGACAATATACCGTAAGGGATTTATTACCCTGATCATCCCAATAATTTCTTCTCTCTCCTTTTGTGAATGAGTACCACACACAAATTTTTAAATTCCATAATCAGGAACCTCTCCAACCACTTAAAATAGAATAAAAATAAGGAAGGATATCATTTGTTCATACCATCTGCTGACAGTCTGCCTCTATGCATACAACTAAAAACATTTTCCTCTCTCGATCAAGTGGCACAACTCAGGTGAACACTCTGGGACCCAGGCCGGTGACCGAGTTCTTGAGCCTGATGTGTAGGGAGCCATGGGCAGCTGAAAGGGGCAGGGGTTAAAAGCGGGCATGGATAACCTTTGACAGTCTCTTCTCGTGGCCGCTGTTCCCTTACTAAACCTCTGCACTAGAAACAAGATTGCTATATACTCTGTTTCTTCACCCACATTGCAAATGAAGACACTACTCAGGTCTTTGAAAGGAGAAAACATAAGTTGATAGTATTTTTGTGGCTGATCAGAAAACCCAAGAGAGAACCATACCCAGATCACAGAAATCACTACTGGAGAATGCAGTTTAACCCGGGGCACTTGGCCTTCTGCAGGCCATCCCCCATGAGTCCGACCTTGAATGGTTATCAGTGCGGGTACATCAGTGCAACTCTCTTCTGAGGCTTCCCCACGCTTCACGAAGAGCCACTCAAACTCCTTTTAAGATGACTACGTAAACATTGCTTAATTCCAGCCCTTCCTCCTCAGTGGTGATTTTTCCTCCCTTTGAGTTGGTTCATTGAGAAACCAGGTCAGAAACAGCACACAAACCTCATAATACTCTTTGTTATAAGATGTACATGATATTGTTTTATTTAGTTCTGAATTCTTTGCCCAGGGCTGAAAGTAGCTTCTTGATAATTTACTTTTCCAGATGACTCAGATTCATTATAACACCGGCATGGCCTTAAACCTGAGCTGGTTCTGATTTGAACTTAGAATTGTGGCTTTTCAATTCATGACCTCAGGAGCAGACATTACTTACAAAAGCCCACAATGAGGTTTTATTTTGTTTTGTTTTGTTTCAGAGGCTAAGCATCAGCTTTTACCTACCAGATTTTCAAACTTTTCTAGAAATCCCAGGTAATAAAACAATCTCTGTAGCTGAATGAGCTCAGGGAAGTTTTGTTTTTAGAAAACTGGAATAAAATCTTTTTTCTCTCCCTTTTGGGAGCATAAGGGGAAGTCTTCTGATAGTGACTATCTCGAGCAATCAGCTGTGTAGGTATATTCAAAGTATTAGGAAGCCGATAATGAAAGCAGCCTTATTCATTTATATTTATATTTTATACGTATTTCTCTGGAGCTTTTGTTCTGAATTTATGGAAGGCCTTTACATATTTTAGCTAATCTTAATACTATCTGTATGAAATACGTGGATAAAGATTAAGATGAGGGGGAAGGAAGGGACAGAGAGAGAGAGAGAGAAAGAGAGAGAGAGGAGAGATTTCTCACCGGTCTAAACCTTTCCTGAATTTTTTCCATGTAAGTCTTTATCTCTCCCTCTTCCTCCTACCTCTCACTCCAATTTTCTAGTCCTTCAAAACTCTGTTCTTCTTCCTTGGCCCTGCCCAAAGGCCCTTTCCTTCCTAAATTCTTTCTCAGTCCTGCCCTTTGACTTAGGAAATGGTTCCTTCTCTTCCTAAAACCCCACGGAACTTGATTTTTACCTTTGTAATACAACCTACTGTATTCCATTTTGTCCAGCACCCTATTGTGTCTTGTTTTGTCTCAACCACAGACTCGGAGTTCCCTGGGGGCCGATTCTATATTACCCACAGCCCACTTAGCAAAGGGTCTGGTCCACAGTAGAAGCTGCATGTCTGTTTGTTGAATGAACCAAAGGAAATTTTGATACCCCAATCTGTGTTTCCCTGCAGGGGAATCTACCAACTGAACCTTTTCCTAATCTTCTCTTCCCTTATCCAATCAGTTCACAATTTCCAGTCTTCTTTTCCAATATTTCTTGAATCTGTCGTCCTTCCTCTGCCACAGCCCTCCTTTAAACTCTCAGTTTGGTTCCCCTGGGATAGCTTTCTGCTTCTGATGTCTTTTTACCCATCACCTGCCCTCTACCCCTGTCCTTCTGTCCACTGCCTCAGCTCCTCTTCCTGTACAGTGTTCTGCATAAAATTAAAAGAACAGTGAGCAAATACATACAAAGTCAATATCCTCTGTTCTTCACTCCCCACCATATTACAACCTCTTCCAACATATGGCAACACCTTTTCCAGTGGTAGCTGACGTAAAACCTAGACACTAGCCTATTTGGACTTTTCAGTGGTTCTGGAAGATTCCTAGTCCCGTCTACCCATACCCTTTTTCTCATGCTGTTCGCTCTACCTAGAATGGCCACACGTCCAGACTGCCACACGCAACTATTGTCATTTTACCGGTCCCTTTAGCCATAGCTTAAAGATACAATCTTCCATTAAACCTTTTCTTACTTTTCTCTTAACCCCTAAATGACATGAATTCTCCTTTGCCTGGGATTTCTCTGTCTCTTGATCATTTGAATTATCTTCTAATCAGGAATTGTGTTGGATTCATTTTGGTATACCCCCCAGCACCTGGCAGAATGCCTTGCCCATATTAAGTTTTAATAAATATTTGTTTGAAGTCTTTAAGTCTCTTAAATTTCACTGCTACTTATCCAAAGGGCAAAAGACTCTATCTGGCATTTCTCTGATTCTCAGTATCACCGTCTAATTCCACTTCATTTCTCACTCTCAGAATTCAAACATCACTTTACAATTCCCCAAAGAAAAGAACTATTTCCATTTTTTTGTTGTTGTTCCTTTGGTCTCTTATCTTTACCTCCTTTCTCTGCCATTTAAAATTTTTCTTTTGTTTCTCTTCTGCTCTTCCCTTCTGTTTTATCCACAGCTCTGAGCAAACCAGCACATCACTCTAGAACGCTGGGTGTCAGTTCACATGATCTCAAAGATTCCTTTCAGCTTTGTTAGCCAGAAGTTTAACAAGTTACATGACCTGGGGATCTAAGCTATTACATACCTAACACTTGCGTTTCCCATTAGTCTTTCTTATTTTCAGCTCCATCGTAATAACAAAGAAGTGGAGAGGGTTTTGGGACCCTGGGAAGGGAGAGTGCAAGAATTCACTAGCCAGTGTACCCTTCAACCTGGGAAGGGATCCAAGCCAAGTGTGGAGATCAGGATGTGTTTCTAGTTGCACAGCAAAGCTGCAGACTGGAAACCTCCTTGTTTGGATACTGAACAGAAGGCATGCTGCCCTGCCTTCTTGTTCCTAGCATGCCTTTGGGGCGTGTTCCATATTTTTATCAAATTGTGCAACAACAATATTGCCAGTTCCCTAGGTACCTTAAAGGACTATGTATCAGTGTAACATCCCAGGAATGATTAAATGAAACTTAATTTTGAAAGAACTCTATTGCAAAATTTAACTTTTGCCTAGCCTTCAGTTCTGGAGGACAGAGGAATAGGGAAGGTGTGTGTAGGGAGCAGAAAACCCAATGCTGATTCTCAAGGAGATCTTTCAAAGCACTTTCCAGCTATTATTAGAAGTGAATAAGGAAATGAGAGGAGCACCAGGGATTTGAGTCACATTCCTCCACAGAAAATATGTGGCAGCAACTCGGGTAAAAAAAAAAAATGGAAATAAAAACAACAAAATAAAAAATGAAAATGCACATGTGGAATATTTACCAAATGATGAACATACATGGTTGAAGAAATAGCAGAAGTTGCCTCCATTGCTATCAATCATTATTATGTGTCACATAATTACAAATATTATTATGTTATATGATAAAATACATATTTATATTATATTATATTAGTCAAATTAATCTGCTCTCAGGAATCCGCTATGAGTCATGAGTAGTTGCGTTGGTAAATAAATCTCTTAGCCGTATGTGGGTAACAAGCAATATCTCCTCTCTTCGTGTCTCTGTCCCATTATTAATCTGTAGGATATGCAATTAGTGTACATGAGAGAGACACAGCTAGGAGACTAGAAACCAGGTTTTCTTTGATATACAGTCCTATGCCCAGTGTTTCAGTTGCTCTGCAAAAGGAACTTTATTTTCTTGCTTCCATTAAGCATACCATAATGTATTTGTTTCATAAATCTTCTCACTATCCCGACAAAGAAAATAGGGGACACATTTTTATTTCTCCTACTCGGACAGATAGGCTAATAGAGACACTGTGGATTAGAGATGGAGAGTAGTCTGTGATAGCACACCAACTGGGCTTGGAGTCTTCCATTCACACTGACTGGCTGCGAGACACTGAGCAAGTCTAAATTTCTTCACTCTGGACTGAAGTAGCTACTTAGCATCTGTGTGAAAAAGTTGTTGTGAGGAACTAATAAGCATGTATACACACACACACACACACACACACACTGCTCATGTATACTTTAAGTATTCCCTAAATGTGGCGACTATTTTATTATTATGGAGCAATTTCTCTTGGCTTTTCAGTGATGCAACCATACTGTCCAGTATATCCTTCTAGATGCCTGGAGCCAACTACTGGGTTCCAGCACCTTCCAGTCTGCCCCCAGAAAACTGAAGCACAGTCTAGCCTCAGCCTTTTGTGATCTGTAGGTATGTTTGGGTTGTGGTCAAGATGTTGTAAAGAAAAGCTATGGGGCTCTCTTTTTCTTTTCATTATATTTAAATATGAAGCATTTAGCAATCAGGCCGCTTTCTTACCTTTTGTTTTGAAGAAAAAAAAAATCAAAACACTTAGCCTGACATGTAATGAGCGTTCAATAAATGTTATCATCATGTCCTTTGATGGCCTGTGGTCTAAAATGCCCAAGCCTGAGCAAAGAGCAGACACAGAAATATGTTGGCTTTTTTTTTTTTTTTTAATTTATAACTACCATTGCCACAAGTACACTATTGCCGTATTTTTACCTTTTTTCTGGAAATGATTTAAATTTATAGAAGAGTTGCTGGAATAGTACAGAGATGATTCCAGTATCCCCTTCACACAAGTTCATCCGTTATTAACATTTCACCTCTCTCACTCTTTGTTTCTCTCTTTCCCCTTCCCACCCCCTCTCTTTACACACACATAAACACACACACACACACACACACACACACACACACACACACACACATCTCACACAGTCCTTTCCCCCAAATGCTTTGGTGCATTTTTCTTAAAAACAAAGACATCCTAAGGACAATGATCAAATCCAAGATCAATAGAATACTATTTCGTATATGCTGACTGTATTAAAATTTCGCCAGTTACCCCTAAATATATAACTATAGTATTTATTCTCCCTGATTCAATATTCAGGCTAGGCTCATGTGTCATCTTTAGTGTCCTCTGTCCTTTCACTTCCTACGTAGGAGTTTAGCTCCTCGTCCCAGGAGCTATGTAAGGTGGCAATGCAAAAATCAGTGAAGACAACACTTTTTTCTAATAAGGAGTAAGATATCCTTTAGAAAATGCAATGGATTCTTTACAAGTGATATGAATTTTATTCATTTCTACCAAAAATAAAAATAAAATAAAATAAAATAAAATAAAATAAAATAAAAAATAAAATAAAATCTGAGGGGTTTTATTCCCACCTTTCTAGTGACTTCCACCAAGGCTACTGTGTAACAGAATGTTTTTTTTAAGCCAGGAAAAAGCCACAGGGCTGATCCTGCTTTGACTTGAGCTGTTTTCCAGCATGACTTGAATATAAATTGAGTCCCTACTAAGGGCCAGTGTGGGATCTGGGCCTAGCCCCGAAATGGCTGAAATATCTGGACACAACTATGTGTTGTCTGATTACACTGATATGAGGTGTCTGGAAATGGCAAATCTATAGAGATAAAAAGTAGAGTAGAGGTCCCCTGAGGCTGTGGGGTGGGAATTGATACTGTTTTTAAACAGGCTTGGGGGATCTTTCGGGGTGATAAAAATGTTCCAAAACTGAATTGTGTTAAGGGGTGTGCGTGTCTGTCAATTTACTAAAAATCACTGAATTACATAAGATTAAAACAGATAAATTTCATGCTATGCAAATTATACCTTTAAAAGCTATTGATGTAAGGAAGGAAGGGAGAGAGGGAAGAAGGGAGGGAGAGTGGGGGAACTCATAGAAAATTCCAGAGAGAGAAATCTTATCTATAGAGCAATCAAGGCAAATTTCAAGGATTCAGGCCTCCCAGGTAAAGGTGACAGAAGACATCAAGTTTCCTGTGGCTGCTTTTCTACCTGCGGCCTGTTTTGACTGATGAACAATGCTTGCGAGTTACCTAAACTGTGTAGGTACCGAATAAAGGTTCTTTACTGGCAAGTGGAAGACAGATCCTGTACTCTGTTTTCCTATGTAGATACCTTACCCATGATCTCATTGCTAGAGATATTTGGTGATCATGTCACATGATACACAAATATTGAATCACTACGTTGTACCCCTGCAACTAATGTCCTATGTCAGTCATACCCCAGTTTTTACAAAATCCTGCATTCTCTCTGGCTTGAGCCCAGGCTCATGAAATCATGATACAAATTAAAGAGAAGTGGTCTCCACAAATGTTTTGAAACTTTGGAGGGAAAAAAAAAAAAAGCCAATAGAAGTTGCTAAATCTGTCTTTCTGACAAGAGTCTGTATGAAATGGTTAAAAGAAACAGGTCTGTACTCCTACCAGCATAATGTCTTAATGGCAATATGCTGGAAAAAAGAGGAGCATACAAGCCACATTGCAGGGAAACTGTAAATGTCGAGAGTTTTTATGAATCAATGACCTCAAAATTATTTTGTTGATTTTATTATTTTTTTTAAATAAAATTAGACAAGCTCTTCAAGCATCCCCTCTGTGGCCTGAATATCTACTTTCTGTAAAAAGCATGAAAGAAACTTCAGTGGAACATCCAGGCTGTAACACTGGGGGAAATGATTGATTTCACTTGAACACCAACAACAACAAAAAATGTTTAAAAACAGTTTCACGGCTCAACTTTCTCCTTGCTTTTTATTTTTTTTTCTCTTATAGTTGGAATGTATTTTATCGTCTGTCAGTTTTGCCCTATGATATGTCCTCTTAAATTGGATCTGTAAGCCCTTCATAAAGTTTAATAAATCTTCAGCATTTCACCCTAAGGAAATTATATTAAAAACCTTCAAATGTGAAGTTGGGCCCGCAGACACACAGCGCTGGGAATTTTATCACCATAATCAGCGTGTAATGAAAGCCTCTGTCCCTGTTCTTTCCCCATCATAATCTGCCTGTCTTTATGAAAAAAGGGGGGTTCGTCTGGGTTCATCTGCAAGCTTTAATTGGAAGATGTCTTCATTTCATTCCGGCCTACTGGGATAATAACTCAGCCCCGTGTTTAAACACAAGCCCTTGCTGCTGATATTTTTTCATTTAGTAAAGCATGTCTCTTTAAATGATTTAGCAAATCATCATGAATGCCAAGCCAGGGTGATTGGCAGCTCATTGCTGGTGCACCATTTGCATGACATTTGTTCTGCAGCTAAGAAAGCTGCCTCAGGTAAACAAGCAGGCCCTGTACTCACTCCCTTTGAGTCCCTTCCTGTTTATTTTCTCATAATCAAATGACATTTATGGAGAGGCAAATGCAGCTGCACATATATGAGGGAAATGCAATCAGCCTAAACATGATGACTTCATTCAGGTGATATTTTGATTAGGGAAAGGATATTTTTATGACATCGGGGGCTTTTTTATTAAGAAATCTGACAAATTCCCTTTTGTATAACTAATACTTTATATTTTATCTATATTTTCATGTAAGGGCTAGACTTGAATAATTGGTTGACGGCCCACTCGCTTATGAGGGTTTCATTAAAACCTGGGAAAGCATCAAGCGGGAGACACAAGACAACCCTTCTTTGTCCCATTCAGAAGAAAATAGCCTTTTCTCCCTTCAAAGGAAAAAATAAAAAAAAAGAAAGAAAACAAGGCAATCTGATATAAAGCTATTTTATAGCATCAGCGAATGCAGCTTTTCCTAAAGGAGATTTCGGGGAGGAACATATTTTATGGTTAAACGTTTTATGTGTATTTTCTGGCTCATCATCCTGCCAGGGGATATGGACAATAACAAACCAGGTGGTGGTTGTTGTTTTTTCTTTTCCTTTAAAAAAATTTTTAATAGTACCATGAAATTTTCTTAGTTAATGTGGTTGAGGAGGGTAACAAAGAGCAAGCAGGCTACCCTCGCGGGCTGGCTAGACATGCTGGCGCACACAGGACTTTCAGAAAGGGGGATGCCTTCATTCTCGAAAACATTTCCCCTCCAATATGGGCAGGTATCTTTCAAAACTTCCTCAGCTTCTCCTGGAGTTGGAGGCTGAGAACAAGAGCCTGGAGGTCATTTCCACTCTTAGATAAGGATGCATTTACACAAGCAGCTGCTAAATCCTGCCTCAACCAGGGACCACCCAATTGTTTATGAACTAAAACAATCACTCTAAGAAAAGTTGTGTCTTTTTTGTCACCATTTCTACGTGAGAGAAGAGTAGAGAAATATGCTTATTTCAAAAATGAAAAGGTAATTCTAAGCAACCCAGATTTCACCTTGTGATGATTATGAGTATTTCGTCCTTGTGATTTGGGCTTCCTCTTCTGGACAGGCTCCCTCCTGTGCTTTCTTTCTCTCTGTCATCCACGAGTCTGAAATGGCCAAGAATGATTCATCCAACCCACGCGCCCATTGTGGCTGAAAAGAAAAATGCTACCCCGACAGAGTGCTTGGTGCTGGACACCCCAGCTATCCTGGTCCTGGCTGAAACCCTAAGACCCTAAGAAGTAAAAAGAGAAAAGCTAACAACAAGTCCAATGAAGGACAGCAGCACTGAAAGAAAAGGTTTAACATGGCTGTAGTCCCTGTTGGTCTTCTTTGTTATACTTGAACACATGAAAAATACTCCTCTCAGCAATACCTTCCAACCTGGAGGTCAATGATCTTATGTAATAACGGCAACGACGTTTACATGGTTCTTTATGACTTTTAGAATGTTATGTCATTAGAAATTATAATGTCTCATCTAAGCTCTGTATTAAGAGGGTGCTGAGTGTTTGCTGGCTGAAGACGCATGAGCAGGAACCTGGTTCTTTTGCAAGATGAAAGAAAGAAATTACTTTTCCATCGGCCACGTGCTGTTGGCTTAGTGTGGGGCACTGTCTCAGGGAACTATTCCTGTTCTTGTATTGTGTTTGTGTGTGTGGTGGTAGTGGGGCGGGGGTGGGGGGGTTGGTTTCCAGTCCTCTTCTTACTGAAGGCAACTTGTGATTTTTAAATGCCTTTGTATTCTTTGGCTTGTTTATTTGTTCGTTTTACTCTAACAATCTAGAAATCTAAATACCTTGCAAGAAATCTGATTCTGATCAGTTGATGAAAGTAATTTAATGATCATGAGATGTGGAGCATGTTCAGTGAAGGATGGAAGAAGCCAAGTTGTCTGGAGGGATTTCTGAGCCATTTGTAGACAGTGCTATTGGAGGATAATTCTAACCCCGTCTGCCTAAGTCAAGGCCACATTCTATGGAGACTGTAGACTCATGAGTCTCTGACCGAAGAGGTATTGTGAAAAGGAGGGTTTGTGGCTGATCCTGACCCCCATTCTCCACCATGACTAGATGGTTAGGATCCCACACTTTGCTCTGTCATAGCAGTTGTCATACTATTGAATAACTGACTCTTTAGTCGTCTTTGTCCCCATCTTAAACAGGGAGTAGCTTGAAGCCGCGGACTGCATCTCGTTCACCTGTATGTCAGTTTATGGCCTCTCAGCTCCAAATGCATCTTTCAGTATATGCTCTGTGATAAACAGTGGAATTCCTGTAAGCATTTCTCCTTTAAACCCAGCATGATGTTAAACCTTCTTATTGGAAAGTACTAGAAAGACACTGCAGGAGGAAGGGGCTTCCTTTAATTTCTGATGGTGGGGAGGGGGGTGAGATGGGGATGAGGAGATCCATTATTATGCAGACAGATGGAACGCAAACTACCCCACCCTTCACCTGTGCAGTCTGGGACTGGCAATAACCTGTCCACAGCCCTCTCTGCAGGGACCCCAAAGGCCCCCCCCGCCCCCCTCCCCCGCAGCCCCAGTGGGAAGCCTTCATGGCCAAGCCCAAGTTCTGATGTGCCACCCCCCCCATCTGCACTCTAGAGAGTTGCCTGTGGGAGCTCAACAGCTCCAGACTAGCTCTTGCCTAGAGAAAGTGTCAGTATCTCTACTATCCAGTGGCTGAACTAGACTTCCTCCACTGACGTCACTAAGTTTGTCCTTCTTTGGTTGCTCTCTCTGGGCCCTAGAGTATCATATAGAGTCTCCTTATATATTTCCTTATATATTCCTTATATGTTACAGTTAATAATTCTTATATTGAACTTCCACCTGTAAAACCTGCTGTGTGATTTCTGTCTCCTGATTGCTGCTACAATCTGAAACGTTCATTGGAGAGTACATTGGCACCTTGGAAGCTCTCAGTAAATATCCATTAACTGTTTGATAAATGAATAAACGGGAGGATGAATGAATGAGAATATTAAGGGATTCCTAGCTAGCATTTCAGTTCTCCTGACAAAACATCAGCTCCCTTTGTTATGTGACCAATCAGGGAGTCATCAAACCAGCAGGGAGTTTGGTGACCATAATTTGCCTATTGTGAGCCAAATACTATTAGTTTCCAAGTCCCCAGAAATGAAATTTAAGTATCACCTGCCTCTCCCAAGTTTTACAGAAACATTCATTACAAGCGTTTGGCTCACATGATATTGGAGACTAGAAAGGCCACACTCGGCAAGGTGGGCTGATGGGCTGGAGACACAGGAGAGCCATGACCTCAGAGGAAAGCTGAGGAAGGAGAATTCTCACTTTCTCCAGGGAGAGTGCATTTGGTTCTACTCGGGCCTTCAGCTCATTGAATGAGGTTCACGTACATTATGGAGATGAGTAAAGCCCATCTGCTTTACTCAAAACCTACCAATTTCAATGTTAGTCTCATCGTAAAATGCCCTCACAGGAACACCCAGAAAAATGTTTGACTAAATATCTGGACACGCTGTGACCTAGTCAAGTTGACTCCTACCACTAACCATCCCCACCTCACTCCCACCCCAAACTCATCTTTGCTAGAAGGAAGGAGGCTGAGAGAGATTGAGAGAGAGAGAGAGAGAGACTGTGTGTAACTATCATCTGGGATTGGAGCTGAGCCTTAACCACATGAGTAACCCAGCTGCAAGAAGGACTGAGCCAGGATCAGTGTACCTAATATTCCAACCCAGGAGACTCATGTTAGCTCTGTCTAAAGAGGTCTTTCTCTGTTCCCCTTAGGAATTGGTGATTTTCATCAGAACATGGTCTTCTTTCTTAATGCTGCTTCAAAACAGAGAAATTGGCATTCCGGAAAAGCCTGTAACTTATTCCAGTAGAAGTGAAAATATTTTCAGATTCCTAAGATCCTGTAGCAGGGCAATAAATAATAGTTTAACATTCTCACCTTGAAGAGAAATTGGGTACAAACACTGAGTCTCTAATAGAATTAACTTCCTTTTCTTCCACGTCAGAAGGTGGTAAGCATTGACGGCTGTGGATAAGGTTTTGTTGTTCTCAACTGATCTATTTTAGGCCATATTCCAAGAATTTTAGACAGGATATCTTCTTTTCTTATCACTGCCAAGGTATTCAGTTATATTTAACATTCTAGATTGATCAAAATTCAACCTATAATGAACCATGAGGATTTCTTTTGCACAAAGTGTGTCCAGATCATTAAAAACTCAGAGTTGTATCAAAGAAAGGGGCCATTTGATCTTTTTATATTTCTTCATGCTGGAAGTGAAATTTTTCCTCATCAATATACTCAACGCTGGAAGTAAAATTTTTTTACTTCGTCGAGTTCATTTTTTTATTTTCATATATTTTACATAAAAGACCGTTTGGTCTAATATCAAACTGAATTACATTTATTTTGCATATCCTTCTTACTGCTTTCTGTATTTATATTGTGTGCCTGCCTTTTGAAAAGGCAAAAATCAAAATGGGGCAAAACTTGTGGCAGGATGAAAAATCACTTTCAAAGCTAAGCTCCTTTTAAATGTGTGAGCCTAGGTATAGCAACCAGAGAAGATGAAATTTTGGAAAGTATATGACACTTAGGAATTTAGAGACGGAAATTTTGGTGCTGCTCTGGAAGTGAAAACTTGACATTGGCTGATACACACACTTGCTAGCATAAAATCTGTGCTTGCACGTGGACAATAAGCTGCACACTGCAACGAGCACACATGCAGGCTTTCGGTCCACGTGCATGAATAAAGATAGAGGAGGCAGAGAAGAGCTAACAGCATGTCCTGGTGCCCGTTCCCACCGATTTCTAAATACACAAATACTGGATTGTACTCTCCCATTATAGATGCATATTTTAATACAAAGAAGAATTTTGCTTCTTTCTCTTTCTCTGTTCTTCTTGGAGCAAGGGAGAATTTTCTCCCACAAGTATCTCTAAACTCAGCCAGTTGAAAAATTTTTCTTAAAGACGGACAATAAAGCAGTATAGAGCATAGAGTCAAAATCCCTGTACATCCCCCAAATGTCTTGCTCCCAGAAGGATTCTAAGGTGTTTTTTTGTTTTTTTTTTCTGATAAAGGAAAAAATAAAATTTTCTTCCTGCCTCCCTAGAAAAAGAATTAAAGATCGCTCTTAGAACCTTCTCACAATTGTTTTCTGGAAAGTAGATTTAAGGAGCTTATCCTCTAGTGACTTAATCCTATGAGATAATTGTAAAAGGGAGATTGTCATCTCCGATAGGAGTAGTTGCAGGTTTCCTGAAGAAGCATTCCCTCTTGTTGTTAATGCTTGCACTTCTTGTCCTGGTTTCTTTGCAGTATGCGTGAATACTCGTTTGTGCATTAAAAGTAGAAAATGTTATTATCTCTCCAGTTTTCATGTGAGACAGTTGTGTCTGAAATAATGTAGATAGGACTCTATGAAATGTGCATTTGTTTCCCATCTGGAGAATAATCAATATCAGGTCTGGGGAATAATCAATATCAGGTACTCCCTTGCCCCTCTAAAAGGCACAAGTGAGTTGGCTAAGGAATTTAAGCTATTAAAATAAAAGGTAAAAGAAAACACATAAAAAAATTAACTTCTGGCTTACATGATTGCATTAAACAAGGCAATAGTCAGCCAATCTGAGCCTTGGGAAAGTCATGCTATCATTTTCTGAGAAGGGTGGGGGGGGAAATGACCCTACGTGGAGGAAGTAGCAGAAGGAACTTTTTTCTTTCCCTTTCCCCTTGAAAAAGACACATGTCTCCTAAAAGGGGAAGAAGGAAGTAGGAAGCCAAACTGGCAACAGCAGGATAAAAGCTCGTCTGCCTGGCATGTTCAGCGTTGTTGTTCTTTACGCTTTTCTTTCTGTCCAGGGGCAAACCTAAGCCAAGAATTTCATCTTGCCTTTTCTTTCAGTAGATCTGGCAGGAGTTTCCTGGCGTATAGGTGCCTTCCTAAATGTGAGAACCAGGTATAAGTTGGATTTTCATGATTTATCATTTCAGCTTTGACTGCATCCCCCAAAAAGAATCCAAGAAGATGTGATGGGGAAAATGGTATCAGACTATACCAGTAGTTTTCAAATCGTGCTCCTACCAACACAGGATATTCCATGGAACGTCTGAAAAGCCATTAAAAGGAGTAAGGGGCCAGGCACCATTTCACCCTTGACCACATGCACTTCAAATAGAAAAACTCCAGTGTTATTGGGTTTTACATATTTAGAATCCACATAAGATTTCCTTTGAGAAAAAGATTCTGTGGAAACACACACACACACAGAGACACACCCTGAACTTAATATGAAAGCCCTCTACACAATTTGTATTTCCCTTCAAACTCAAAAGGATTTTTATTGGCTATTGATGGTCCAGAACCTATAGAAAACTCTTGCTAAGGTGTTAGGGAACACTGTTGTTTATTAGCACTACTTATTCCTTCATAGGGATTCCTTTTATTCCTTTGTGGGCCCCTCTCTGCTCAGGATGTCAGGAGTTGAAGAGGGTTTGCATGATAATTCAGTCATTTTCCCACCAGAAATACTGTTCTCAAACTTTGGTTGGTTATCAGAATCACCTGGAAATTTGGGGAAAATGAACATTCTTTGTTATCTCTCCAGGTGATGCTGAGATACTCTGAAGTTTGAAAACCACTGGTCTGGAAGAGCTGTGGCTTATCCTTTGTTTGCTACTGTTTCAAAATGCATTTTCCACCCTTTGTTTGGGTCTGGTGAAAGAATATCACCACTTTAATACTTAGAAATGGGGAGAAATCTAGAGAACAATATGAGAAACCTTGAGATGTATTTGTAATATAGACAATACAGCATGGCTTAAGCAAATATTAAATCAGAGCTCTCTAAGAAAGCAACATATTCTGGCTACATCATTGGCTTGTGCTCATTCATTGATTCATTTAATATACATTTAATGATGGAAGACAGAGAAATAAACCAATAATTACAGGGCAATAAGTGAGAAAAAGAAAATAGTGAGTGTGGGGGATAAACCATCTAAGCTTGCCTCCATATTGCAAGAACTCCTTCGTAGTGAAGGAACATTTGCACTGAAGCTCAGTGCTCAAATTTACTTTGGAACTTGGCCAGAATTAGAAAATTCAAAGTATATGGCTATTCCTTAGCTATTTTAAACTATCCTAACAGGGTTATCAGAAATAAAACCTAGCACTTCCCATTTTAATCATGGTTTGAATAAACCATTGGACTTCATCGAATGACTCAAAAACCCTTGAAATATTAAATTGGAAGCACACAGATAGGCATGTTGCAAACTCAGTGTTGCTCTTCTACTTTTCATCTCAGAATTGGGCTATTCCCCATTTCCCCATGATAGGCTGTTCTTTTTTTTTTTTTTTTTCCTTTTTAAGTGCAAGTAGGTATTTGTTTTGGTGTAGAAACTGAGCTTCAAGCTTTGTGGTCATAAGGGAATCCTCAACACTCACCTGTTGTTGGCAAAACAGATTTGCTTCAAAGCAGTCTAAGATCTGAGAG
Organism: Procyon lotor; assembly: GCA_028646535.1. Classification (NCBI taxonomy): domain Eukaryota; kingdom Metazoa; phylum Chordata; class Mammalia; order Carnivora; family Procyonidae; genus Procyon; species Procyon lotor. The sequence goes on from CM053615.1 coordinate 15,284,744, forward strand.
GTGCTTTGACAACCAGACACCTTTATTAGTTAATACAATGCCTCTGTCAGGGTGTGTGGATGGCTCAGTCGGTTGAGAGTCTGACTCTTGATCTCAGCTCAGTCTCGATCTCAGGGTCATGAATTCAAGCCCCATGTTGGGCATGGCACCTACTTAAAAAAAAAAATACAACAAAATCAATACCACATAACCCCATCCCACTCTATCACTCAACCCCAGGTCCCACATCTCTGATATATTTATAGGAAGTGCAGATCTGGACCAGAACTGGTCCAGCCTAAAAATGCATTTCAATCAAGTGGAAGAGTAGATAAAAAATTTAAGGGCAATACTAAAGGTATTCTATGTGTCTCCTCTCCTCTGGTTTGAAGAGCTTTTCTACTACAATACAGGAATTTCATTTGCAATATGTAATGTAATGAAGTATGTCATAGAATAAAATTAATGCCTACATAAAAATTAAACCACCTGTCTTCATAGAGTGAATAAACCACTAGAGTTCAAGTCAGAAGACCAATATTTAGATCTTTATTTTGCTGTTTAGCAAGTAACTAAATCTCTTTAGGATTGTTTACTTATCTAGGAAAACATGCATATCCATACTTTCTTTGCAGTCATTGGGAAAATCAAATTACATATGTGAAAGTATCTAGGACTGTAACTAGTATATATTAGAAGCCTCATAAGTTATCAAAATTAAATTTATTTTTCTAGAATGTCTTTTATTGTTGAGATAAAATAAATCAAAATTTTTTTCAAGACTCGCATGGGAACTGGGGAATATCATTTCAGTTCTCTATTACGGAGAAGAATGAAATGTAATATATTTGTTTATTTACCAAATATTTTTTGAGGGTCTATTATGTGCCAGGAATTAGCCCAAATGCTTAGGATTTATCCATGAATACAAAATACAATGAATAGGAAACACTCTTACCATCATGGAGCTTATATTATAGAGAGCAATAAGATGTTTTCTTTTTGGGCTTCTTCAAAGCCCATCTCCAGTCAATACCACACACACACACACACACACACACACACACACACACACACACACACCATGTACTTTGCAACTATTATTTTTTTTTTTAAGATTTTATTTATTTATTTGACAGAGACAGAGAGATCACAAGTAGGAAGAGAGGCAGGCAGAGAGAGAGAGGGGGAAGCAGGCTCCCTGCTGAGCAGAGAGCCCGATGTGGGGCTCGATCCCAGGACCCTGAGATCGTGACCTGAGCTGAAGGCAGAGGCTTTAACCCACTGAGCCACCCAGGTGCCCCGCAACTATTATTTTTAAAAAAATTTTATTTTGTGCTTTTTTTGTTCTTGTGCTTTTAAAAAGCACAAGAACCAGATACAGGTTACCATATGAGGCCGTGCTCATTGAGTCTGATATGAATTGTGGCCTCAGAGTTCTCCAATTTGGTGACCATAAATTATACATAAAACAAAGACTCTTCTTTCTAGCTCACTTCTGGCCTTAATGTCAGGGATCTCTGGGACAATATGCTCTTTAGGGAATAACCAATGAAAAACGAAGATTGAAAAGTATTTTATTAATGCCCTAAGTTACATAAAAAGTTCCCCTTGTACTCAACAGGAATTGCCTTAAATCTTATAGATAGCCTCTTTGGAATATAACCTAGACCTAGACTTAGAAAATTCTGATACTAGATCACAGAAAACTGCTTTTATTAGAAAAGAGTTAGAGAGAGTTCCTCAAAGAGATTGATGCTTGGATAAAAGAACCACGCAGCAACTCTTCTCATTTGGGGGAGTAGATGACTATAAAACAAAGGCATTAAAATCTGTCATATTCACCCTCACAAAATCTCAAGTGACCATGTACCTTATTTCTGCAAGCTCCCCATTTATAGTGCACAAGAAGAGGGACCATATGAATGGCAGCTCATGGTATTCACTTGGGAACTACAGTGTTCTTCTCAGTCTCTTAACTTCCAGTAGTTGTCTCTTTGATGGATTAAGAAGGATAGAAGTAGGTGAAGTAGTGAGATATGACATATTGTGAGCCTTGCAGGGATTTTAGCCTTGGTCTCAGCCCCATGGAGGACTTGCCCTCCTAGAGTTCTCAGGGCAAAAAGTGGGGATTGTTCACTTTGTACCCGACCTGGGCCATGCATGAGAGAGGGCTGGCACTGGGGCATCTTAGAGTCTGTCTGAAAGGGCCCCTGGACCTCAGCAGAGGATGCTGGACTGACCAATCTATTGTTAGCAGCTGAGGAAGAAGTAAGCCAGAATAGAGGTATATTTGTCCTCATCAAGTGAATTTAGATAAGATACCCTCAGTAATGAAGGAAATAAGGGGGGTAGTGTCTGAGGAACTCACAAAATCTCCCATTAAAGAAAATCATATTGTAACTAATAACTGTTGAGCCCAGAAAGTAGCAACCCTGGATTAAAATGACCATTTCCCGTTAAGTGACATTCTTTTTTTTTTTTTTTAAAGATTTTATCTATTTGACAGAGAGAAACACAGCGAGAGAGGGAACACAAGCAGAGGGAATGGTAGCGGGAGAAGCAGGCTTCCTGCCGAGCAGGGAGCCCGATGCGGGGCTCGATCCCAGGGCTCGATCCCAGGGCTCTGGGATCTGACCTGGGCCGAAGGCAGACGCTTAACGACTGAGCCACCCAGGCGCCCCTAAGTGACATTCTTGACTTCTTAACATCTATTCCCATCCAGTGAGCCAAACTTAGTTCGTAACAGAGAAAGGAAAAAGTCGATACCCTAAGTTGGAAAGAGAGAAGTTGACCATGCTCTTTGTGGACCAGAGGCTTCCAGTATGAAGGAAATGGGAGCAGGAGAGGGGAGAACAGTTTTAATTTCAAATCGTGTTTCAAGTGTTAACTTTAAATCAGGATGGACTTTATGGTTACTGCTGTGAATGGACTGTCGTAGTCCTCCCCAAATTTGTATGTAGAATTCCTAATCCCCAATGTGATAGTATCTGGAGGTGGGCTTTGGGAAGTAATTAGGTTGTGAGGTGCAGTCTTTTTGATGGGATTAGTGTCCTTAAGAGACAGGAGACAGCTTGCTCCTTCTCCCTCTCTGCAGTGACCTCCAGACACTGGATCTGCCAGCACTTTGATCCTGGACTTCTCAGCCTCTGAACTGTGAGAATTAAATGTTTGTTGTTTAAGCCATCCAATCTCTGGTATCTTTTTAGAGCAGCCCAACTGACCAAGACAATTACGCAATTGCAACTGTGTTGTAAGACAGAAGTGATGGGAAAACACTCTGTAGTACCGCAGAGTGACCAAATGAGGACTGTCTTGAATTTTTATCCAGGAGCAAGAAGAACTAGCTCAACACAGCCATTAGTGAGAGTGAAATAAAGGATTACATCACCTGGGTTGCACCATACTCAAGGTTGAGGTGACCGACAATGTTTTGATTCAGCTACTATCCACAGTGACCAGGTCTACATCAGCTTTTGAGGGAGAAGAATGTGTCCTGTTTGTCCAGATCTAAGAAGGAGTTTGCACCCTACCCCTTTACCTACATGGCTTTGGGAGGACTTTTAGCACTGGTGAGATTTTCCATGAAGTCTTTGAGAACTTTAGATAAGAGGACTGAATGGAGCATAGTAGCTAGTCAATAGCACTCAAAGTTTCCATGAGTCATTGGCCACATGCCTAAACACCTTCCGGGGCACCCTAATGCTGTCTTGCTTTCATGCATGTACCTCCTTTCAGTCAGATCCAAAGTTTCATGTTCAACCATATCACTGCTAAGTTAGTCTTGCTTCTTAGGCTGTGCCAAACTACGTAAGAATTTGACACAGTCATAATAGGTACTATTGTTTCTTTAGCATTAAGAAGTTTTCCATGCCGTGCACACATTGCGATTGCGAGGGTCAAAGACAGGACTTCTTATGTGACAGGTTCTTTCTCCATCTCAAAGCTGTTGCTTGCAAAGTCTATAACAAGAAATAGCCACTTACTCCATAGTTGGAGATAAGGTTTACTTGATACATCAACATGTTGACTCAACACACACAAAATTGTTAATAGCAGATCATTTCCCGAGAATGGATTTAGTAGTGAACATGGACAACCAAAAATGGAGTGGGGAGTTCAGTGACACAAAGAGAGACCTGGGGTGCTGAGGTGCTGAGCAAAGCTTCCTCTATCCCACACTTACTCACAGAACTCTGTCTGTTTCCAGGAGAACTGGGAGGGTAAAGCTTGCAGAAACCATTTTTGGTCACTGAATTACAAAGTACACACCTTGGCAACCAAAGATACCGTGTTGTGAAGTTTAGATTCTTTGGCATCAGAAAGACGGTAGACTTCTTTATTCAGTCTAACACCCTTTGAAATATTTCCCGAGCATAGAACTTTTAAACTGCTAGACTCTGCTATCACTATCTTCTCGCGCTTTAGAGAGTTAGTCTTGTCAAAACTGGACTTCACGGATTTCAAGCCAGTGAAATGGTTTCTGGAAATTAAAGGACAGGTAGGAAAGATGGGTGGAGGTTTGATTTCAGTCACCCTGAAATCCAGAGCATTTGATTTCCCATGACTGGTTCTTTAATAGCAGCATGGTATTGTTTCCTTCGATCATTCTGAATTCTTTCTCTTTTAATGGAAACAAAGTTGTTATTCTTCATCACTATGTAGCATAATTAATTACTATTAATACATAGTGAAAATAAAACTGTAATTCTTAATTATGATATTCCTAGTAGATCTGACACATTCAGCATGATTTTCAAGTAAAAAGAGCAACTGTCATCTTAAAAATTGCTTTTATATTTATTTTTATTTGAGTTGACACACAATGTTACATTAGTTTCAGGTGTACAACTTAGTGATTTGACAAGTGTATACATTATGCTATGCTCACCAAACAATTGCTTTTATATTGCTCTGTTTTCCATAAATGCAGTATTACTATTAAAGTTGGCTTTTTTAAAAAAATAAAAAATAGGGACGCATGGGTGGCTCAGTCAGTTAAGTGTCTGCCTTCAACTCAGGTCATGATACTGGGGTCAGGGGATTGAGTCCCACATCGGGCTCCTTCATAAGCAGGGAACCTGCTTCTCCCTCTGCCTGCTGCTCTCCCTGTTTGTGCCCATTCTCTGTCTCTCTTGCTGACAAATAAATAAATAATCTTTGAAGAAAATAAAATTTAAAAATATTATTTTTGCAGAATAGACTAGAGACATTTATGTCATAGTGCATAATAGGAGAGAGAGCGGAAGTCTTAGTACAAATGAATTAAATGCTTTGAAATTGCTGGGTTGTATAAAGATGCTTGCTTCCATTAGATAGCACACCTCATCTCCCAGGTAGATAAACCAGCAAATGATGCATAGGGTTGATGGATGAGCAGTGATAACACATCTTCCTCCTACGAGTCCAATTTTCTCTTGAAGAGCCAGGACATGTAGAGACGCTCCCTGGCAATGCCATTGTGAAAATTCCAACAACTTGCTACAGGTATAGCCCTGGATCAGCCAAGATAAGTAAAAGGAAACCAGGGACAGTCCAGGAAGGATACACATTTCAGTCTAAAAGCAACAAGTTTTTCACCTCATCCCTTCCCTGGGTAACCTCTTTTCCCCATAATTTCAAACTTCTTTGCATACTTCCAGTGCTCTCCATCACTCTCTTGGCTATCGGTCAACACTCAAGAATGACCTATCCCAGACATAAACTTCCAAGAAAATTTGTGTTCCTTTGTTGGAGATGATCCAGCTCAGAAGTGACTGCAAACCCTCAAATGTCTCATCCTCACAGTCATACCCTCGAAATAATGTGAGAAAGGCAGTTATATACCAGTATTTTAAAACTGAGTGCTTTGAGATTTAAAAATATCTAGAATTCTGGCTTCTGTTGAAAAATTTTCGGATTTGGCAAAACTGGGCCAGTATCCCCACCTTGCAATAATCCACTGGAAAGGAGTGGAGCCTGTGCATTTTAAACTGAGCTTTTTGGTTTTCCGTAGCCAGTGGTTCTCAGTCTAGGGTGATTTTGACCCTTGGGACATCTGGCAATGTCTATAGATGTTTTTGATAGTCATGGCTAAGGATGGGGTGTGCTATTGACACTAGTGCCTTGAGGCCAAGAATGCCATTACACATCCTACAATGCATGTGATAGCCTTCAACAACATAGAATTATCCAGCCCCAAGTGCCACGGGTGCCAAATTCGAGAAACCTTTCCATGGTTCTGACTTGGCTCACTTCCCATTTAGTTCCCTATCTGCTCCTGTAGACATTTGGCTTTGTAATCCCTGGATAATAATCAGATACGTATAACATATAGATACTTTACATATACAACCAGAAAGTACCTTCAGGACCTTCCAGTCAAATCCCTCATTATATATGATTATATATGATATCTGAAATATAGGGAAATGGACTTAAGCCAACCTTGAAGAATGCAATTCAAACAAAATAATCTAATTGGTACTCAAGAATCTGCTTACTAACTGGATTACTAATCATGAAGCCATACAAGACACATTGATATCTGGAGGCAGGGCAGGGGGGAGTCTTTCCTATTCTTGTCATCATCTTGTCCGTCACTTACACATGACAGAACATTTGAGTAGACCCAGCTGGCAAGTTGCCAAATTTCTGATCTAGACTCTTCTTAGAAATTCATTACTGATTCAAACTTATAACATTTTGTATAGCATCCCTGTGTGTTTATCAGGAGATATTTTTCCATGGGTTTGTTGTGTTTCTGCATGCCTTTTTTTCTGTACTGTCTTTCTAAGGATGCCTGTGTAGTGAAAAACCTTGACGATAAGAGATAGAGTCTCATCCTGGAACAGAGGGTCAATTTGCATATGTCCCTGGATAATAAATTTAATGGTCCTTGCAGGAGCAAAGATCACTGCATATTAAAAAGGACTCAGTTTCCCCTAAGCTCAGGGTTCCTCCATTGTGTCTATTCAGAACCCTTCATGTCACCTTGGTGGAACTTGGGAGACAAGCACAACCATGCTTCCTATGCATTGAGTAATAAAGTCCTTGTCTCTGACCCAAGACTCTCATATCTTCTGCCATCATGCCAAGATTATGAAGAGTTGGAGATTTTACTTTCCTTGCAAGATAACAAGTTTAGCCTACCAGAGATTTTGACAGTTTTTACAAACCATCTTTTTAAAACTTGAACTCTGCTTTGCCTGAGTTGAAGAACATAGTCACCAAACCTTAAGCAATGAATAACTCTGGCAGCTGGGTAACTAGTCTTAAAGTCCACCAAGTATTTTTCCTCTGCCAGTACTAGGTGCACTGGCTTTCCTCAAGTTCACTTAGCAACAGCCTTAGTTATGTATGTGTCTATCTGATGCCTGCCTTAGTGTCAAAATCCTTTTCTTCTCTCCTTCTATCCTTCCTTTCTTCCTTCCTTCCTTCCTTCCTCTCCTCTCCCCACACCTGTTCTCTTCCTCCTCCCTCTCCTTCCACTTTTCCTTCTTCTCCTTCCAGGTAAAACACTATCTGTAGTCTATGTCCTTTTTCTTTGCTCTAAATCTGTATGTCATCATTCCTTATTGTTAATGAAGAAAAAGAAATCACTGAATCAGAAATGTAAACATTACACTATACACATACAGAGAACTCTAACAGATCAGGGTCTCTCACAACTTTTAAATTTTTCTAAACAAGGGAATATCCTTTTGGAGAATTAAAAGAAAAAAAGAAAGGAAAGAAAAACCAGTTCATACTCAATTTTGTCCGTACTTCCCATCAGTAACTATCTTATATTTTAGTGGTTTTCTTGATATGCTTTGCAATTTCTGCTTCTTTGAAGGGTACACTTTTCTTGTCAGAGGTTTCCACTGAGAAGCAAGATGTTTTTAATCTTCTAAAATTTTTATTGGCATTTGAATAAACATAGTAGTCATAAAATGCATATTCAGTGTTTTGGTGATTATGTTTTATTTATTTATTTATGTTTATTTAGTAGTTTTGTTTAGTAGTTATGTTTTATTTTGGTTTAATTTCATTTTGGGGAGGACAAACTCACAAACAGAGAAGATTAAGAGTGATCTGTGATTTGGTTCTCATTATATGCTGTATTTACGTTAAGACTTCATCATATTGTATTTGATGGTCTGCTGTCAGAAGTAAGATGGAAGCCGCTGAAATCAGAGGGCTCTGCTTTACATAGTTTGGAGTAGTTTTCATACAGTACTGTTTTCTATAACCATCTCTATTAATAACATTTATTTCCTCAGCCCACTCTTTTCCAAACTCAGGTAATCAATTTGTTATTAACATAACAAAAAGAAATCATGAGCAAATTTTTAAAAAATAATTCATTAATCTAATAAAGATTTTGATCATTACATTAAGAAAGTATAAATCTGTCCCAAAAATATCACTGGAGTAGAGAGGAAGTGGTTTCTGAGAAATATAAAATTCAGATTTCCTATTAAACATGACAGATATAAGACAGGCATTTATTTCAACTTTTTTCCCCAAATAATATTTACTGAGTACTTCCAATGACAGAAAACAGATTTGTGAAAACAACACAGAAACCTATAAGGACAAACAGAACAAGAGGAGAGGACAACATCAACACAATTTTGCAAGCTCAAAGCAGCACCAAAATCAAGTGTTATGGAGAGGGAGCCTTAGGAGAGGAAAGGAAACCCAAGAAGCAAGCTCTTTTGTGCCATAGGAGCCCGGGAAACCCAGGCGTTGGAGGCACTAAGTGCCTCTGAAGAATGGGGATGCAGGTGGGACTATAAATAGGAAAATTAATTTGAAATTCATGTAAGAAGCAGTTAAGCCCCTAAGCCCAGGGATGACTTCATGGGCATGCTACCTGTGCACTTGCAAACAGTCCCACACTTAGAAGTCTCCAGTGTGGCTTAATGCTCTGCTATTGCCATTCTTAATAATTTTTAATAAGTGACAGCATTTTCATTTTTTGAATTGGGCCCTGCAAATTACACAGCCATTCCAGTCTAAATCCCCTCCCCGAACTCCACACAGCCAGGCATCTGTCCCTCCTCCACCCTAGCAAAAAGACTGACTGGATATTTCAGGATATCGGACACAACTGAAAACAGGAGACTAAATGAATGTTACATAGAGAACAGTGACATTACCAGCCCTTTCCTCCACTAGGCACAGAGAATACTGGCAACCTACCTTATATCCCCAGGCAGAAGATTGTCAGATTCTTCTCAGAGGAAACTGAAAGAACAGTTGGAAATCTTTCAGTTGAACAAATAGTTTCTGTTGGATCACCTGACAAGTCCTAATCACGGACATAGAGTTCTAATCAATCCTTTAGTGTCTCAAATATAAATGGGAGAGCTAAGGATCATCAGAAATTTGAGGAAAGCCTCTATCAGAAACACAGGATTAAAACAAAGACTAAATAGGAACTCTGAGGATTCATGGCACTAATAGTAGAAGGGAAAATTATGTTATAAAATATTATTATTATCTTTAGAGAGATAAGAGAAGCTATTACAGTAATAAAAAAAGAATACTAGTTTTTTAAAGGAACACTCAGAAAATAAAAAAGGAACTATTGAAATTAAATATAGATAGGATAAATAAAAAATTCATTAAGACTTATGGGAGATAAGGTGATTTCTGGGTTACTTCTTCAACCAGAAAGCAAAACAAAATAAAACAAATAAACAAAAGAGATGAGAGAGGAGAGATAAAATATAAGTTAATGAAAGGATGTGCAGCAGGTTCAAAATCTAAATAACAGAATTTTCAGAAGGCAAAAACAAACAAAAAAGCAGATGGGAAGAAATGATTAAATAAAAAATACTCAAAATTCTAAAATCAAAGCCTGGAAGTTCTCAAATTGAAAGTGGCCATTCATTCAGTATATTATTGTAAATTTTCAGAATACCATGCTAAAGAGAAGATATCAAATATGTTCAAAGAGGAGAAAAGTAAAACATGTCACAAAAGATTAGGAATCAATATGACATTAGATTTCTCAAAAAGCAAAATTGAAAGCTGGAAGACAATGATTAAATGCCTTTGAAATTCTGAGGGAAAATGGTTTTCAGCCTTCAGTCTTTATGGAGTCAAACTATCAACCAAATGAAAGGGTACAAAAAAGACATTTTCAGATATGCAAATTATTACAAAATGTAGTTCCTATGTACCATTTATTAGAAATCCACTAGAGAATGTACTACACCAAAATGAGGTAATAAATCAAGAAAGAGGAAAGCATTTGATTCAGGGAACAGAAAGTACAACAGAAGACACTGAGGTAGAACCCAAAACACAAGCCAGTGGCTTAAAATCCTAGAACTATGGCTGTGGACCAGGATAAGAGAGCAAAAAGATCAAATTGGAGCATATATAGGAATATATTCCAAATGAAAAAATAAAACTAACAAATTATATGATGTTTGGAGGATATATTAAATGGAGAATTATATTTCTAAACAGAATTTGTAAAGAGTACTTAGATGACAGAAAAAATGAAAGAGGAAGGCAATTACTAAGTCTAGGAAAAACAAAAAGTGCACCTAGAAATATAACCATCGTGCTTTATATAGTTCAACTATAAATAGCACAGAGCCATAACAATGTAAGCATGGACTACTGATTTATGTAAATTTTGATATAACTTCATTAGGAGCTTGGCAGGCATGCTGGTGGGTTTAGAGGGGTTGATCAAGGGTCAGTAGAGAATATCTAAAACAAATTAAAAATTAAAAAAAAAGTATTTAGAAATCTGGTGGCAAATGCTAGAAGAAAATGTTAAGGCATTAATGTTTACCTGCCAAGGATAAGAACCAAGAATAGGGAGAAATAGAATTAGAAATGCTAATTTTTGTTATGAGCCTTGTAAAGCTTCAAGACATTTATTTTTTTTATTTTTTTAAATATCCCCATCATTTTTTTAATTTCATTTATTTATTTTTTCAGTGTTACAAGATTTATTGTTTTGCTCAAGACATTTAAAACCATGCTCATGTATTATCAGATTCAAAAAATAAATTATATACATAAATCTGTGATTCATATATACTTGCAAAATACTATTCTAATTCTATTTAATCCCCAACTGGTAATGAATGAAATAATGGCAACCTCAAGAGAAACAAATAGGTCATTCTAGTTGAAACATAAAGTAAAACCACTATGACTAAATGAATTCATCATTAATTATTTTATTGCATATACAAAGCTTTAGCACAGCTGTATATAAAGCATTTGATACTGTAAAACATCAGCATATGCTCAGAAGGAGGGTAGCCTCCATGTGAACATTTTAGGGTATTAACAAGTAGTGGCAAGTTGATGTAAATTGGTGAGTTAAGAGTTCTTCCAGGCTCTGGAATTGTAATCCAAATCACAGAATTCCCTGAGAAAATAGATTAACAAAGGGGAGCTGCTATATTAATGTGACATAGGAGACAATTTTAATAATAATTGGAGAGAGCCAATGACAAGAGAAATTCAAAATATAATTGAAACGAGAAACTAGAGGAGAAGAAAACCAGGATAATTATATATGGCAGGTCCCCAAATCAGGTCACCTTAAATTAGTGATTTCACATGGATTTGGATGGAGAAAAAAGTGCGCACCAGGGGCTCCAGGAAGGTGTGGTGTTTGATCATTCCAAAAACAGCCGCTGGAAGGGGGTTAACTTCCCCAAACTTGCAGTTCTGGTGGCGGCTGCCCCAGGCTGTCTGATATCAGGGTATGGTGGGAGCATGGAAGGCCATCAGGCCCATCTCAGCTTCAAGCAGAGCTGCTCCAGGTTTGCACCCTGCATTTCCATGTAAGAGTTCTGCTCGAACAAATTGTTTTATGGCTGAAAACCAAGTCTGAAAAGTACTGGTCTACCCCAAATTCTCAGCTTTATTTTTTTAAAACATGCATGCATGCATGTATGTATGTATGTGTTTATTTATTTTTGAGAGCCAGAAAGAAAGAGAGAGAGAGAGGGCATGAGAGCAGGCGTGGCAGAGGGAGAGGGAGAGAATCTGAAGCAGACTCCCCAGGGAGTGCGGGGCCTGACTCGGGGCTCGATTTCATGGCCCTGAGATCATGACCTGAGCTGGAATCAAGAGTCTCAAGAGTCAAGAGTCAGATGCTTTACCAACTGAGCCACTCAGGTGCCTCCCCCTAACCCCAGTCCTCTGTTTTACATGTCTAGAAATAAGAGCCTTTTAAGTAACAACCCAAAGTGGAAAAAAAATGAAAATCTGATGGCAGAGTTAGAACCAGGAGGCAGGCTTCCTGAAAGCTCATTAACTTGTTTTCTCCCACCTCAGTGATCCTGGCAATCTTACCCTTCTGTTAGAGTAAATATATTTTACTAAATAATACGTTATTTACTGCTTTGTATAACAAGCCTTAAAAAGTGTGGGACATAATGAAAAGAAATATCAGCACCCCTAATTTAACTCTCTTCAAATAGTATGCAACATCTAGTTTTGGTTTGAAACCTTTCCTTTGCTAGTAGGTCGTATTCCGTCTTACACTCTATTGGCAGTTTTGCCTGTTCCCTCTACTCTGAGTTGCTTTGTTGAATAAAGTCACTAATGACTATAGTGAGCGCTATAGCTTGGTGATTCATAGAAGGAAAGCACTGTCTCTTTAGGACTTGTTGGTTTATTGGTACGTGAATCCTTCTGGATTGTTTCTTCTCCTATTCTCTCCACCTCTCCCCTTTCTTCCCTCTAGAGGTAAGGGGCTGATTTTGTTCCCAGCAGCTCTCAGATTGATGTATCCACAGTTCTTCCTTTTCATGGACAGAGCAACACAACAACAGGACATGAAATTATTTCCCACTTACTTTCTCTGCAAAAATGTCTGAAATCTCTAAACTAGAAATATATTTTATTCTTAACAACTGTAATTATGTCACACACACACACACACACTCTGGCGCAGCTTTAAGCTCACTATTTTGACTACCCAAGAAAATAAGTTAATTTCATAAGGGAGTTAAAATAATCCAATAACTAATTGTTACTCTGTCAAACATATCTCTGGAAGAAATAGCTTCTATTACTCCCCCCTTCCTCCATCTTAATATTTTAAAAAGACAACTGAAACATAGCAGGCTATTTTTATAAAATCACCTTTTACATGGGATCCTCTTTAAGGACAAGAGACTTGTCATGTGCTGAAATGGATGTACGAGGTAATTATATTGGTTGCAGCTTGCAGAACAGGATAAAGAGGGGAAGTGGGATTTGACAAAATGATGAATATTCTATAGCAAAGTTCTCCATACTAATATAAATAAGTTATATGGTATCAAGCGAAGAAGCAACACCAGCACCAAGCTTAAAACCGTTAGACACGGTGAACTTGTGCTGATGAGATTTGTTCTTGTGTTCTACCTTGCAAAAGATATTAAATCACAGATCTACTTGGGGGTGGGCTGGATACTTCTAAGAGTTTATAGCTGAACTGATGACCTGATTAAAGACAAAAAGCAGTGTTTAAAGGAAGACCACTGAATCTTCATTTTGCCAAGCCTACTTATAAAATGCCTTTCCAGTGGCTGAGTCTCAGGATGCTTTCTGAATATCTGATTAAAGTCTTCAAAGGAGAAAATTAAACAAAAGTAAATGATAATTTACACGATGTTACCTTGCTGTATAAAATATCATGCTGATAATTCAAAGACAAATTTTGAGATCTGTAAATGCTGTCATTCATGGAGAAAATGAACTTGAACACATTTCCTTTGTGTTAGGTTCTATGGTTTCATAATGAACAAGTTTCCTCTGCTGAGATCCAAAGCAATTTGGAATCTGATTTTAGTCATTTTAATAAAAAATCCCAGGAACTCTACAGTTTCGATTGGAAATTTGCTATTTCCATGAGGAAATAACGCATGATCATAGGGATTTGAACGGCCACCAGAGTGCTATTCCTAGCTTTCCTGCTCACCAGCTGCTGGACCCAGATTGTGCTGAAAGCAGGGATAATTAATTGTGCTATCTCTGGACTCACAAGGACTCTGGTAGGGTTTTAATGAAAATACTGCCAAATATTCAGTTTTACCTTTTTTCCAAAGAAAGTTGCAATATTAATAAATGCTAATTATGTTGTATATAGCAATCCATGGGACATAATCCCTGAATTTTGATTCAGTTTTGTTGAAAGAGCATCAGTTGTTCAGGGCTTCTTTGGTGACTTGGTGAAAATAAAAATCACTGCTTTTAAAAACAGTGAAAATACAGGCAGTGGTCAGTAATGTGTTTTGCTAACAAAGGCATCAACAAACAAAGTTAAAATAGCACAGCCTGTGTTAAAGGAAACAAAGAACTTTTGTTATAAGCTATCAGTTTTGTTGACTAATTAAGACTCAGATTTATTCTGTTTGTCAACATCATATAGGTAGTCATCTCCTTGTTACCTTTAACTACTGTGCAACTGTGCTTGGAGCTTTGTGGTCCTTTTTAAGCTAATTTCTTTCCTGCGCAGCCGTTACGGCCCCATCAGAGAAGCAGAACCACTGGGGCTTTGTTGCTGAGCTAGATCTTGCCCCATCAGGGAAGCTGACTAAATCATCATTGTAAGGCAGTTTGTCCTTGCTTTTCATACTGGAACTTGAAGTTCACAGGGCTGCCCCCACAGAGCATCACATACGGGTCGGCTTAAGAGCTTAAAATAACGGAAGTGTGTTATTCCCAAGCTTATATGCCGTACCCTCCCAACTCAGACATGGGAAAGACATTTTACCTGCTACTGATGTTTAAAGCTTTAACACCAATCAAAAGCTTGCCTAAAGAGAGAGGTCCAGAAGAGAGGTTTCCAAACTTTTGAGGACATAAATCATCTTCATCTGCTTCCCATGAAATTCAGGAGATCATGAAGACAATTTTCCTTTATGCAAATAGGAATCTGAGCTTTATGGATGTAGATAACTTGATATGTTATCTTTGTAAGTGTCTTTGAAGGTTTGTTTTTTTTTTAAAACTCAATAGCAAATATGTAAAAATGAATAAATGAAACCCAGGAGAGAAAAAAAAAAACACCAATCAAAAACAATTACATCAATCACCCAAAGAGTTTTGACTGGATAACTAAACCTTGGGCCCACCAGTTTAATTTGCCTTTGTGCCATCAACTATAAGGAAAGGACCTGAAGTAGAAAAGTCCAAGCCTGGAGATCTTGAGGGCTTTACTTTTCAGTTGAATCCAGTAAATTTGGAAACAAACAAAAATATCAAGCAGTTGCTTTTCCTGATAGTCTTATTAGCAGGGGGAGAAATACAATGGATGATCACACAGGCTTTGGAACAGGTGGACTCGACTTTCAAACACGGTCCTGCCCCTTAGCAGTGTGGAACTTAGGGAAAATTTCTTAATTTCTCTCTCTACTATATTCCTGGCCCGTAAGTATAGAGATAACCTTAATAGCTTCCTGCAAGGGTCACTGTGAGGTTGAAAGAAGGAAAATAGATGTGAGGAACTTGGCACAAAGCTGGACACATAGTAAGTGTTAAAGTGCACTGTTGGCTTATCTCCTCTCCCTCTTTTCTTCTGTCTACTTCTCCTCTTTCTTTTTTTCTGCCTTTTTCCTGAACTTTGAGAGCAACAAAATGGGTGTTTTCAGTTCCTCACAGCACTGAACTTTGCTTTTCTACTGTATGTGTCCAACCTAAGTCTTATGAACAATAAGACATGGGAGTCTTTAAATACCAACCTATTTCAGAGACCCAGAGTGGGTGGTTTTTGAAGTAGGATCTTTGAGGGCAGTTGGGAATGGAAATGCTTATTTCTAAGATAACAAAAGGGAGAAAATGTTCCATTTGAAAATACTGTGTGATAATAAACATGGTGAACTTTTTCTAGAGAGGTCCTTGAAATTTCTTTAGGCAGAATTTAAAGAGCAAAATTAAACAGTAATGAATTTCCTTCCTTCCCAGAATGTGGGAAGTATGTTCTCAGACCTTTTCTTCCTTCTGTCTGCATTCTCTGCAAATACAAAACCCACTCCTCTTCACAATCCCCGCTCAAGCTGACCACTCAGTTCAGTGCTCTCTCTTCTCTCGTAAATCACAGCTGTTGTCAGTAACCACTCGTGTGAGCGTGTACTAGAATCTTCTTTAAAAAAAAAAAGATTGATTCATTTCTTGGAGAGAGTGTGTGTGTGTGTGTGTGTGTGTGTGTGTGTGTGTGCGCGCGTGCGCGAGAGTGGGGGGTGGAGAGGGAGAGAGAATCCCAAGCAGATTGCCCACTGAGTGCCTAGTCCCATATGGGGCTCAATCTCACAACCCTGAGATTATGACCTGATCTGAAATCAAGAGTTGGATGCTTAACCAACTAAGCCACCCAGGGACTCTGAAGTGTTAGAATCTTCTATTATCAGTGACCCCTTGGTGTGCTATTCCTGTCTTCTGTACTTATCCTGTAAGACCTGTGACAGTAGAGACTTCATCAAACATTTCATTTACCAAATACTTAAAATAGTCAAGGCATCTAGGATGTACTCTAATAAAAATGATGAGGAATGGAAAAGAAAGGACTGGAAAAGGAGAGAACAGATGGAAAGATGTAGAACAGAGTGGGAAAGAATGAAAAAGAAGCTCACAGGGAGTCTGAAATCTTTCTACATGCCAGTACTTGAGACAGTATAAAGCAATGACCTTGGCTGATGGATGTTACTATTGCCCAGTAGAACCCACATTTCCAGTGTCATCAGGTGCGTCTGAAACACACTTGTCTCCTGCACCCAACATCAGTTCCACACCCGTTTATCAATTTTACTGCTGCCACTTCCAGTCTTCCAAACTCCTCTAACCATAGTCCCCTCTGCTGAGAGAACACAAGCTAATATACTAATGCAGAAAGATCTCACAGACACAGATTGCTAAGAGAAGATTTTTTGGAAAACAAATGAAAGAAAGGAGAGTCTACTTACTTATTTTTATCACCACTTCCTCAGAGATTCTCGAAAGAGGGGCATAGACCTATTCTTATAATAAACCTACCAAATTATTAAAAGATACTTAAAACAAATACACACAAATGCCAACCCTCCCAAATCACCTCTACAGAATTTACTAACTCTTTAAACTCAAACTCCATTTTATAACCCTTTATAAATAAGCTAGCAATTTGAAGTATTGGGTCGGAGGAAAAAGTCATAAAATTTCAATGAATCCATCCTGAAAATGCTGTATTGAACTGGGATCTTTCTATAGGAGACAGTGCATTTGGGGGCTACTATAATTTTAAAAGATGTTTTTCAAAAGAAAAGGCATAGATTTTCATAACAGCCAATTCTAGACAAAGGCTGGGGCCAACAGTTATTTTAGTTCAACCTAATTTAATGTCACAGTGGTGGGTCTGGTTTTATTTATTTATTTACTAATTTAAAGAGTCTGCTGCTATATTGAAGGAGGTCATATGCTTTGAAATGGATAATGTTAGCAAAGCATGGAAAAGTTCTTTTTTTTCCCTGAAAACAATAACCTACATTTAATGGTAAGAAATCACCAGCAAATTCCATTATGTTTGTGGGCTTGACATGTGGTGCTTATTAAATGTAGGAACAAAGCCACTTTATACATCATAATGTTCACATTACAAATTCACTGCTCATAATGGTGCTGCAAGTGTATGTGCAATTTTTCTGAACTTATGAAATATATTTCTGACACCTCAGGTATTGATGTATGCACGCATGATATTGTCCCAGTGCAGTAGGGAGACTTAACTGATGTCTGCAAGATTTGATTTATTACAAGTAAATATGATTGCCTTCATAATCTGATTTTATTATGTTCGGGGCTCTCGCAGGTAAACTTTTAGTAGAAGGAAGAAGGCCAATTTTATTAAACCAGTGTGTTCCTATGAACCATAGAATTTCTCGTCAAGGGGGGAAGGGGGACTGGGGATCCAGAAAGCGTATTGGAAATTTCAGAAAAAAAGAATTTACTTCCAGCATTCCCAATATCCTATGTTCTCAATCCCTGCAACTATTTCAAATGTGCTCTTGCTATTCTAAGCTTCATATTCCTTTCTTAAAAGCCATATTAAAGTAAAATTCACATCTCTGAGGTCAATGGTAAATATACCTGGGGGGAGAGAGATCATCTCAAAATTTGGAGGCAATGAGAATTTTTGTCTTTTGTAATGGAGAAAAAGAGATTGAAAGAATTGGGAATGTTCAATGATTAGACTCCAAATGTCAGGGCCACAGCTTTGCTATACCAGCAACTCAAAGAATTAAAAGTAGGTCACCCCAGAATCCGAGATGAACCGGGACACAATGCTCTGGATGAAGAACTTAGGTAGAAATAAGGATAGTGAGTAGGGAGGGACCGAATAAAGTAGGAGACCTGTCCAGTTCACCCTAATGAAGACAGTGGCCTTCTGAGGACAATTATATATAATCTTATTCAAAGTGTAGGAGAACAAAAATTACTGACATGAAACTTTGCAATCTTGCCCCTTCCTCTGCCCACTAAGAAAAGATTCCAGCTTCACTTTCTCTATTTCTTCCTGTTCTTCCCTTACTTGTTGAGAAGCTTCTGTGGCTCCATTGCCAGCTTTAGCAGGTAATAATTCGAGCCTTTGTGATGTAGGATAGAAGGAGAGTGGGATCAAATAAAAGAGTGAAGTAGAAAAAGAAATGCAATGGCTTGAGTTAGGGAAAAGTTCTTCTGGGGGGTGGGGTGGGGAAGACAGGACCTTTTTTAAAAGGTTTGTCGGTAAATTAGTCAAAAGTACCAGAGTGATGTGAAGTAAGTTGTTAGGAGAGAAAAAAAGGTAGGAATGCTATGCTATGAACTATGAATGTCTTTCACTATTTTCAAGAAATGCAAGGGAAATACTTACATTAATTTGAAGTAATTTTTTCTTTGATGGTCTTTGATTTTTTTCTTTGATGAAACATGTTTCGAGACCGTGGATCAGAATCCAGTAAGATCATATGTGTATGATATGGTCAAAATATTGTCATTTATTTCCTGTGAAGTGGACATCACAGCATTAGGGTGACCAAGTAGAAAATGCAGCCATTCCCAATGGAAGAGCCATGACAAGGAGTTTAATGAAGATATCCGAAGCAGGCTAAAACATTGAAACAAGATCCTGTTTGGTTTTCACTGTGAAGGAGACCAGAATATGTCACCCCAAAATATGTCTCTTTGGCATATGTATTATTTTGAGCTAAAAGCCATTGAGGAATGGCAAGTGCAGGAAAAGCTCTAAAAGCAGAGCATGAGTTTTCATTTTGTAAAAGAAATTTGCATTTATAAAGGACATTTTCATGTGTAAAGATGTCTTCCTCTCCCTTACCAGGAAGAGGAAGACTTTAACAACTCTTAGTAATAGAGAAAGCACCAATATAAGTCTCTTACTAAACACCCCTTGTTTACCTTTTTTATCTTGTTTACCTTGTTTACTTTTCCTGGTCATCTTTTCAAAACTAGTTCCTCCCCCCGGAAGCTACCAGCACCCTTTTTTGTTTAGCTTGAGATGGTATATAGCCCAAATTCTGACCACCTCTTTGGGTTTCTCATCACTGGGTGCTCCTCTGTGTATGCATGATGTGCATATTTGTTAAAGATTACTTATTTGAGAGAGAGAGAGAGAATGAGTGGGAGGGCCAGAGAGAGAGGGAGAGAGAATCTCAAGCAGACTCCATGCTCAGCACAGAGCTGGAAGCGGAACTAAATCTCACAACCCTGAGATCATGACCTGAGCTGAAACCAAGAGTCAGATGTTTAACCAACTGTGCCAGGTGCCTCTGCACAATGTACATACTAATAAATTTCTGTTTATTTTTCTTTTGTAAATCTGACTTCTGCACCTAATTTATAAGGCTCCAGCTGGAGAAACCAAGACAGGTAGAGGAAAAGAATTTTTTTTTCCTCCTCTATAATTGGAATAGGGGCCAGTGGTCTAGAAAATTGTTCCAAAAAAAAAAAAATTTATTCCAATAATAAAATGTAAATATTTACACACTCCGTGAAGATCAGGAATCAGGAGATAAGAAACCAGAGCCAATAAAGTAGTTCCAGCTCTTTGGAGGTCCTGATATAATAATTTGAAGACAAAATAATGCTTATACGTCATAAGTTGTTTTGTTTTTTTAATGTTGATGGGATTTTCTTTTGATCTTGTCTTTGATTACATCATTATTTTTGTCTCCCTTAGTGAAATTTCCCTTGAAAATGCTAACCATGTTGAGGGAAAACCAGAGAAGAGTTTGGGTTTGGCTGAAAGGAGAATGTTGAAAGGGGAACCCAAGATCCCTAATAGTTGGCCCTGCTGATGATAGTTTTAAAAACTCCCAAAGGGACAATTGCAACTTAAGGGCAAGAGAGAAGGACCAGGGTTACAGCTCCATTCCCTACTTGGAGGGTCTCCTTCTTGATTTCAAATCTGTGGGTGATTTTTGAACTATGTCGATCAATAGAAGTCATACACTTAAAATGCCCCCAACATTTGTTCATAACAACCACCACTCTGCTTGGGATATCACCAAAGCCAAACAATTGAGCTATTCTCCCTCCAACTGGCCCAATCTGTACATACTGCCTACATAAATTCAGTCCTTCTTCCTTTTGTCCTAACAAAGCAGCCAATTACTTAAACATGATTTCACCTAGATTTGAATTAAAATGTCAAGGGTGAGTAGGGAAAGGCAGTGTGATCTGTCCCAAGTTATTGTATAACCTGGAAAGCCACCATTGAACATTACCAAGACTTTTACCATCACATTTTACATTCGAGACACATCTTCTAGCTTCTTATTGAACTTTATGAAGGAGCAACGTCTTTCTGTTTTAATTGAAATGTACTGTGTTCTGTATCATATCTGTATTTCCTGCAGCAGGAGATCCCAGTTGGGGATCTCTCTAAACACAGTGAGGATTGATGGCTCATACCTCAGGGGTTTCCATGTGCACG
>CM053615.1:15306121-15340139 GCA_028646535.1 Procyon lotor
GCATGGTCACCGTCCATGGTGGCTGAGGGCAGCGTGCTCTGAACAGAGTCCCGACAGCCTCACACTTCCCATTTCTCACGGGTGAACCGGGTTGGTGAAACAGCCTCTTCTTTGACTTGACTGGTAATTTCCCGTCCCCATTTCTTTCGTATTCTCCACATGGCCACAGTCGTCTTTTGTCTGGGATTATTTCTGCACTGTGAGCACAAGCATTTGTTTGATGTTCCAGACATCAAATATACTGTACACTCTCCAAGTGGCCAGAGGAAGCGAGATTCTTGCTTTTGAAAACTCCACTGGCAAGAAATGACAAAAGGCAGTCTGAACTGCAGACACAAAGGATGGGAGAGAGAGAAAGGGACGGGACCAGTCAGGGGTGATTACGATCCTCCCCTCCCAGCAACACACCGTGGGGACGGCTGTGCCGCGCGCACATGGGACATCAGTAAATGTCCTGCGTGCGAGAAAGGAAATTGATACAGCCACGAAGGGGTGGCCCGCCTTTGGGAATGGGCTTCCAGTTTGTGCTGGCTGAGAGGAAGCCCTTCTCCAGACAGCAGCGCCTTTGTATCCACACATCTCACCCCGCCCCCAACTGATCTTTAGCAAACATTTTTTACTGAACTTTGGCATTTTTGCCAGCTACTTTGTATATTTGTAAGTTAACTAAGTAGATAGATGGACAGACAGGTGATTAGATAATAGACCCACGGAGAGAAACTAGGGAAGGTGACCCTGAGTATCCAGTCTATAGTACCCGGTAAACCTAATACAGGTACACAATGTCTGGCACACAGTACAGACTTTAAACGTGGTCTTTCTCCTAAACTCTTACACAGCCTGATAATTGTGAGAGCCAATCAGGAGAAATGGATGTGGTCCTTGGGCATATGGTAACTCTCACGGCTCATTGTCATTCCCAGGCTGTTGTCCACTAGGCTCTGTGCTCCCCCTTTCGCTGTCTCCGGCGCTCATTCTGTTTCATTTCACTCCATCTGACCCACCGCCGTTGATGAATGAGCACATTTTAACCAATATCCAAACCACTGTCCAGGAGATGAAACTCGATTTAGTCAACTGCTGCTTTGCCGACATTCCCAGGCATTTGCATCGGGATGTGTTGAAGCTACTGATGAAAAGGATGTAAAAAAGGATTCATTCATATTCCCCATTTCTGTAGATCACAGAAGCAAGGGAGCACCCCTGAGAATACTTAAGTCAAGAATATTGTTGCATACCTACTAGGCTCTCAGTGCATATTATTGTGATCTGATGAGAATTTGAATGACCACACATGAATTTGTAAGTATAAGGCAGGGAAACAGGTTTCATGAGCCACCCAGTTATTGCTGTGACTGTAGGGAGGTGGGGGGGAGTCTGTTCTTTCAAAAAAATAACTGTTGGACGTGGAAACGTCAGTGGCGCTCACATAACCTCATTGTCAGGAGCCACTAAAGGCATCCTCACCTTCAACAGGCATTGCAGTTATTGTACAAAGAAAGTTACCACCACGTGACTCGGTTTCTCCATTTGTAAAAGATTCATAAAAGCATTTGCCACTTTCTTGTGGCAGACAACTCTTGAGAAAGAACAGTCTATGTAAAGTGCTTTGTGTACCTTAGAGACAAGGTAATATTGAAATTTATGTCAGCATTATCATTAAATCTTTCCTCCCGGGGACTCAGTATTTTCAATATTGTCTCATTGATTTTTACCTGCATTGGAAACAAGAGGAGGAAGAACAGTATAGTAGCAAGATCATTAAAACACAAGCCGGAGGACTGGATATTCTTTCTAGTTCTGCTCCAAAATAGCTCCATGACCTCCAGAAAGCTCTCAAGGGCCTCCGTTCTTTCTCCTATAAAATGAGAGAGTTGAACTAAATAATATCCAAGGTTTCCTCTGTGATGCTAAGTTCAACAATAGAAAAAAGAGAGTGCCTCTCCTTTGTGCTATAACTTTGCACAACCACCTTCTCCAGAGACCTTGTCTTCAAAGTTTTATAAATGTGCTCTCCTTGGTCTCATTTGGCCTCTTTGTTAACTTCAGGTTACTTCCCTGTCTCTTTTTGCTCCTTCTGGCTGGCAGTGTAGGCACTGTTCAAAGTTCTGCCCTTGGCCTTCTCCTCTACTTATACTCTCTGCCTCCACAGCTTCATTCAGCTTTGTTTATGGTCTCTATGTGTAAGACTGACTGGTTTCTCTCTCTAATCCTGACGGCCTTCCCCCAATCCATAGCCATCATTCCACCTGTCTTTGATAGGCATTTCTACCTGAATGTGCCACCAACATCTCAAGTTCCACAGGTGTAAAGGGAATGGGTTCAGATTGCCTGATCCCACTGAATCAGAGAAGCAGAACCACTCTGAGAGTATGTGGAATGAAGGATATGGTGTGGGGTTCAGACCTTCCGCAATCATGAGAGCTGGTAGAGGAGTGTCTATAGTGCTCTTGATTCTGTGCCTGGTCCTTGATTCTGAGCCTAAAGTCCTAGGGGTCAGCCAGACTGGCAGCTGGAAAAAAGAGCTGGGTGTAGTCAAGGACAAGGATAACCACAGGAATGAATGAGAACTCACACATCAATCTCTTACCACCTCCAAGTGCTGCCATGGGTCATTTGCAACAGAATCCAGTGTCCTTGCCCTCCAAGTGCATTTGTGGTTGGCCTAGACCTTGAGCAAGCTGCAGAGTATCTGGCAAGTGGAGAAGGAAGAGGTGTATATCCAGGTACGCACAGCAACACCCATGAGCTGCCACAGTTCTGACACTCGGCACCAAAATTCAGAGCATAAAATATATATGCTCTGTTTCACGTCCATTTTCAGGGCTCATGGGACATGTGCCTTGTGGCCAGCACTCATCCAAAACCACAGGGAAGAGAATTCTGGGACAATTAAGAAGACAGAGCTGGCCTCACCCATACAATGCCCTATTTCCTAGTTTTGTTCATGGCATGACATCGTCTCATGATCCAGATTAAAAACCGTGACGTTCCCTTGTTTCCACATCCAATCAGCTGCTGAAACCAGTCTACTCAGTAAAGACATTGTGATATCTTTTGCGTTCATCCGAGCCTCTTTTCCAGTCTGCACCATCTTGGTCACCAGTTCAGAAGTTCATTCTATCTTACCCATGGACTCTGGCAGTAATGGTGATAATCTCCAAAGAGATAGCAGGCGCTGTCACCTCTCTCCCCCTTCCGTCTATGTGCAGCTATAATTGTCTTTCTTCTCTGACCGGAAGATTCCACACATGGCCACTGTTCAAGGATAGAGTCAAACTCCCAGGCCTGGTACAAAGACCTTCCACAATCTGGGCTAAATTAATCTTTCCAACCATATTTCTTCTTGTTGGCTTTCAAGAGACTTACAGAGCATCCAGTGTTCCACTGTTCCCTGCCCAGGAATCCTCTGCCCCTCCCTTGCTCACACTGCTACTCCTGGTTGGAATGCTTCTTTCCCAGTCTTGGGTTCCACTGTCCTCTCAAGAGTGGTTACACCTCTGCTCAGATTCCACTGCTTTCATAATCCCCCTCTCAGACACCTGTAGTCAATCTCACATCTGCAAATCCTAAAGTCAATGACAGAGATTCCTTTTAATATACATGATCTTGCCTTGAATACATGTCATATGCCCCAAATTAGACCATACATATTGAAAATGGGGACCACATCTTCTTTATCTTTGTATCTTTCCCAGCACGTTGCATATGGTGGGCGAGCAGTGAGGATGCTCTCCTTGAATGTGACCAAGCTTTCATGGGAAGGACACCAGTGAGAGAAAGGTGGTTCAGAGATTCAAACAGCTTTAGCCATGTTGAATTTGGAACTAAACATCCAAGTACAAGGCTGATGAGAACTACATTAGTTCAGACTCTTTGAGTTGCCAGCAACCAAAACCCAAATGCAACGTTAGATTAAATTTTGTTTGTGAGAAAGGAAACTTGCTTCATGTGACTGAAGTTCCAAGCAGGACTGAATACAGGGCTCACATGAGTTTATATTGGGACTCGGTACTTTATTATGTCCTTTGCTATGGGTTGGCCTTGCAGAGTTATTCCCTCTCGCTCCCATCACATAGGATGTTCTGTTATCAACACTTTTGACACAAGGGCTGGGGGTTCCCGTGATTGGGGCTGCTTGTGTCACAGGGCAGTCTGAACAAATCATTTTGGCCACATAGGCAAAATTTACTGGTGGGAGTCAGAGGCCATCCCTATTCGAACCAGACTGAGAGGAGGAGGAGAGATAGATCCTCCAAAAGGAGGTGCAGGTACCATCAGAAGAGGGAAAGGACGCTGGGCAGGAAAATCTATAAATATCCTCTCCGGTAGCTTTGAGAACGACCAGCCGAAAGACTCCTGTTTGTTCCCTCTCCCTTTGATAGTTTCCCCATCAAGTTTCTGCTCTGTTGTATACTTCTTCCATCATTTTCCCCTCAGTGTTTCAACCAAGTGGTCGTTCTTTAAAATTCAGAACTATTTGGTATTAATCACGTGTTCTGTGTGTTGATGAAACTAATTCTGGGTGAGTTCCTTGAACATTGGCAACTAAGAATGATTTTTATGTGAATATGGTACCATTCATTCTTATCACTTGTCATGTGCCTTGCATCTTCAAGACACATCGCAAACATCGTTAATTAGTCTTTAAGGTGCCTCTCTGGACACAAACAGGTATTACCTGGAATTGTGGATACAGTATACAGAGAAGGTACACAGCTTCCAAGACCACCAGTGAACTCAGATAATTGCCTCACAGTGGTTCTTTCCTCAAGTGAAAGCCCTTTCCAAGGGAACCCCCAAGTTCACACACACCAGGGAAGGAGGGGCTCTGTGTGCAAATCTCACAACAGCCGCCTGCCACACAGAGGAAGACATTCATCACTGAAGACTTTTTACATCAGTTGCATTATGGATTACCTGGATAGGATCCCATGCACATATCTGCGGGTAACAGTGGTCAGCCCCCTTGTAGCTTCATCTAGCAGGAAAGATGGCTGCAGAGGAAAGGAAATGAGACTTTGCAGTCAAAGAGGAGTGGAGAGGAAAAACAAAAAAAGGAAGAAGAAGGATGAGCCCCTTTGACTCCCTTGGAATTGAAAAAAGTTCTGAGTTACTGGAAAATCTGAACATAATCCATCTGGGGTTTTGAGGATTATTCAGGCAGAAACCACCCACTTTACCACCAGGCAAGTGACAGCCAGTGGAAGTCACCATGTTGGCAGATGGCCAGGAGGCCCAGCTGGACACCAGCTCACTCTGTTGCCTGCTGGGTGTTCTCTCTCTCTCTCCCTCTCACGCTCTCTGTCGAGCCTAAAATGGAAACCGCAGAGTCAGCTTGCCCCACAGAGCTGGATATAAACACTATGATAAAGTGCTTTGTAGGAGCCAAGTCCTTTATGCATTGCAATGAGGTTATTTGTGATGGTAATAATTCCTCCTCTAACCAGTACCATATCCTGTACCTGGAGATCAGGTGGTCGCTCCTGGATCTCGGTACTTTTTCCTGTAATTCAAGCAAGCAACACATTTTCCTACTGGAGTGTTCATGAGGTTTGAAAATGAGGTCCTGGAGGGAACTCCTCCTAATTGCCAGTGAGTCACTTTCCTTTCCAAGCAAAGAGGTTTCTGTTGGTGACATTAGAGAGCAGGCGCTTGTCTGTATTGTAACAGCTTAATTATAAGTATGGGTATAATCACCCAATCTGTCATTATACTTTTTTTTCCACCCTGAGAATTTGTACTGCAATCACCATAACACTATAACAACATGAACAACAGACTGTCTGGCCTCCCAGGATCATTGCCTTTGCCATGCCCGGTAGGGATGAGCAGGCAGCTTCGAAAGAAAGACCTGACTCCTGTCTAGCAGCAAAAACAAGTCTGGATCTTTCATCGGGCTTTCAGGGCATCCTGTTCATTTGGCTTTCTCGAAAGGACCGTCCAGTCCCTCACTTTCCTCCCAGCCTCCCAGACCGCCCCCCGGTT
The DNA here is from genome assembly GCA_028646535.1 of Procyon lotor. Lineage (NCBI taxonomy): Eukaryota > Metazoa > Chordata > Mammalia > Carnivora > Procyonidae > Procyon > Procyon lotor. The sequence goes on from CM053615.1 coordinate 15,312,110, forward strand.
TCATCTGCTTGAAAATTGCACAAGAAGAAACCACCCTTCTGCTGTTTTATACCCAAACCAAGTGAAGTGGAAATTGCACGAGGAAACCTATCCATCTGTTATCCCTCAGCTCAGCAGTGGATGGAATTTATTACGCTGTGCATCTTGCCCCCTGCCTCTGCCAGGCAGCCTGTGGGGTGAAGTATGGGTGGGGAGGGAGGCTCACATCACAGAGAGGGGGCAATTGCCTTGGCGGCTGCATCGGCAGAAGTAGCAAACCTATTTATTAGGGAGTGAGAGGCAGGCAGTCACAGAACAGCAGCAGACGGCAAGCAGGAGGAAAGGTGTCGCTGTGGAACCGAAAGTCACCTTGCGTCCTGCCAGCCACCCACTGCACCGTTTCACATGATACCTAGACAGGGGCACACCCTGAGAGGCCTAGATCCCACCCTTTTGTGTAGAAAGAACAGATTATAGAGGGAAACCCTATGTCTTTAGAGACTCTGAACATTCATCCATGACCTGGTCCCATGTGTCAATAATTTATAGGAAAATGGCTCCAAGGCTAAAAGAAGCAATGCCTGGGCGCTAGACCCTTCTTTGGATCCAGGAGAATTTGTGGCAGCCTTTGGCACTTCACCTGCAGGACGCCAGGGGTGGTCGTGATAGAGCCGTTGTTGGCGTATTAGTGATGGATACATACCACGGGTCCCTTGTTGGCACTGATGATTCTTTCGTCATAAGGGAATGGCAGACTGAGCCCCACACTTGTCAAGGTTGAACCACAGGAACTAAACTTCGTACTTCAGATTTTCCTTTTCCTACTCTGTTTATGGAACTCTTTATCCTCCCAGAAAATATGGTTATTTTTTTGTGTTTGTGGATTTTCTTTGATCCATAACGGAGTACTCCAGGCACAAAGAAAACATTGGAGATTTGACTCTTAATCAGTAATGATAGCCCTCACAGACCATCAAATATAGTCTAACCCTTTAATGTTGCTTCACGGCTACCCTCAGGCTTTAAAAGAGATAAGGCAATTAGTGGAGGATCCATTTATTTTTTTCTTTATCAGGTTGAAATTTTAACTAGCATCATCAAGCCTGCCAATATCTCCTTAAAACAAACCTTGTAAAATGCCAAATCTTGCCATTCAAGGGCCATATTAATGCTACATGTTGTGTGAATTTGCCATTCTTTCTAACAGTACAAAGTTATGCCCCTTTTCCTTGACTCCTTTTTTTTACTTTGTCCATTCATGCAAGAGTTCCTTACTAAGCCGGTAAGGAATTGTATTGTGTTGGGGATAAAAGTCTTAACAAAATATACACGGCCCTTATTCCTATAGAATGTACAGCTCAGTGAAGGGGACTGTCAACAAGATGGTCAATATTTAGTGATTGGGAGAATTTAAGATAGGCCTGCAGCGCAGAATTAGAAGTAAGTGTTAATAAATTGAGAATACCAGGAAGAGTATTCGTTTCACAAGAAACAAAAATGGCAAATATCTGGAAGTGAGAGGAACATGGGACTTTAAAGGAATTTGAGAGAGGGAAACAGATGTTGAGGAATTCGCGTACATGATTGTGGAGGCTGGCAAGTCCAAACACATAGGGTTGGCCTGCAGGCAGGGAACTCAAAGAAGAGTTGAGGTTGCAATTCAACTGCAAAGGTGGTTTGGAGCGAGCATTCCTTCTTCCTCAGGGGATCTGTCTTTTTCTTTTAAGACCGACAGCTGCTTTGGTGAGGCCCACCCATTTTATGCTTTTCTTGAAGTCTACTAATTTCAGTGCTCATTTCGTCTAATAAATACCTTCACAGTGACATCTAGACTGATATTTGACCAAATGTCTCGGTGCCAAGCCAAGGTGATGCATAGAATTAGCCATCACAAGTAGTAAACAACTTATAAAGGACCTCGTTAAACATTATTAAGGAGTTTGACATTTATCTCAAGAGTAATACAGAGCCATCTGGGATGGGGTTAAGGTTATTTCACAGTGGTGAGAGCATAAGAGCTGCTGTTTAGGAAAATGACTCTGGCTGCCTCATGCAGAAGAGAACACTGGACGAGGGGCCAAGCCTGGAGACCAGAAGACCAGAGAGGAAGCTGTTATAATAATTTCAGTGAAAGGAATCATTTCCTGAATGAGACAGTGACAATAAGAACAAAAGGAAGTAGATTCAAGATATGCAATAGATTTGATTGTTTGGGTTTTGTTTTGTTTTGTTTTGTTTTAGTAGAGGGGGTAGAATAATTAAGATTTTACAACTGGTTAGCAAGACAAGCAACATAATCAGTGGCACCCAGTGCAAAATGCAAATGATGGGTTCCTTGTTCAAAAGGTGGGGAAAAGGTTTTTGCTTTTTTCTTTTTTAAGATTTTTATTTATTTATTTGGCAGAGAGAGATCACAAGTAGGCAGACAGGCAGGCAGAGGGAGAGAGGGAAGCAGGCTTCCCGCTGAGCAGAGAGCCCGATGCGGGGCTCAATCCCAGGACCCTGAGATCATGACCTGAGCCAAACACAGAGGCTTTAATGCATTGAGCCACCCAGGCGTCCCAGGTTTTTGCTTTTTACTGGAGTGTCTCTCAACCTGGCACAGTGTGTTTTATTTGTTATTGAATGTAGTTCTTCCTTGGGCATGCAAATATTCTCATGGCATATGGAGATCCTCACAGGAGCCCAGAGCCTGGCCCCACTGCTTGGTGGATGAGTGTATATGACCATACCCATGACCCCACCCATCTAACTACACGGTCCTGTCAAGATTCATAAAACACAGGTTCATAGAAAAATATGAATAGTTTCAAGACAGCAGTGACAGAGCATTAAAACCCCAAGGATGAGGCCCTTCTGGGCACAGGGTCACCCATGCCCATGCCATGGAAGCTGACCCTTCCATTGAGAAGCAAACGGTATGCTGAGCGACAGGAAAGAATAAGGATGTTACCAATTTTCTGTCTTGATAAAGTTGGAGTATGGCAGTCCCATTAACACAGAGAAAAGGAGAGGAACAGGTTTGGGGCTCTGGGGCTTGTGGCCATGGATTCATTGACTATGTAAGGGTCAAGTCTGGTAGGTAGTTAGACATATGCTCTTGAATCTCAAAAAAAAAAAAAAAAAGGAATCTGGACTAAAAACATAAAATTGCACATCATCAGTGTATAGATTGTACTTAATCACGTATTCTAGATGTAGGGACAGGTCTGTGCTTGTCCACATATACATGGCCATTTCATAAAGACAGATCCGGAAGAACCGAGGTAGTCTAAGATCTAGAAGCTGAGAGCCCACTGGATGTCGTGGGAATGAACCTTCTCACTCTGACCTCGCTCACCCCAAATGACCTGAAAGACTCTTACAGTGCAAGGGATGCAAGATGGCACCCGGAAAGGTCCTGGTCTTGGGCTCAGAGGGACCCAGCTGAAGTCTTAACATTTCCCAGCTGTGTGACCTTACAGAAATCACTTAGTCTCCAGTACTAAGCCCTTGTCACTTTCCTTTGTCAAAATCAAGACAATTAAGTATCTCTCACTTTGTTGGGAGGCTGGAAGAAAATAACAAACATGAATATGCTTTATATGCGACAGAGAGACTATTGGTGCAAAATTATCTTCTTGCGTAAGAGATCTGGGCAGCTTGGAAAGCTACGTTAGCTCTTTCATGTCACCAGACACTGAAAGGTATATGAGAACTGAAGTATTCTAGATGGCATCTGGCTGCCCACCTGAAGATTCTGTGGTCGTGAGCAGCCCTTTATGGCTCAGTGTTATAAATGATGGCCATTTTCCTTGAACCAAGCGAGGTGGCCATAGATAACTCCTATTTCCACTTCTCCCAGTCTAACTGTTTGATGGGGCCCACCCTCTTCTCTGCCCACTGATCACATTGTCTTTACCATTCCTGCTTCTCCAGCCGGCCCCTGTTATCAGCTGTCCAGGGCCTCATTTATTAGAGCCATCCCTCATGATTCCTGCCATGCTCTGTCTTCCCTGCAAGAGGCACTAGATTGAGGAAAAATAATTAGTAATCCAGGCACTGCAGGTCTGATGAGACACCTGCAGCATAATCAACCAAATCAAATATTTGGCTCGGCTTCTTCGGATGATATATCTCTTCCTGCAACTGCTGAATGGCAGCTTAGCCGAACTTGTGCTGAAAATGAAGAATGCATCCGAGGAAGGAGAGATCCTTCTTGCTCGGTTTTGCCACGGTCTGTCCCAGTGTAGCTCTCTGCAAGGCTGAGCTCCCGTCTCCCATGTTCCGACTGTTCCAGGCCCATCAGCTGGAAGGGACGGTTGTGCGGGAACAGGAAGAGACAATTTAATTTACTCAAGTGGCCCCGGAATGAATAGTTGTGCAGCCAAGGAAACACCCAGTTGCGTCCTCTGAAAATCATCACTGTCTGACACAGGGGCTGGCAGCTTTCTGAGTCCCTGGGTAGAGATCTGCTTTTACAAAGCATCAGTTCATCCTCATTATTCCACAATTGAGAACACTGAGGCTCGGTCTTCAGAATTTTTCACGGGACACTCAGGATGAGAACCCTCAGCTCCTCCTGCCTAATTCAGCATCCCCTCCACTAAGGGGACCATGCACAGTAGTTCCGTCACTGCCCCCATTTGTTCGGTATAGTTTCTCGATTGTTTGTTGTATTCTAAGCTCTTTTCACTTAGAAAGCCATATAACAGTTAAGAATCAGAGAAGATTCTAGTCAGGCCTATTTCATTAGTTTAGCTGATTTTCTTACCTTATAGTTTTCCTGGACCTATGAAGATATTGTCCAAGAACCATATAGAGAAAGCTAGTACATTTTCTTCTTTGTTTTGAGTTCATAAAACATTAGTGCGAATAATTTAAGGAGAGCTTAGGTTCCCTGACTGGGTTAACTTCCCCTGTTATATAAGCCATAACACCCTTCATATCCTCTGAGAAGCCCTGAACTCAACTGAAAATAAGTTGTTTTTTGTTAGGACCTTGTTTATGGTCTGTCTGTCTCAGCAGATCGGAAAGGCCACAAGGGCAAGGAGCCATGATCATTGTCCTGTCTACAGCCACATGCTCAGCACTCAGTATTTGCTCGATAAATACCTGTAGAAAATTTCAGATAACTTGTAATTATAGAGAGAGCAGTAAATTTGATGGCAGGGAGGCAGCTAAAGATTCTGTAATCTATCCCCTCTTTTTACAAATGAGTAAACAGACCCGAAGACGTTGTGACTTAACCAAAGTGACACATTTTCTTTTTTTTTTTTCAAATTTTATTTATTTATTTGATAGAGAGAGCATGAGTAGTCAGAGTCATAGACAGAGGGAGAAGGAGAAGCAGACTCCCCACTGAGCGGGGAGCCTGCCATGGGGCTCGATCCCAGGAGCTGGGATCATGACCTGAGCCTAAGACAGATGCCTAACTGATGGAGCCACCCAGGTGCTCCAAGTGTCACAATTTCTTAACCCCTTCATTCATGCCATGTTTATTGAGCACATACTCTATGCTTGATGAATGTGGTTATAGAGACCGATGAGACACGTATCACTGCTATTGGAGAGCTTATAGTGCGAAGGGTGGAATATTCAATTAAACAGGTAATTATAATACAATGATGTAAGTGACAAGGCAGAGATGCAAGAAATAGTCTGCATAGAGAAATCAGGACAAGCTTCCCAGAAAAGGAAGTCTGAGCCACATCTTGAAAGATAAATTGAGCCTGTCAATCAAAGAAGGGGGAAAGTCAGTTCAGGCAGAGGGAACAGCATTTATGAAGCCTTAAAACCATAAAAGCATACACAGAAGGATCAAGGAAAAGTGGGCTAGTGCGATAGAGACATAAGGAAACTGGCAGAAGGTGGTTCAAGAGAAGGAGGTGTGGATCCAGAAATTGAAGAGTGAGGATTTGGGCTTAGACCAGTGATCCTCAAACTTTACTGAGCATAAAAATCACCCAGGGGTTTTGTTAAAATGCAGATTCTGACACAATAGGTCTAGAAATTCTGAGTTTCTAACAAGCTCCCAGGTGACATCAGTGCTGCTGGGCTCAGACTTCACCTTAAGATAAAAAGCACAAGGAACAGGCAGCCCACAGAGGTGTATGCATAAAGCAATGTTTCTCAAAGTGTGCACCCCACGTTTTTACCTCTCACGCCAACCTACTGAATGAGAAAATCTATGGGAGGCCCAATGCTCTGTATTTGCACAAGCCCTCCAGGTGATGCTGAAAATTTGCACGAAAGTGTGAGCACCACCAAACTAGGAAAATAGCAGATTTGCTTTGTAGAAATAAATCAGATAATAATCAGATTTGCTTTATAGAAAGATGACTCTGGTAAGGATCTCCAGACCCTCGGTCCAGTCCTCCTTTCCATGACAACCCAAACAAATGATGCACAGATATCTAAGTACAATATTTTAGATCCAAGAATATTCTGAGATTTCAAAATGACAGAGTTGTTAATGAGGAATAAATTTTCTCCCACTGCATTCAGAATCATCTTTATGACTACAAATAGCATGAATTACCCTGTGTTTGATGACATCTTTAAGTGTTCATAATTGAACTGCACATTTAATGACTATGAGTAGAGAATTAACACAAGCCTAAATTCAGAAGTCAAAGTTGACCTTAACCAATTAGTTTTAAAATTGTTGAGAAACAACTTGTGCATTTTTTATTATACACCCCTCAGGTACATCTACAGCAGGTAGAAGATGAAGAAGTGAAATATTTTATCTGAGTTTATGCTTAGACTCAGGGAAATTTTCTGATCACAATGTACCCTGGAACCATATCACTGGATCTGATAACTTTAAAAGAATCCAATGTTTTGAAAAAAAAAACCACCCTGCCCAAGGTTCTCTCTCCTTTCATTGGAGGTAATACTGTGCATTGCTGAAGTAAGCAAAAGGGGTTAAATGAATGAATGGATCAATCAATCAATTAATTTATGGGGAGGCAATAAGCAGATATGCATGAACAAAGGAAAGAAGGAACAAATAAATAACACTAAATTAGAGAATATAGAAGACTAATTTTCTTGGGGCGCCTGGGTGGCTCAGTGGGTTAAAGCCTCTGCCTTCGGCTCAGGTCATGATCTCAGGGTCCTGGGATCGAGCCCCGCATCGGGCTCCCTGCTCAGCGGGGAGCCTGCTTCCCCCTCTCTCTCTGCCTGCCTCTCTGCCTACTTGTGATCTCTCTCCTCTCTGTCAAGTAAATAAATAAAATCTTTTAAAAAAAAAAAAGAAGAAGAAGAAGAAGGCTAATTTTCTTATATGAGAGCCGAGAGTGCATTAGAATCAACTGGGAGGCTTTTAAAAATTTCATGCCAAGGCCTCACTCTGGATTAATTAAATCAGAATCTGTGTCATAGGACCCAGGCACCAATATTTTTTCCAAACTTCCCAGATATTTCTCAGCTACTAATCAAGTGTGATATCCATTGGCTTAAAAGGCTTTAAGCTTCCATTCATAGTATTTTTTAGAGTTAAAATAGTAAATAACACTCCATTTTTTTAGTCTTTTGGCGTTTGTGAAGGCCTGGCCTCTCACGTTGTAGCAATCACTGTGGCCTATGTAGGTAAGGCAGGAAGTTCAAACATCACTATATTGCTAGAACCCAGGACTATATTAAAGCAGAGGAAGATGAGAACCCAGACCCAAAAATAGTAAATTAGAGGATCTTTGGGTGTGAAATTCCTCCCTGACAATACAGAAGGGGACAGTTCTCTAACGGGAACCCAGAAGCCCCTACGAGGATGCTGGTGGCCACGAAGGCCTCTCCAAAGCATTTGTGTGCTCTTGCCCAGACCCACACCAGCAGTCATTTTCCTGCCGATGAGGGTATGTGCTGACTGTTTGCAGAAGCAGCAAGTGTGGATGACACACACCTATTTTAATTGCTTCATGAAGCTTTGTGAGATTTTTGCGCAAATCTAGAAATGACACAGAGACTTCCATTTCGGCTCTGGATATTACAGACAGGCCAGATGGAATCCTGTCGCCTATGTGATTGAGTGTATTTTTCATGTGAAAGTAGAAACCAATGGGTATGTCATCTGTAGGGTAATCTGGGAGGACATTTTTCTTCATTCTATCCAGCAGACCGTGCAGAAACACCTGTTTTGTATCTTGAAATCGTTTGCAACTGCTCTCTAAGAAATAAGTGTTGAAACAATATCATTAAGCCACTTTTTAAAATTCATATACTTGGGCATTGAAGAAAATATAAAATTCAGAGCTTGTTTCCACTGTAACGCTCAAAGAGTTTTGGGTAATTAAACATGCCTGTCCCCACTTGTAGGTGGTCTGACCAAATGTCTGAGTTTGCTCAGGACTGTAGGGCTTCGTGGGATGAGGGAATTTTAATGCTAAAACCAGGAAAGGCCAGGGAAACCTGGGACCAGTTGATCACATGACCTGAGACATTGAGAGGTTCTGAGTCCCATCACTTGGGGGTAGAGTTCTTTCTGGATTTCCACCCAGATATTTAATGTATGTTCACTTGAGCAAGTCATGGCACTGTGAGGTACAATGGGCCCATGTGTGGAACTCCTTCTGGAGCCAAAGACCACCCAAGGAGGTAGGTCATTCCATCACTTGAGAGCGACTGCAGGAAGCATGGCCATATGTATCCAGAGGGCCGAAGGCCCATTAGAGACAGATGCTGCTCTGAAAGAGCCATGAATTATCTCTCATATTCCTAGTCATGGCCACCAATGCCCAGGGTTGGATTCAATCTTATTTTCCATTATCTCAAAGAATACCAAAGAAAAATGAAGTTGAGTTAACTTCAGTTTCAAAGTAGACACATACAGTATCGCAATTTGCAACTGGTTTTGGAGAAAGCAGTAAGCAACATTTAAGTCTAGTGATTGGGACTGTCTTTATTAGACCATTGAGGGAAGTCCTGACCAGAGTTCTAGCAGTGCTTTGCAGACCTTCATGTGCATTGGAATCACCTGGGGAGCTTGTTAACCTGCAGCCTGTGATGCTAAGCGGGCGGAGGAGGGGCCCAGAATTCTGCATCTCTAATAGGCTCCAAAGTGACTCCAGGTGGTCCAGAGACCCCACCACACTGGGTAGCAGGGCCTAGAGTTCAGAGGTTTCCCACTGCACTCGAGGAAGACCATGGGAGTGCTCTTCCTCTTCCTTCTCCATCTTTTCCAAAAGAAGCAACTGTCTTTATTGATACAGAAATACCACATGAGAATGTTTGCAGATGTATTCCGCCGCTTTAAAAGAAGAGAGAGAAAGAACGAAAAAAAGGAAGAAAGAAAGAGAGAGAGAAAGAAAGAAAAAGAAAGAAAAGGCTACAGCATTAAAAAATGCACACCAGTATGAAAACAATTCTGCAGGAGCATGAAAAGAGCTCCCCACCAACAATGCCACCATGCACTGATGTTCCCTTCAGGTTGGCCGAGGACACTGACCCAGCCCGAACATCTAGTGCCTCATCTCCAGCTTTCTGACAGAGCGTGGTGCGAGCTCTGGGGCAGCAACGCCACATCTGTAGTTTAATTAAAAAAGAAAAGGGAAAACAAACCTCTCTCCAAACATAGAACAACAAAAGAAAAGCCCTCACAGGGGATGGCCCCGTAGACCCCAACTAAATGATGAGTTTCATTTGTAGAACCTTCCACCTGACCCACGTAAACAGGAACAGAAACAGATGGCTGGTGCTGGTACCCCGGGCTAATTTCAGGAAGGAGCCACTGGTGAGATGTAGGCTGTAGGTGGATGGGGCCCAGCTTAATTAGGGAATGTTTCAAAATCAAAGCAGGACAGAACTGTTCCTGCAGAAGGGTCTCTTCAGAGCAGGGGGCCCATGAGAAGCCTTTCGTGTAAGCTTAAAGCATCCTTTATACAATCAGAAAACTTATTAAACTTGAACAAAGAACCACTATGCGTTCAAAGACACCTAGGCATCTCTCACTAGAGCAATATTCCCTAAGATTTTATTTGATTTAATTATTCATAATGGGACTTAATGCTTTTTTTGGTACTACACTCATCGTTTAAGGGCACTGCAAGGTAGACTCTGAGACCAGTAGCTCAGGACTGGAGAACGCATTTTGCTAATACACAGCTAAAAGTTGCCTGCAGTCCTCGCCTCCAGATGTGGGACAGAGGCAGTTCGGATGGAAATAAAGTGGTTAATGAAGAAAGATATGTATAGACAGGCAGGAACTGAGAGAATTATGAAAATTAATTTTCCATGAGGTCTGGAAATGAGATCTGCTTGCACAATTCTAGATCAGTGTCCGCTTGGGGAGGCAAATGAACTCAACCACACATAATGTGAAGGGAATTCAGGTTTGAAAATGAGGGACGATCCCCTCTCAGAACACGGCTTCTCTGAGCCTTACGGAAACCAGGGACAGGTGCTGTGGTCTCCTTTATCATTTAAATTAGTTCTTGTGGCTACCAAGGTGAACTTGGGTCACTGCTTAGAGCTGAGCTAACATGTCAGAAAGCCCCTGATGACAGAGTTTGTGCCTGTGGGTAAGATGCTTACAAAAAAAAAAAAAAAATGGAATTCGCTGTTAATCATTTAAAGTAAGGTTCTGACACAAAAGTATACATTAGGAAGATCTGGGAGCAAAGGGCCTTCATCCCGCATGGCAGCGAGTATTAGGACCTGGGCAGGTACTCCCTTTATCACATTCATGTGTCAGCTCACCGCACAGGCTGACCCCCCTCGGCAGGTGACTTTGCCATCCCTGATTAAATAAAGGGTAAAAAAAAAAAGAGAGAGAGAGAGAGAGAAAGGATAATTATCAAGGGAATTATTTCTTTCCCTGGAATGACCCTGTGCTTTCCAGGTGACAGAGTTGACAGAAGAGAGCACACTCACTAGTGAATTCCCATAAACAAGAAGAAAGCCACATGCCCAGGTGGCACTTTCGTGGAGGTACTTAATTTATTAAGCAAATATTTCCTAGTAAAGTATGAGGTGAATAAGACTGCGCTTTGTTTTGTGTTACTGTGGCATATTCCAATAATTCTGACACATGGCTGGATTCCCCTCGCTCCCTTGGGACTTATACTCCCTTGCCTCTCCCATTAGTGGGCCGGGGCTGGGGGAGTGCAACTGTGAATGGAGGACGCCAACCCAGGGGGTGTCCTGTGCATGTTACCAGGGCAACCCGGGCTCAGTCTGCTGGAACCCTCTGGGGCGTGGTACTGAACAGGCCTCAGCCTTGTCCTACCTGAAAGGGCAAGAAAGGTAAGACATGTATACCTCGCTTCCCACTGGCATTTGGTGAGAGGTCCTCCCAGGGTATTAACTCCCAGCCTGCCCTGTGTGTAGTCTGGGCACACCCCCAGAGATCCGAGGAAGCCCCCAGACAGTCAGTGGCTGATGTTTGCCCTCAGAAGCTGCCAACTTGTAGGGAAGCAGTGAGTGCTGAGGGGATCTGGGCAGGATACCCATAACCCCCACTATAATAAGTGGTCACTGGCTGTACCAATTATAGTCTCATTGGGAAGATAATAGTGCATTTATTGAACGAATTTCTGTGTTTAAGGCACTATATTAGGCATTTTCCATTTGACCTTCACAAGTGGATGAGGTTAGGTAGTATTACGCTATCCATTATGTGGATAAGGACACTGAGGCACGGAGGCATTAAACAACTGGACCGAGTTTGCCCTGGATAATAAGTGGTGATTGTCATAGTCACCCAGACAGGTTGGCTCCAGAGCCCGCATTTGTAACAGCTTTTCTCCTTTGCTTCTCTGTATGACTCATGAACAATTAAAAAGACCAATACGAGGCAACATAAAGGGATATCCTTGCATCAGAATGTACTCTCAAGAGATGCTTTCTTTCTGGAGGTAATTGCATTTCATGGAGGACAGAGACATAATCCAAAGGAATATGTGTCTAATAATGGAACCACCAGCCTCGGCGACAATGATAGAGCTTTGAAGGGACTGGAGGACCTTCAGCAGTGAAAGCTCAGCGTGGGTAATGACTCTGAGGGGAATATCATTTCCCCCAGCCACGCACATTTGGAATAAAAAGCCTCTGACCCCTGCACTGAACTATAGTCCAATAATGCTGACCTTGGATAATCAGAAAAATGAGCAAAGTTATATGAAGAAGGGTGTCCATCCAGAACTTTTTATGACAACAAAATATCCAGCAACAGGGGACTGTTCAAAGTGCAATATACTCGAACAGTGGGATAAAATGCCACTTGTAAGCAGCAGAGGGAACACTCTAGAGATTCTTCATGTACAAGCTCATTGGTTTCCAAAAACCTATTTGGAAATTTACTTGTTTACAGACCCAGTTGGACACTATAAAAGTGACTCCTAATGCCTTCTATTTGTGGCAGGCAGAATTGGTATGCTTTTAGCTGCAAAGCTTAGTTTTCTCTTATTCTTTGAACTTTGTAAATCAAAAATTGATCACAGAGAAATTTCTGTATTTATGGACGTGAAGGAGATGTGCATAAAACACCACTAAGTGAAAAGCCAGTTAAAAACAGCATTTTTGGTATGATACCAATTTTGAAATTAGGTATACACAGACACAAAGGGTGTCGGGCACGTAAATCAAAATGCTAACGGGGTTATCACTGCCTGCTGAGACTCTGGGTGATTTTGTTCTATTTTCTTTTTCTGTGTTTCTAATTTTTCTCTCCTAAACATATATTCATTCTCTCTCTCTCTCTCTCTCTCTCTCTCTCTCTCTCTGTGTGTGTGTGTGTGTGTGTGTGTGTGTGTTTACCTTGAGCAAGATTTAAGATTTTGGTAAAATATGGCAGCATGAGAAATTGGGGAATCTTCTCTTCTTCCTGCAACCAACATAGCAATAGTACCGTAGAGTTTGGTATTAAGAAAGCCTTAGTCCCTGACTTGGTTCTGCCACTTGTTACCTTTATATCTCGACCTCTTGACCCCTTCTCCCTTGTATCTACAAAATGAGGATGACAAGATGTCCCACTGGGTAAATTATAATACAAAACACTGGTTTGGGGGATTATCAGACTATCCGGGAATGGTCTTCATTCAAACACAGTGGGATGACACAGAAACATGCTCTGAAAATCAAAAGGCATGGAAGGTGTGATGCTAGAAAGGGTACATCAGGGATGTTAAAAGCAAGGGAAGATGTTAGCACCCAAAGTCTGTCAGCGAGGGGGCTCCGGGAGGAAGAGCCCACCCACCACGTTCCAATCAGCCCAACCAACAGCCTGACTTAGAGCAGCCCCAGAATCGCTGGCTTGGGCCGCTCATCCTACCACTAGTTGGGGAAATTTCCAGGTGTGAGAATCTTCCTGGCATTTTCCCTTCTGAAGCGCTGTGAAGTAATGGGTTAGTGTCGCTGTAGTAATTACGCAACAGGCTAACTGCTGTTTTTCTTGGGGAAGCCGACGCCCACAGGCCTCGGCTCTAACACTGCATCTGCCTTCCCCTGAATGATGTGAGCAAGGGGAGGCCTTTGTCTTGTTTGGCACCTTTTCTTGGGGTTTTGTTTTGTTTTGTTTTTATCTGTGGCTCTGCCTGCTGCTGCTGCCGCGGCTGTTTGTTTTTGCAATTGTTCTTTGAAGGCCTAGGGCAAGAAAGCTGTTCTAATTGTACAAATCACAGCGTAGCTGAATCACAGGAACGGTCCCAAGTAATCTGTGCGGCCACGTGACTGAACTTTCAGACTAGCTAGGGGCGCTTCCCCTCCCCCAGGGAGGTCGGTGTCTGACAATGGACAGAAAGCGGCCGCCAAATGAGACTCGGGAACAGTTGTGTATCATAAGCGTCGGAGATGCAATTCTGGGCAGTCGGAAGTCAGGCTGCCCTCAGCCACGCGTGATTGGCAGCGTGCTAAGGCAGAGTCCCAAGCTGTACCCCATCTTGTTCAAATGGGGTGCTGGATGCAGTCTGGCATAATGAGAGTCGATGTCTCATGGAACCAGTTAGTGCTGGGTTCAAATTATTCTCTGTCACAAGAACTGTATGAACTGGGCAAGCTTTATAGAACTTGCTGAATGGATTTTTTTTTTCTTTTGTCTTAGAATTCCAGCTAAAGCCCAAAGAGCAGACTGATCTCCCCCACGACCCACGCATCCATTCAGGATCAAGAGATGACTCCTAGCTCATCACCCCAAAATAAGTCACCCCCAATAGGGATACACTGAGGAGACTAATCAGAATGAGGATCTTTGGAGAATGTCGCGTCCTGGTAGGAAGTTCCCCAGGAAAGGAAGCTAAGGGATTGGTTTCCACTCCTTCAATCATTCAACAAATTTGAACTGAGTCCCTAATGGATTGTAAGCACAGTTCAAGGCCCTGGGGATATAGCAGTGAAGAGAAGTTGCTTACCTTCAAGCCCGGTGAGGAGGGCTCCCTGATCAGCTCTTGGGAAGATGTGTTGTTAGGGAGGGGGGGGAAGGGAAGAGTGAGGGTCCATTTGTAAATTCACCTATGAAAGGTAAGAATATAGGACCAAAATCTTCTAGGGGAAACCTGTAGGAATGCAGTGTTTGAGTTTTTCTGGAGGCTGAGTGAATTCTGTGGAGGACAGATGGGTGTGAATTGTCTTGAAAGGCCCATGCTCAAGACCAGTAGTACCCTTAGACCAGGAAAGGAGGATTGTGTCCTGGCACCTGCACTTTAGTGAACTCCCCTGGCCTTCCTCCAGCCATGTTTCTGTCTTTCAGAGAAATTGGTTCTCTGAATTTCTCTGAAATTCAGGGAGACATGCCCACTTTAGAGATATGCTCACTCAGAGATGATGCCTTCTTCTAGACCATAACTTGGGTCACTGGAACTGCAGAATTCTCTCCCCAGTGGCCCCAAGACAAGCCTACTCCCAAGGGTCAACCTCATCATTGTGTGCACAGTGCAAGGGCGGTTCAGAAGCTAGCTTTTTGCTGGTAGATGTGAGAACTGGGCTGTCCACACACATATGCACAAGACCCTTTGGGATAGCCACAGATGAGAGAGAGGAGAGATCAAGAGTGGGCTGAGGCCTCAAGCTAGAGCCAGATGAAATTCTAGGAAGTGTAAGAATTCAAGATACAAGTCTCCCTGGCCCTCCGGGTTATTAAGAAGGTGTGGTTGTTAGGGAATAAGGATAGAACACATTTTATTAAATAATTTCTAGCTTGACTTACAATTTTAAGGCACCCCTAGATATTTAAAAGTTGTGGGCTTCTGTTTATACTCTTGCCTTGGACCCCGCAAGTGTCAGAAGTGGCTCTATCCTTAAGGGCTGCCTGCCAGGTGAATCAACCCCCCATAGAAACAGGCCAAGAAGGGGAATCATAAATGGACAGAGGGAAGATTCATCTCCAAAGTCAAAGAGCACAGGTCAGAAGTCCCTGGTGCCAAAGAGAGGAATGGGAGGGGAAAGGTTAGGGGAGGTGGAGTGGGAGGAAATAAAAGGCTTAAGAGGTGTCATGGAGGAAACCATAAAGAACTGTCCAAAGCCTTCCATATATAGTGAGAATTTGGACATACAGCTTAACAGAGGGCATTGAATAGCCAAGAGAGAATCACAAACACGGCTCTATAAAATGCACAGTCTACTCTGCTTCCTTTCCTTGCCTGGACCCTAGAGCAAGGGGAGCACAAGTGTTGAAATTATAAACCAGCATTCATTACCCATTGTACTTCCTAGAGCCTAGGTTCAGCCTGGGCTTGCGTAGAGAAGGAGCTTTTATTCAGATGAGAGAGCGAAGTTTGATTTAGATTTCATAGGACCTCTTAAAAATATGAAGAGGAGTCTTTTTGAATATCTGAAATGAGCTTGGAAAGCTCTGGGATCAGCCAAGATATTCTCAGGGAGCAAGAAATGGTGGTTTGACAGAGGGGGGTTGAATAGCAATGGTGGGCAGGACCCAAGTAACACTGTTTATTGACTGTACCCCCTTCAATTCACACCATTCAGTTGATAATAACTTTTCTGACCTTCAGTTTTCTCATTGTCAATAAAACGAGAACATTTGAAAAAAATGTTCTGAAGAATAGGGATAATACAAGTAACATTTCTAGCATGTTCCATGCATCTAGTGAGACAGCTACTATAATTGTTGTTATGAAGAGCATTGTTATTAAAATTCCATGCTAACAATATGGAGCTTCACTTTAATTCTCTTTACCCACTCATCCTTTCCTGAGGAGCATGGAAACTCCTGGTAAATAGAAATTTCTAGAAGGCCCCATCTTTGAATTTTGTAAAGCATAAACGTGGCAGCATTCTAATGGGGAGTGATTATCCCTGACAGAGGGATTTCAACACTGAACCAGTCAACAGCAAGAGCAGTGAGAGAAGTTAATATTCATGGAGAACCTACTAAGTGTCAATGCTACAATGCTGGGGACTTTACATATATTTTCACCATTTACTATTCACAAGAACTAGGGCCAGCTAGAACATGCCCTGAGCTCTCCTACCCCCCAGCTGAATCTGTAAAAAGTGAAATAAACCCAGAGAATGTTCCTGAAACTTCACATCTGAAATCCTGGAAGCTGGGAGGTTACTGCTTTGTAGAGGCTGCCTGGGAAGGCTTTCGACTTTCTGCAGCAAAGGCCAGTGAGAGCTCTTCAGAGAGCACTTACGATGACAGGAAGGGAGAGAGAATGCATGGAGGACGTGCCTATAAGTCAGACCCACTTGCAAGCTCTGCAAATTGGGGAATCTTACCTGATGACGAGAATGGCTATTCACTCCTCTTCTAAAGTCTGCCATTTTGGCCAAACTTGCACATTAAATTGGTGCTTCATTAGAGAGTCAGTAATGAATTTTAGAGCAAGAACCTGGTGCCAGAGCACTGGAACACAAGTACAGGCAACTGGTCAGAGGTTTAATAAAGCAGTGAAACACCCCGAGGATAGCCCTGTCAGGAATACTCTCTGGGAAAAAGACTCTTTTGATTTGCCTCAGTGCGGCTGAGGTGGGACTGCCAGGAACAGTATTCCATCCTTCATCGTGTACGGAGAAGGATTTCAGGGAGCGGCTTCATACCTGTGGGATTCAAATGGGTTCCACCTGCGAGGACTGAGGAGCATTCCTACCACATGGTGTCTTGTCACCACAGGAACATAAATAACAAAATGGCCTGGACCATTCACAGAAAAAACAAAATATGTATATACCTGAAAAACCTAAAGGGGAAAGGATTCAACCAGCCCTATAATCAAGAAAACAAATTCCAGGAGCAATTGCTTCCCAGCAAACGTTTCACAGACCCCTGCCTACCCTGTGCCAGGTAGTAAGTCCTAAGAATTCAAAGATGAAAAGACAAGCCCGCTCTCAAGTGGCTCGCACTCTGGTTGGTGAGAAAGATATGTTCATAGATGGGACCAGCACAAAGCCATAAGGCACGAGAGAGGTTGCCTTGTCCTACAAGGTGTCATAGGGTACCTCACTCAAATCTGGGAGGTCTGGAAGAACTTCATTCACCAGGGGAGTGACCTCCAATTGGAGACTTGAGACAAGTGAAGGTTAACGTGGAGAAGATGGGGCAGGGGTGGGAGAGAGGGACAGGAAGCCAGAGAGGCACTCTGAACAGAGGGCACGTCCTTCGTGCAGGCCCTGGAGGAGGAGAGCAGGGCTGGTGGTTCAGCGTGGCGGGAGCCAAGGACTAGAAGAGTTAAACGTTGAACAAGGAGCCCGGGGTACACAGTAGGTGGGCCATGGACGGCCTTTGACACCAGCTAAGTCGAAGGCATTGGGACTCCTCCCCGGAACAGGTAAGAGCCAATGAATGGCTAAGTCTGGCAATGCAATGAAGGATCACAGGCATGCTGGGTGGAGAAAAGCTCAGAGGTCTGAACTAGCAACAGGAATAATAGAATAAGCAGAAACATCCGTAACTAAGGAGGAGGCCTTATTCCAAGACCCATCTCCTCTGCCCTCATGCACAACTTGAGGCAGGGATTTGCTTGCAAGTGATTTATTTGGGGGGTGGGCCCTGCGGTATGATGAGGGTGGGGACAAGAGAGAAGGAAGGGAAGAGGACCAAGGAAAGGTATGTTCATAATCAAGCCTCTGCTGTGGGCAATTGAATGTGAAGAGGACACCTAGGAAACTGGGCCTTTTATCCACCAACGTGCGTCTCTAATAGGTTCACTCCCTGGCTTTTCCCAGGCCAGAGGGAAATCTCCAGCAGTGAGATACAGGAGCTTGGGGAAAAAAGACAATAGGGGACTGTCCACAAAAGCTGCAAGGGACCTCCAGGGTGGGCCAAGTGGCTATGAGTGACAGCAGTGAGTCCCTTCTCCGAACGGGGCTTCCACAGCCAGATCTCCTAACCTCTCCACATTTCTATGGAAATTTACACATGCCTGAGGTGTAAGCAGACTGTGAGTTTAGACTCAAGGAAAGTGGCAGAGTCCCTGGGGCATCAACCTAGCTCACTGTGTCTCCATACAGACACCCTGCCTGGATCTGAGCTAGGCTAACAGCTCCTGATTTCCATAGGTGTCAAATATGTCATGATAATTACTATTGCAAATATTTATTGAGCACTGACAGGGTTCACATAGAAAATGTTTTGTAAAATAGTTAACGTTGTAAAAAAATGCAATTACTCGAATTTATTTCTTGAAACAGATCCAAAAGTACTAGAAATGATCACCTATAACAGGAAGGATGTGCAGTAGCCAACGAGAAGCAGGTCGCATGGGTGCGAGGTGTATATTTCTCTCTTGGTTTTCAGCAGACCTGAGCAGCCGTAGGCACAAGACATGATGACCCGAAGCCAGATTATTGTCTCCTCATTTTAAAATAGTTGGTACTTTAGGTGATCAGTGTGTATGTGAAATGGTTGAGAGTCTGCATGTTAGCATCATGAGACCAGAGTTTTGGTCGTAATTCTGTTGCTTCCTGGCCGTGTGACTTTGGGGATGCCTTCTCACTTCCCGTTCAGTCTCAGATTATACAATTATAAAATGGAACAGATAATCCCTGTCTCCCTGCACAGCATCTGGATCACAGTAGACACCCGTGTTAGTCAAGAGAATGAATGGAGAAGGATATGCTTGAAGTATTTAGCACATAGTAAGAGAGCAAAATGTGTTAGCAATTATTATTGCTTTTGTGTTTTATAATAACCCCAAGCTATTTGACAGTCAGACTTATTTCACTAGAATTTCTACCGCTATCATTACTTGATAGGTCATATGAAAGCAAAGTAAGCTATCTTGCTGAGTGGGCTAAATTTGGAGGGAGAAGACCCAGGCCACGGCTCCATCTCTTGCTGGCTGTTTGATCTTGAGCAAGTCACTTAACCTCTCTGAGCTTGGGACCTCCATTGTCTATAAAATGGGATGACAGTGCCTGGCCTCTCCACCTTGCAGGTGGTGGGGGGCGCAAATTTAGAATAAGTTCTCTGAAAATACTCGTAAAGCTTCAAAGTGCAATGTGGATAAAAGCTTTGTCATTTTTCCTGTGCTGTTGTGCTTTACATGAGATTGAAAACATTTAAGACATTAATTTCCATCCTTGGAGGCCTGCTCTGTGAAGGAAAGCACACTGAAGGACCCTCTGGTCACTGGGGGCCCACGGCAGCTTTATATACTCTCCGATGCTTGTGACAGCACAGCCACTGGCCTCTCTGGACATGCTTTCTAGTAGCAGTGATGGAGTCTCCCATCAGCCCAGCAAGCCCTCTGGCCAAAGAATCTGCAAGGCGCCCATTCAGGGTTGGGTTCCAGGTGAAATTCCAGAGAACAAGGAGAGGTGAATTGGTTTGAGCCGCTCTGACACAGGCAGGCATAGCTGAGACCTGGGATGCATGCTGAAATCTCCATCTTCCAATTTTCTCATCATCATAAGAAGGAAAGAGCTTGGAGAGGACTGTATTCCCATCTAGCAGACAAATCCGTGAATGGCTCACATTGGCAGCCCACGAGCCAAAGGCTTGATAGCTGTGTGTTGTCCATCAAGTCACTTAACCTCTCTGAGCCTTTGAGTGTTGTAATCTAAATTGTGGGTAAGAATAGCTCATAGCATCGTTCTAGCAATTAAATGTGGTAGCCCTAAAGGGCCAGGCATGGCACCTAGCATGGCCTTATTAATCCTCACTTCTCTCTTCTCTTCTTGTTCCCCACCCCCCTCAAAATTAATAACCCAGGAGGAAAGTGGAGTCTGATTAGGCAAAAAAACAAAACAAAAGAACCTTTCATTAACATGACAGGCAGCAGGGAATAGTGATCAAGAACATAGACCCTGGGGCAGATTTCTAGGGCTCAAATCCCGACTCTGACAATACAAGCCTTAGGCTATCCCCCCGCAAGCTTAGTAACCCTCTCTGGGCTCCGTCTCTTCATTGGTAGAATAAGAAGAATAAGACCTGAGGTATGAAGATTAAATGAGTCCACGTTTGTAAAGTAATTGGTGCCCGGCACAGTGTAAGTGCCAGATGGGCACTTGTGAACTCAAGGCCAGTCTTGTCTGCCAGTCTTAGAGCAACGACAAGAGCTGTATCTGCCCGGAAAGACTCTCAGAAAGGGACCAGCACTTCAAAGCCATAATTTGGCCTCATTTCTTGACTGACAGCCTCAGCATCACAGAGGCTGTGTATCTGACCATCCCCCAATGCTATATAAATCTTTACGGAACTGGATTGTAAAGAGCCAAGTATTGGAAAACTGAAAACCCTAATATCCCAATCGATTGCCTGAGAGTAGCTCAATGGCGTTTCTTTAAGCTCTGTAGCATCATCCAGGACCCGCTGTAATAGTCCTCCACCTCGGGCTCGGAAGGCAGAGGGCAATACCGTCCTGCAGTTCGTCCCGGTGCCTCTCTGACTGCTGTCAGGTAGAGCAAAATAAATGTTCCACGGAGTCAGGGCGTTCTCATTTAACACCAGTGCACAGGATCCAGCTGTGGGCACTCACTCCCTCTAGCATATCCTCAGAGTGGCTGCATCTGATTGGGGGGTGGGTGGGGGGGGCGGAAGGGGAGGCAGAGGCGAGGAGGAAGTGAGGTGCTGAGGGAGGGAAAACGCCACATAGATTATAACCACACTCTAGTCCAGGTCTGGGCCAAAAAAGGAAAATTAAAAAAAGAAAAAACCTTTCAGGAAGAGGTACTTGGTCTCCTTTCCTTAGGTCCTGTGACTAAAATTCAGAGTCTCTTCTCTCCTCGACTGACCACAGGTAAAAATATGTTGGATAAAACCTCCTCTAAGGATAGCAGCTGTCCCTGGTCACGGTGTGTGCCTCCCAGCTCACGAGGCCACAGAGCGGGCTGAGACCCGAGCTCCCCACCAAGAGGGGCACGGAGCCCTTGGGAGTCTGAGCCGAGTCGTCTGAGCCAGGCCAGAGGAAAAGTCTCCTAAATCCCATTTCCAGCAGGTCATTATCCTCACCCTGTCTTTTGTTTCCTCTCTTCGAGATCCCAAGCCAGTGTGGAACAGGCGGTCTGCTGGCTTGTTTGGATTCCTGTGCGCTCAGTTCTCGGCAACCCTTAAAAGCTTGAGAGGAGACATTGGAGCCGCAGTGATTGAGGCCAGCTGCGCTGCACCCCCGCCAAGGCACGCGAGCCGCCCTTCACCGCGCGATGGGTTCTGATTGCCGTGCTGCAGGGGTCTGATCGCCCTCAGCAGAGACGGCAGGGGGGCGGCGGGAAGGGAAGGAGGTGGTCGGGCCTCCGTCCCCGTGGTCAGGACAGTCCAGGAAGTGTTCCTCACTCCTGTAAAGCAGCTCTCATGCAGACGCCACTCTGAGCTTTTCCAAAATGACAAAATCATCTTAAGGAAAGAGGAGAAAGAATGCGTAAAAATGTCTTCTGAATGCTGGGTCTTTCATCAGCCTCTCAATTGCCTGGTACATTTGCTTGTTAGGCTGCATCTCGCCTCCTGTATTAGTCATTCCGGCGGCCCCCACGCAGGCTGCAATTTGGAACTCTCAGGGTGCAGTAGATTGTGAAAATGGCTATAATCCTTCGTCTCTGCTTATGTCGGATCTCTGGGCGCTGTGACTTTATAGGTCAGCTCATGAAGAGAAAGCATCTCTTTCCCCTGCCTTGAATTCGGACTTGCCCTGGCTTGCTGTGGCCGGGAAATAGAATGCTGTGGACATGACAGTGTGACATTTCCAAACTCTTGGCCTCACGAAATACTTTTGCCTTCTCTCTCTCTCTCAGCTCTGCCCATATGCCATGTTAACAAGCCCAAGCTGGCCTGTTGGATGACAAAAGACCATGGGGAACAAAGACAAACCAGCCCAGCCGAGGCTTTCCTACACTGACCAGCCCCTGGCTAGCCCACCAGCTAACTACGGACACTCAAGTGAGCCCCACTGACATGAGAGGGAAGCCCAGCCCAAACGGCCAACCCCAGAGTCATCAGCCAAGTAAGTGTTTACTCTTGTAAGCCACTAAATCTTGAGGTCGTTGCAGAGCAAAAGCTCCTCACGCCTCGGTTATTTTTCAAAATGACAAAATCACCTTAAAAGGAAGAGAAGAGGAAAAAGAAATTTTAAAAAGGGTTTGGCCGGGGTGGGGGATATGCAGAGAATTTTTGAATGTTCTTTCCTCCAGCCTCAATGACCTGAGATAGACTTACTCTGAATCTCACCTGCCACTTGAGCAGCTCTGGTGGCCTCCGAACACGTGCAGCTGGGAATTCCCGGGGCTTCTGCCGTTGTATAAGAGGTTTCTCTTCACTAGGATCCCCAGCCCGGCAGACCCATCTCTGTTCCTGGGGAGGTGAAAGCCTATTGGGTGGACAGTCACCTGTTTCTTTTATGGTAATTCCTCCTGTAAAGGGGAAAGTGGTGTGCTCTGTATATAAAGTAGCTTTTTTAACATAGAAAAACACTGCGTCTTATCTCTGGGGCTGAAAAACTGAGATGTTCCAGAGACAGGAAGTAGACTATCTTGGGAAGCAGCAGATTCCTGGGCTTGAGTGTGCATGCGCTCCTGTATGTGTGTTTTTGCACACCCCTTGCAAGGGGTGGGGAGAACCAACATTTATTTGGTGCCTATTATTTGCCTGGCATAGTCTAGTCTCTGCTATTTTCGATAAAATCTCACAACATCACTGTGAGACGTTTTGATTAGCATGGACTTGTAGGTCAGGACACTGAAGTCCCAGAAGGTTAAGTAAATTGCCCAAAGTCACACCACATTGTAAAGCTACAGTTTGCGCTGTGCTGTTGGTCGTACCTTGAGCTTGTTTAACTGTATTGTCCAAATGGAAAGCTTCCGCATACAGATATCAGAAGTTCTACAAATATTTGATTAGAAGAGTTTTCTTTTATTTCCCTAAGACTATAATAAAAATCCATACACCCTAAATATGCTACATTCCAACATTTAACATATTACAGAACACCATTATTTTGTCATTTTAGGGTCTCCATATGCATTTGATAGTACAGACCTCGGAATAAAGCTGCCCTGATATATTTGGCACATATTTGAGTATCTGTAGGGATGCCTGGGTGGTCCAGTCGGTTTAGCGTCTGACTCTTGACGTTGGCCCATGTCATGATCTCAGGGTTGTGAGATCCAGCCCCACGAGGTGAGATTCTCTCTCTCCCTCCTCCCATAACCCCCACTCATTCTAAGTAAATAAACAAATAAATATGTGTATACATATATATGTATATGTATATATGCTATTGCTTTAGGGTATATGAAATCTGTATTGTTTTTTTCCTTCTTTCTTTTTTTTAAATATAGGCCCATGCATATCAGCTTAAGTAACTGAGCGTGTGACTGTGCATATATACACCATTCTTTTTTTTTTCTTTAACGATTTTTTGTATTTATTTATTTGAGAGAGAGTGTAGGGAGAGGAGCAGAGGGAGGGGGACAAACAGACTCTGCAGTGAGCATGGACCCCCATGTAGGGCTCGATCACACGACCCTGCGATCATGACCTGAGCCGAGATCAAGAGTTGGATGCTTGACCTACTGAGCCACCCAGGTGCCCCTGCACCATTTTTAATTAAATGCCAGGCTTGACCTGTGCCCAGATAGAAGTCACTGAACAATTACTTGGGAACTCATCACGATGGTTGGATCGTGGATGATTTCACGATCATCCCCGTGATCGTGGATTGTGGATGATTTCAAACTTTTTTTTGAGAGTTTGGAGTGCTCCCATCCTGCCGTTTATATTTATGATCAGAAGGGCAGGCGTTGGTTGGGAAAGGAGAGCCAGTGTTAAGAGGGTCATATGGTGACAGTGTCCAACCAAGCTTAGAGTTACAGTTACTGAGGGTCCACAGACTCACCATGATTGAGGTGATAGGGTCCTGGCTACCAGCCAAGTGTTGGGGTCACTAAATTGGGAAGGGGGAACTGCCCTCTGTCCTGCAAAGTGGGCCTGGACCACCTCTTGTCTAGGGGAATCCTCCCTCACTGGACCATTGCCACCCTCCCCACCTTTCCAGTGGGAAGAAAGGAGGAAGTACAAAACAGTCATGACTGTGTTACATAAAAAGGGGGAAGTTGCCTTCCTTGTCAGAGCAGAAGAGCCCTGGCAAAGTGAGACAGAAGGCCGGGGCTGGTTCTCCCAACTCTTGAGGCAGTGGGTGATTCAGCTTTGAGACCAAAATGTCCAACCATTCCTTTTCCAAGCTTCTTTAACATTTAATTAAAGCCTCTTCTGAGATTAAAAAGCAAGCTATTTACAAAAAAATTAAAACAACAAAAGAATCTGCCTCTATTTGTATACTTTTGTGAATCCAGACTCTTGGCTAACAAAAAAATAGTAATAATCAGAAACAAAGTCAATGAAATGAGTAAAGTTGGTCTTTGTTTGCAAATACTGTAGTATGAAGAGCATCTGTTATAGGATCTGACAGATCTAGGCTTGAAGCAGCTTTGCCACTTACGAACTGTATGAGTTTGAGCAAGTAAGTTCTTGAAACTCAGATTTCTAATCTGTGAAAGTGTGGCTAATACCAATTCACAGAGTTATTCAGAGAAGTTAATGAGATAAATATGTGAAATTTTCTAGCACAACAAAGAGGTGTCAAATAGATCCGTTTATTCCATTTTCATCCCCAGGGCCCTCTCCACCACAGCACTTGATATGCCATCTTATTTTCCTCCTTCTCAACAAAATCTATAAGTCTGATGAACTAAATCCATTCTGGGTTGTCAGTGACGCTCAATGATTTTAATTTTCACAAAGGTCTGGGGCTGAAATTGGATAATTTCAGAATCAGATACTCGGAAAGTCAGATATTATTTTGGACAGAGAGACCTTGCTGACATCCCTGAAATCACTTGTCTAGTTCATGAGCAAAATCACCCACAGTCTAGGTCAGTGACCTTCAAAATGATCTTCAGGTGTGTTTTACCCAGGAGTTGTACCACATATCCCACTAAGGGATAGGGAGAAAGTATTGAGCCCTTTATTTATATTTATTAAAAAGTAAGAAAGAAATTAAGCTTTCCTAATAACATATAGGTTGGTGCTAGCAGCATTCATGGGCTTTTATGTCTAAATGTCACATGCAGAGAAGAGTCTGATTTCTACAACACAATGACCCATTTTCTCATTCTTTGCTTTCACTCTTTACCTGGCTAGTGATTCCAATCTTCATTCTAAAAGGCAAACCATTAGTTGGCCTGATGGTAAAGAGTTCTGCAGTTTCCCATTAACATATTCCACTGGACATGGGATGAATGACACTCCATGGAGAATATCCTGGATTCAGAATCATTCTTCCAGTGTATGGAAGTAATCTAAATTTCCCATTGATTTTTTTTTTTGATGATTCATCAAAAAATTTCATCATTTTTTTCCATGATTCATTGTTTGCATATAACACCCAGTGCTCCATGCAATCCGTGCCCTCTTTAATACCCACCACCAAGCTCACCCATCCCCCAACCCCTCCCTTATTAAAGCTGTTTGTTTGCCAGAGTCCATAGTCTCTCATAGTTCTCTCCTACTCTGATTTCTCCCCCTTCATTTTTCCCTTCTCCTAATGTCCTCCTTGCTATTCCTTATGTTCCACAAATAAGTGAAACCATATGATAGTTGACTTTTTCTGTTTGACTTGTTTCACTCAGCATAATCTCCTCCAGTCCCATCCAAGTTGATGCAAAAGTTGGGTATTTTTCCTTTCTGAGGGCTGAGTAGATTCCATTCTGTATATTGACCCCCATCTTCTTTATCCATTCATCTGCTGAAGGGCATCTTGGCTCTTTCCACATTTTGGCTATTATGGACATTGCTGCTATGAGCATTGGGGTGCACATGGCCTTTCTTTTCACTACATCTGTATCTTTGGGGTAAATACCCAGTAGTGCAATTGCTGGGTCATAGGGTAGCTCTATTTTTAACTTTTTGAGGAACCTCCACACTGTTTTCCAAAGTGGCTGTACCACCTTGCATTCCTACCAACAGTGTAAGAGGGTTCCCCTTTCTCCACAACCTCTCCAACATTTGTTGTTTCCTGCCTTGTTCATTTTTGCCATTCTAAGTGGTGTAAGGTGGTATCTCAATGTGGTTTTGATTTGAATATCCCTGATGGCTAATGATGATGAACACTTTTTCATGTATCTGTTAGCCATTTGTATGTCTTCTTTGGAGAAGTGTGCTCATGTCTTCTGCCCATTTTTTGACTTGATTATCTGTTTTTTGGGTGTTGAGTTTGAGAAATTCTTTATAGGTCTTGGATATCAGCCCTTTGTAGTGTCATTTGCAAATATCTTCTCCCATTCTGTGGGTTGCCTGTTTGTTTTGTTGATTGTTTCCTTTTCTGTGCAGAAGACTTTATCTTGAAGAAGTCCCAAAAATTCATTTTTGCTCTTGTTTCCCTTGGCTTTGGAGACATGTCTTGAAAGAAGTTGCTATGGCTGATATCAAAGAGGTTGCTGCATATGTTCTTCTCTAGGATTTTGATGGATTCCCATCTCACATTGAGGTCTTTCATCCATTTTGAGTTTATCTTTGATTTTCAGGAAAAACCACCACTGCCAGTAGAGTAGCCCTTCTCTGTTAGTTTAAGGAATAAGAAGACTTATGATAAAATGGCTGGGGGGAGTCCCAGCTTTAAGAGAAATGCACCATATTGGTCACTTAGAGCATAGCATATACTGTACGTTTATAGAATTGCACTCAGTCCTATGAAAAGTTTTTACTCAACTAGTGCTTATTCCTGAGTCTTCAGTAGATCACTCCAATATTTCACAAGGTCAGCTGCTTTGGATGACCGAGTATATTGTGTATTCCATGGGCTGAGGTGATTGCTGCAGTACTTCACTATAAAGTGAGTCCCAGGTCAGAAACGATGTAGCGTGGAATATCATGATAGTAAATAAAGTTTATGTAGCGATGCTAGCAGAAGACTACAAGTAGGTAGTAGGCAAGTCCAAAGTATATTCAAGAAAACTCAGAGCACTTTCCATGATGGAAATCTCTACTGCTGTGGCCAATTCATCCATGATCCTACCAAACAAGGATTGTGGTGGCTAGAGAAGAAGACAGACTGATATCCACACAATAGGTCATCTTCTCCTCTTGATTATGGAGAGTCTACTCTGTAGTAGTTTTTCTTTATTAAACATTGATGTGGGACACAAAAAACCTCAAACTTTGTGCTTATTACAAGAGTTTCATCCATGAACTTCTTCCCCAGGCTTCCTTTTTTCTTCCCAATCCTTGACCTTGTAGCCAAGCCATTAAATTTCACTCGTGAATGAAGAGAGATCCATACTTTTACCATATGTTCTTCGCTACCATGAGGGAAGAAGTGAACAACCATGAGATAATCACTGGACTTGCCTTCCAACATGCTTCAGGAACACTTCTGTGGCAGACATTCTAAGCATGAGCTCTGGTGGCTCTCAGCCTCTCCTTTGAGTGTGGGGGGAATTTGAGAATATGGTGAGATATCACTCTCATGGTCACATTACCTTATATGGCAAAAGGAAGATTCCCATATGAGCCCTTTAAAAGCAGAGCATTCCCTCTAGCTGGTAGACGGAAGTCAGAGAGACTCCAAGAGTGAAAGAGATTTGTTGAGCCTTTGCTGGCTATAGCAAGAAAGGGGGCCATGTGAGGAGGAATGTGAGTGACATCTAGGAACAGAGAGACCTCCTGGCTGACAGCCAGAAAAGAAATGAGATC
>CM053615.1:15340239-15367632 GCA_028646535.1 Procyon lotor
AAAAAAAAAAAAAAAAGAACTAGATTCTGCCAACCAACTGAATGAAGTTACAAGTGGATTCTTCCCCAGAGCCTCCAGATAAGAACTCAGTCCAGCTAGCAAACTAATTTTCACCTTGTGAGATCCTAAGCAGAGAACCCAGTTGAGCCTACCTGGACTTCTGATGTACAGAAGTGCAATAATAGAAAGGTATTGTTTTAAGCTACTAAATTTGTGATAGTTTGTTAGACAACAATAGAAAACTAATGTAATTCCTGAATGGGGATAGAATTCTGCAATCATCCCACTCCAGGTGGTAACCAGAATATCATGATATGTGTTTGTATATGTGGCTGTTCTTATAGGAGTGGCTGTCACCACTCCCTAGAGACCAGAGGTATGAGTTGAAGGAGAGGGGAACATAAAGTGAGAGAAGGTAAAAATTAGTATATTAGTATATAAATATTATATATGTATATTTATTGATGTATATAATATGGAATATTACTCGGCCATGAAAAGGAATGAAAACTTGCCATTTGCAACAGCATGGATGGAGCTAGAAAGTATTATGCTAAGCAAAATGTCAGTCAGAGAAAGACAAATAACATATGATTTCACTCATATGGAACCTTAAGAAACAGAACAAATGAGCAAAATGGAAAAAAAGAGGAAGAGAGACGGGGCGGGGGGAGAAAGAGAGAGAGGCAAACCCAGAAACAGATCTTAACTATAGAGAACAAACTATAGGTAACCTCTGCTGGTTACCAGAGGGGAGGCAGGTAGGGGGATGGGTAAAATAAGTGTTGGGGATGAAGGTGTGTACTTGTCTTGATAAGCACCGAGTGATGTAGGTAATTGATAAATCACTATATTGTATACCTGAAACTAATTTAAAAAAAAAATTGTATATCCAGAACATTATACCCACTTCATCAGACCCTTAGTGATGAGATTCTAGAGCAACCCATTCAAACCTCTGGCCTGCCTGCAGCAGAAGCAGAAACATTAATGCAAATTGTCAAGTTTTCACCTTGGTAAAAGAGAAGCTGAAAGCTCAATATGCCTGTTATATAAACAATGGATACAGATGGTAAACAACTTACCCAAAAAAGCATAGATACTTAGTCAAAGCTAAATATTAAAGCCACTAAGGTCAGGACTACAACTAGCTCATATGGTGCCTTTGTCATAATTAGAAATGGACATCCCATGCTTCAGGTGGATGCAGGCCCACAGCAGGAAACATGACCTGTTAAGAGGAGCTCAGTCCTATCCACCCACTCATTTAATATCCTTGTGAAGGACCCAGTCTCAACAACCATTTGTTCACAATGACCCTGGCAAAAATCACGCATGACGGCAAGGACATGCATCAGCCTATTTAGAAAATGCTACAGGAAAGTACTGACATGTATATTTTTCTCCTAAGTTCCTAGGCTTTTTCTCCATGACTTGTGGGGGGGTGAGAGTTCATGTATGCAAAGGGAGAGAAAAAAAATCTAGTAACCTAGACATCCACGTAATGTTTACTAAAATGGATTTGGGTAGAATTGAATCTCTTTAACTTGACCTTGTCTAGATGTCTCCCTTCCTTCCTTCCTTCCCTCCCTCCCTCCCCCATGTCTCTCCCTCTGTTCCTTTCTTCCTCCCTTTCTTTCTTCCTCCTTTTCTTTCTTTCTTCCTCCTTTTCTTTCTTTCTTTTCTTTCTTTCTTTCTTTCTTTCTTTCTTTCTTTCTTTCTTTCTTTCTTTCTTTCTTTCTTTCTTTCTTTTTCTTTCCTTCCTTCCTTCCTTCCTTCCTTCCTTTTCTTTCTTTCTTTCTTTCTTTCTTTCTTTCTTTCTTTCTTTCTTTCTTTCTTTCTTTCTTTCTTTCTTTCTTTCTTTTCTTTCTCCTTCCTTCCTTCCTTCCTTCCTACCTTCCTTCTTTCTTTTTCTTTCATATTGTGATCACATCATCCAAATAATGAAAATAAAGTAATAACTTAAACCAATTCATTTTGCCAATTAATTTTAATCATCAGGTAGTTATTTAGTTCCTATGATATATTTGATTCTGAACTAGAGAATATAAAAGTCTCATGAGAAATAAAATCCTGGAGATTTTAGCCACCTAGCTAGGAAAATGTTACTGATGCACAGGAAATAGGATGATTTACCCCTCAAGCATTATTTACCCCAACTGGCAAGGAATGTGACAGTGACATTTGTTTGAATATTCTTTTTTTTTTAAACAAATAATTTTTTAAACATATTATTTACTTATTTGACACACATACACACAGAGAGAGAGATCACAAATAGGCAGAGAGGCAGGCAGTGAGAGAAGGGGAAGCAGGCTCCCTGCCAGGCAGAGAGCCTGATGCGGGCTCAATCCCAGGACCCTGGGATCACGACCTGAGCCAAAGGCAGAGGCTTTAACCCACTGAGCCACCTAGGCACCACTGTTTGAATATTCTGCAAGTTATTTTTATATATTTGTCCTCTAGGGGTGCCTGGGTGGCTCAGTGGGGTAAAGCCTCTGCCTTTGGCTCAGGTCATGATCTCAGGGTCCTGGGATTGAGCCCTGCATCAGCTCTCTGCTCAGCAGGGAGCCTGCTTCCCCTTCTCTCTCTGCCTCTCTGCCTCCTTGTGATCGCTCTCTCTGTCAAATAAATAAATAAAATCTTTAAAAATTTTTTTAAAAAATTATCCTCTAATCTTATGAAATATATAGTTCTCATTGCACCACTTTTTTTGGTATCTAAGAAAATTTTATGGCTCTTAATATTTTTTCTACGTCAGTTTCATCCAAGCTAAAACTGTGAAACCAGTCTGTGATGTGGATCTGGGCAAGAGTGCTTTCTAAATATTTATACAGTTAAACCAAAGGGAGAGGAAGCTAGGAACATGAGGGTCGGGGCTCCAGGAATATCATATCAATGGTATTCCATGCATCAGTAAATTTGCTGAGGTGTTGAGGTATCTAGCCACCGTAATTTTTCTAGAGCCAACAGCCTCTATATGTGTCCACAAATATAAATCACTTGCAGAGATGGATCCCTGCATGGCCTCTGCTCGATCCCATTCATCACCGGGCAAGCCTGTTGTCAGTGCCCCTAATATTCTCACCCTGACCTAGAGGCACACCACCTTTGCTGCGAGGCAGAGGTGAATGAACCTACTTTATCCCTAGTGTTTCTAGAATGTGAGTCCTTCCCTGACCCATGAGTCATGTTCCTTCCCGTAGCTGCACAAGGCAGCTTGTTTTGAAATTTGAAACACTGCAGCACCTAACATTAAGGCAGTGTTCAACTACAAAAGAAAATGAAAATGAATAGGACTCTGATGGCTTATGGGGAGAGAGAGCTTGATGACTCTTACCTTTTCATTTTGTTTCATTTTATTAATGAAAAATCAAGGCACTTGACATGTTTCTTTTAAAGTTGAAATTAGAAATGGAAATTTGTGCTGCGTCCATCTTATTCACACAGTGGTCTTCAAGACTAAGGGTATTTAAGGATCACCTAGCAAAATTGTTTAAAATGTGAATTCCTGGGCCTCCAGTCCTGAGAACCTAAAACCCCACAACTGAAGTGAATGCACAACTGGTATTCCTATTGAGCACGACAGGGAAGATTCTGATGCAAGTGATTGTTGGACTGACCTGTGAGAACATTAGCATGTGGCCAATGCTCTTGTTGCTGCTGCTGTATTGGTATTTTCATCAGTGTTCTCTTCATTTGCACACATCAGGTGCTTAGTTGCTACTTACCGGTGGTGGTGGTGGTGGTGGTGGTGTTGCATTTCAAATCACAGATAGGTGTCTGGGACAGAGCATTAGCCAGGAGTCAGGAAACCTGAGTCCAGGTTCTACTACTAAAGAACTATATGACCTGAGGCCTATCAGTTAGCCTCTCTAGTGTTCCACTGACATAAATAATTTTCAAGGGCCTTTTCAGTTTAAAAATTTCAGATATAATGAAACTCAGTTACAGTGACCAATTTATTCTTTATTCCATCTTTTTGAAAGCATTGGAGAGCTCTGACTTCTCTTGCTATGGCTACCACTTTACCATCTATGTTTATTTGAAGAAGTTACTCAAACTCCCAAATCTCATTCTTCTCATCTGCATAATAAAACATTAACTCCTCCCCTGTTTACCTCCTGGGGTAATGTTAAACTCAAATGAGATTAGGAATGCAAGATTTTACAAAGTACTACAGAGCCATAGTATCTCCTGTCCTCCAAGTCAGAAAATACAACTGCAGGCCATAGAGCTGGGTTTGTCTCATATATAAATCTTGAAGAAAGCCTGATTGGGTTGGGTTCAAACAGAATGGGAGGAAAGAAAATGGAGACAGGCAGTATAGACAACATCTTTGGGAGTTTGTTTTGTGAAAGGAGTGGAAAAATAGGCTGGTGCTGTAGGGGAACACTGGGACAAAGAAGATGGAGGGAAGAAAGGTGAGGGATACTGTAACACATTTATATATTCAGAAGAGTGACCCGGTAGAGAATGAGATAACACAATGAAAGGATCAGATTGTAGGAAGCTGTCCTCATGGATGTGTAGGGATGAGTATTAGGTTGGAGCAAACATTGTACAGGGAAAAGGATAGTACAGAGGTGTAAATGAAAAGAAGGTGATAGATTTTTGGTGGAGAATGTGGAAGCTCTTTCTTATTCATTATATTTACCCAGTATAATAAAATCAGGGTCAATTTCTGAGACTGAAGAAGATGGAAGATTTGGAGGTTTGAAGAGATAGGATGAGATGGCACCTGTTTTCAGGGGATAGTGGGAAGTGAATTGAAAGAGAAATGACAAAACTAAGAATACACTTCAGTTTAAAGTGATGAATATCAGGTGAAATCATTCTATATGATTGTGTGTTTTTCTTCAGCCACATGGGCCGCTTGGTTCAGGGGCAGAGTAGGTATAAAATTGAATTTTTCAGTGTTGATTTTTTTTTTTTAAGTAGTAGAGTATGGTGGAGTGAATGAGTCAAGGAGAAGATGATGTATGCAACTGGGTGATTATGATGATGGGCCATTATATATAAACTTAGCAGAGACATGTGTCAGTGGTTGGGAGTTCTGGTAACTTTGAAGAACTGGAGTCTGATTATTAGAGAAAATAAAAACTGAAAATGGGAAGTGGAAGCCAGAGAATGGGATGTGTGAAATTGAAGGAGTAGCATTAACAAGGTATAGGGAATGACCATGGAAGTGGGGTGGAGTGAAGGAAATATCGTGGAATTTGAGTAGGCCAAGGAACTGAGAAACCAGGGTGTTAGAGGGACGATCTACATCAGTGTTTAATTCCCAGCATGCTGCATGAGTGTAATGGTGAGATCGTTACTAGGACATGGGCCAGTATCTTCCTTTAGTGAATGAAGGGAGTGACCAGGGGGATAAAAGAAGAATGGATAAGATAGTCCTTTGGCTTGTGCTTCAAAAGAATACATTTGGAAGAGGGTGAAGGTAAGGGAATATGGACGGATGGTGATCCTAAAGAAACCCTGAGGAGTGCAAAGGACAAATCCAGTCCCAGTGGTATGCAGGTGTTTTCATATGAAAATACAGGTTTTTATTTCTCTCGAAAAAAGTGTGAAATTCCATCACAAAGTACCCATTTCCACAGATTAAAAAATGTCTGAAACTGAGCCTGGCTGCTCTCCCTCCCCCTTTTAGAGAGAAAAAAAGAGAGAGAGGTTTGAAAGAGAGAGAAAGCATGGGGAAGAGCAGAGGGAGAGAGAGAATCCGACTCTGGAGTCAGTCTCAGGACCCTAAGATCATGACCTGAGCCAAAATCAAGAGTCGGATGCTGAACTGACTGAACCACGCAGGCACCCCCTGGCTGCCCCCTTTTTGGGTCATGTAACCTCCATTCTCCCTAGTTTCAATACATCCTCTCTTTTCCCTGAAACAGGGATTTTGGGTGTTAACTTCCACTTACTATGAATTGTGTTTTCTAAAAATAGACCTAAACCATCTGTAATATTTCACTATACTACTATTTCTATTAAGGAAAGGATGGAGAACAGGAGGAAAAAATGTTAGACCAATTGGACTATATGTTTAACTTTGCCTTCTCTTTTTTATATTATCAGCCTGACCCCAGTAGGCATTCGATCATGAGACTCTTGCCCTAAATCTGTCTGATGAATTTATCCCAATTAAAATCTGCCAGAAGTTATTTTCCATAGACCAGAAATTAGTTTCTCTTATGTGATAATCCTATGGCTTTGAAATCCCAATTAGGCTTTGACAGCACAATAAGAAATGAAACTCAGAAATAATAGGTAACCTAGTTGCAGCTCAAAAAGAAAGTATTTGCCAAGCATATGGGTATTAGGAAGAGCAGATACAGCCCTACAGGCATTTCCCTCCAACCATCACACCAGCCTTAAATGTAGGACTAGTGCTACCTGTCTAAGACGGGGCAAGACCACAGTCCTGGGATCCTCTGCCCTGGTGGGTCCCTTACTCTGCACTACTTGTCAAGACCATTCCACTTTGAATGTGCCTCCAGGAGATGCATCCATTTGCTCTGTCATGGACTTGTGATCTCAAGTGTATCCTTGGCATTGCCCAAAAGTTAAAAAGATAACAAAGCAAAGGGAAATTGACCAAGATCAAGTTATGCCTGCGAATGCATCACACATGGTTCAGTTTTCTGGTTCTGGCTTTGTTACTCTGAAATGCAGTCGGTTCCTAATCTCTTTGCAAGTTGCATTCTTAGAATTTTTCCCCATAAAATACTGCATCAGAATAGGTCACATTTGGGAGACTTCTTTAAAATATTCCATGGCACTTAGTAGAAATATTCTAGGAGCCTAAGACATAATTAGGAAGTTCCCCAAAATATAACAAAGAAGCATACCTACTTGCCTAAAGATGAGTTCTAGATTATAATTAGGGTGACCTTATGGTTTATTGTCCAATGTAGGACACTGAGAATAAAGAAGCATCACTATTAAAAGTCATTCCAGGACAACAGGTATGAAGAGGACTTGGAAGCAAGCCAGGTGGCATGGTCACCTTAGTCCCACGCAGCTCACCTCATAAGACAATAAAACATGGTGCCTCGGGACCAGAGAGCAAGGCCATGGACAAGAGTTAGCAGGATTTACCCTTCTAGCTGCATTTACAGAGCTAGCCTAGGTTCTCTCCTTCTCCCTGCTCCCAACTCAGGGACAAGTTTTTCCAAATATATACTTAATAAACTAACTTTCTTTGATCTCTATAAAAAACTTACAGGGATTTTGAGAAGGAATGGGAAAGTCAATTCTTCAGCAGTAGAATTTTATGCCCCACCCTAAACTATTCACTCACCACTCTGCCCTTGTCTCCTTCCTAGCACCCCTACCCCCTCTCCAACCCCCACCAGCACCACCCTCAAGCATAACCCTGTTCACAGCCTCTCATAATTGACAACAAGCTTTGTTGTTGGTTTGCCTTTGAGATGCCTCATTACTGGAAGGTTGCCAATGTTAGCATACCAGCTCCATGCACCAGTGGTCTGATCTGGGATGGGAAATCCTACTGTATATTCCTGTGCAGGGGAGAGTGCACTAAACAGTTCTGAAGAGGAACTAGACAAATGTTTGAATAAAAAGCAACTGAAGGGTAACTGGTAATTCAAAAGAAGAGATGATCCCAGCTGTGACTTTCTTGGCTCCGTTCCCTCCTAGATTTTCCTGTGCTCTTTTGTTATCTGTGGTTTAATCCTCAAATACAGTTCTGGTACTATCCATGAGGCAGCATTTCTAAGTGCTAACATATTGGCTCAATTATTCCAAAAGAAGGAAACTAGAAATGTTTTTCCTCTTGAAGCTCCCACAACTTCGGACAGCTTACTTGTAAACACACACGAACAACAAAACGGCTCTCCCCTAGACTTCACACTGAAGATATTTTTTTCCTAAAGAGGCAAGAGGAGCCATGATAAAAAAAAAAGGGGGGGGGGGACATGCAGAGAAAATCTGTTTCATTTGTTCGTATCATTTCTTTTTTGTTGTTGTTGTTCATATCATTTCTGAAAGTTTTTCTCCTGAGAGAATTTTTTCTCTCCCCCTGCAAAGGAGGAGTTAATAGTATCTAGAAAACTAAGAGCTAAAAGAAAGTCCCCATCTTTTCTCAGGTTAGATTTTCAAAAATTTTTTGGTTTTCTACTTTAAAGCAAAGAATTACATTCATATTTTTTTTGCCCTCATTTATGGGATAAGCAAATAAGTATTTAAAGTATCTCAGTAAAATCTTAGAGACTTTTTTATCAAAATTTCAGTCATAGGCATACATATTTATGTGTATATATATCTCTGTTGCCTCAAGCGAAGGAGTGACCCTACTCAGGATTCCTATGGGAGAATAAATGATCATTTTTTTTCAAGAGTGGACTACCACTGAAGGTTGCATGAAGACTTTTTTTTAATCTGCTAACTGGTTTCCATTGTACTTATTAAAATCCCCCAAGCTAGTTCTGTTTGTCTTCCACCCTCCTCCTTCAATGGAAAGCAATGACACAAAGGCCAAGCAAAGCCCTGACTTGTTCTTGATAAATATGGCCCATATAGCATTCCACACAACTTGGAGCTGAGACCATTATTTCAGTGAAGCCTGTGATTGTTCATTAGCACAAAGAGTGTGTAATAAATATAATGAAAGACTGCCGGCTTTACTCTATCTTTGTCATCTAAAGCAATTCCATGAATAACTATAGGGATTTGTCTCCAAATGACTTATTTGCTTCCTTTCTAATAAATAACATGTAATTAGGGTAATATATTGTTTCCTAGTTATGTTAGCAATGTAGTGAAGGGAAACAAATGCCCGATTTTAGATATGAAAGAATAGTAGATAATTTTTATATTATCCCTTAAAGTATTTGGACTCATGCATAAGTTAAACTGCTGGGAGGTCTAAGTACAAAGCAAGAGCCGAGATTCTACATTTAATGAGTTTCTTTATTACTCAGGGCATGAATTACCACCCTGATACTATAAAACTGCAGCGAGCGCTCTGCATCTCAGATGAGATTCTCTTTGAGGAATGCACTCGTCAGTGAACTGTCAGCGAAGGGACGGACTAATCTGATTTAGAAAGGATTAGGTTGGGAACTGTGCCTCTGAATGTCAAGGTATCTACATCTCTCTACAGAGGAGTGGAATGTTTAACTCTTCATATCCAGGGCCACGGGTGTTAGGAGAGCCTTGCGAGACACAAGGTCACATCTATTACTGAGCATGGAGACAGAAATAAATTGCACCGATGGCCTCCTCAGGTCCCATGAGGGAAATCCATCTTCAGTCCCATGGTAGCAGGAGCTCTTGGCAGGCCTTACCCTTGGAATTCAAAACATACTTCTGGAAAGAAAAAAAAAGGAAAGAGGAAGAAGAAGATCTCTGTTAATTACTAGAGAAAAAAATAACAATGTGCACCAAATCTAATCTCTCTTATGGCTCCCCTCCCTTCACCGGGCAAGAATGACTAGATTGTCACTGGAGGTGGAAACTGCGGAACGTCTGCATATAGGGCAGGGGAGAGGAAGGCATCCAGGAGTCACATCTTGGGACCAAAGTGAGGTCTGTGGAGTGTATGACAGTACAAACTCCCCGTAGCTTGGGGCTCATTACTTTGGAAAGCTAGATTGCCTCTTAACGAAACAGACGTTGGTTCAGTGTGGTCTCTCATCTCTAGGCCGTGGAGGACAGGAGGTGCCGGAGACTCCTCTTTGCTGACTTCTTGCCCAGCTCCCTCAAAAACCTGAGCCCCGGGTCACCGGTTCATGGCCCCCCGGCAGACTCTGCGTGGGCATTGGGCATGTATTAAGGGAAAGTTCATTGGAAAAAAGATCAGGAGTGCCTACCTGGACTTAGCGTGAGCCAGGACACAGCGTCCCTCCCTCCCCGAGATTCCCACCTTGGGGAACTCCTCCCAATAGGACTGCCTGTTGGTACAGTCTGTTGAGTAAATCTAAGTTTGATCTAAGTCTTCCGTACATATAGATTCTTTCAGTCTTTGCAACAACCCTATGAATAGGCATAGCCTTCCCTATTTTATAGATGAGGAAATAAAGGGACTGAGGCTGAGTGCTTTGGCCACTGCCTCACACTGAGGAGGTGTCAAGATCCGAAGTTGAACTCAACAGACCGACCACAGAGCCTGTGCTTTTAGACCATTCCAGTGTCTCCCTGAAAAGAAATGTCACCTGGTTTCTCAGTTTACCTTCCCACTAAGTTAGAACTGGAGCTAAGTCCACATTGCAAGGCCACAAAGCTGTGTCAGGAATGTTGCACTCTAAGACCTAACGCTTGCAAAAAGAAAACGCAATAGACATCTTGTCGATTAAAGAAAAAAGTTCAAGTTTGAATTTCAACTGAAAGTTCCAGTTTTCCTCTTCATACTTGAAATTGTAGAGCCACAGCTAAAAATGTAAAGAATTCGCTGTTTGGAGAGTAAAATTTTGGGTCCAGAGTGTCCGATTTTAAGTATATATTAAAGAACTTATTTCAACAAAAAATTATTTCAACGGAGAGCCAGAAAGAACTGAGGAAGGCTTTCTTTTCAAACCCAGAGTAGAAAGTTCTTCCTCTATATGGCACAGAATGGATCGAGAATAGTTTGGGGTAAGATGTGGAAAACAGAAACCAGTTTTCTAAGCAAGTAAATGGAAAACATAAAAAGACATGTTGGAACACATCCTTTAATAATACATGCTGGAAAAGTAATTTCTATTAATTAGCATGTACATTATTAATAAAGTATTTAGAACTTACCTTAATTTAGGTGTTATCAGGAAATTAAAGTGCTACTAATTCCACTCTAAAGGTTGATGGCTGAATATTCAAAAGATGGCGGGCAAGTCCTGACAAGCTGCAAATGCACAACTTCACACGGGTCCAGGAAAAAGCTCCATGGCTCACGAAGGACGTATCTGATTTTAAGCACGCACATCCCACTTTTAGTATCATCAAGCATGTGCACCAGCTATGCAACTTTTCCCTTAGAAATTCTGCCAGCACTTCCACTAAGTAATTCTACCTATAATTCTGCACACCATTAGCTCCGCATTCTGGAGAGGTCATTAGCATCTCCCTTCATGTTTAGCTCTCAGGATGGGAAGGAAGCCTATGGAAAAGACTCGCTTTATGCATACACAGACTTAAGGGGTTCCTTGGGACCCCAAATTTCTTTCTCAGTGATGCCTAAAATTTCTCTTCTTAACTTGGCCTCCACCAATTTCTCCTCATTCCAGTTCTCCACATATCATTACCACTTTCATCTTCCTAAGGCACTAATATCTGGCACCAAGGGCTCAGGGCCCTTTTGGTCTGGTTTCTGGGTATGATATTCTGCACCCCTATATGGCTACTCACGTTATACCCAGTGGCCCCATCTAGAATGTTCCAGTCCTTGCTAAGGGTCATTCATGGATCATATCCAGCTCAGATCCTCCTTTCTCCATCAGATGATGTAGACTCCCTCTTCAGAACTATCATTGCCTTAGTGTCTCCACAATAGGATTTACAAGTCACAATGCATCATAGTTATTTGTGTTGTTGTTATGTGCACAGGGGCAGTTGAAGTACATGGCCTGTATTATTTCATAAAATCCTCAAAGCCAGCCTTGTGTGATAGGAATAATTGCTCCTTCCATTTTATAGATGAGGAAACTATAGCACACAGAGGCTAAGTAACTTGGCTCAGGTCACAGGGCTAGCAAGTGATGGGACTGTAATTCAAACCCAGCCAATCTAGGCCAGGAGTCTGTACTTACCCTTGTGAAATCTTATGCTGCTGCTATTTGAATGTTGTGTTGTTATTTATAGCATTGTCATTTCACTTTTGTGAACTTAGTCTTGATCAACCGAAGGAAAATGTCAGCTTCTGAAATCACGGGCCTTTTCTGAGAATCCTCATTCTTCCCAGGGATATATTTGGCACTCAGTAAGTAATAAGCGAGATATGATTGTTACTGGTTTGTTTTTTTCGTTATTATTAACTACTGATCAATTCCATTTATCTTACACCTTGTCTTCTTCCTGCGATCCTCCTTCAAAGTGCAACTTTTCTTCATGCCCTGTACTTCATGCTTTTATGTGGATTCAGTGATTAGATTTAATGGCCAGAGAAAGAAGCAACAGAAGCAATGGGAAGTTGAGAAAAAACAAGCAAGGGTGATGTGATGGCCACGGAAAGCAAGCCACCTACATCCCAATTATCCACCTACAGCTGGCTCTGCCTTGTGACATATTGTTCTTGATTAATTGTACAGTCTCTAATAGAAAACATTAACTAATGGATATTAATATTAATTTGTGATGAATAGTCACTGGCATGAATCTCAGCGGCTTGCCGTATGACCGTCTGAATTTGATTTTTGAATCTGCATGTATGCCTATGGAGAGCCTTTTGAAGACCATGGGAGCCAAGGGTGTAGAGTGCATATGGAGAGAATAATGTTCATTATCTTATTAAACCCCAGTTCCTCCCAGGGAGGTTAGGAGACAGCTGGCAAATTTTATCCCTCATTTACAGATGGAGATTCGTTGGCTTACATTAATTCTGTAATATGCCTTAAGTCCAGAAGGGAGCAAAAGCTAAGAATGAGCAGTGGGTTCTGTGGTACTGCCTGGCACCTACCTGTAGTTATCACATACTGACGGACATAGGGCATGTTGACAAGGACCAGTACAATAGGCTGCCTGGGACAGAAAAAATGAGTACTTTTATGCCTCTGCTAAAGCATTAATTCTTTGCTAGCATCTAGCATAACTGAGTGCCTTCTATGATTCTCTATATCTTCACTAAAGATGTTATAAGGTCAATTACAGTATACACGTGTGCTGCGCTTTGAAGATTTCAAAGCATATTCGCAAACCTGGTCTCACTTAATTCATAGGGTCTTCATGAGGTGTTGTCCCAATAAGGCCCAATTTTTATAATCATCTGCCTTTTCATGTTTCAACTTTGAGAGTAAAATACTTGTTCAAGTGCACCCAACTGATAAGTGGAAAAACTAGGAACTGCCCCCGAGGTCTTACTACAACATGGCCAAGATTTCTCCCCATCGCTTGTTTTAATTTTCTGTCCCTCCGCTTGCAAACTTCTTCCCCACAGCTGCCTCTCACATAACATAGACAAAATGTTTGATACTGCTACTGCTGATGTTGAAAATGATGCTTGAAAAATGCTCACCTGAATACTGACTTCTGCATTTGGCCCACTGAGATCTGGTTTGCATTTCTTAAGAAAGAAGCAAAGTTTTGAGTTTTAGTTCTTCTTCCCAATTCTGGACCTCGATTATGAATAGTCAGGAAGCATTCAATCATTAGACAGGAACCATTGAACATTAGTCTCTCTTGGACATGGAAGCTATTCATTTGCTTTCTCCAAGGAACATTCGTTGAGTATCTACTAGGTGCCAGCCACTAGGTACACAAAGGCAAATAATAGAAGCACAACTTAATGCCAATTTTCCTGCAGGGATGGAGACAGAAGTAGTCTAGAAGGTTAGGATCCTTCTGCCATTTAAGAAATCAGTGAATCTCATTTCCCGTATTTTGGAAAGTCCAGTGTGCTCCCCCAGGAGTGTGAGAATTCCCAAAGCCTTACTTATTTATTCCATGTCTGGCTCTGAGCATCCCCTTCTGCTGAGTTAGTTTGGTTTTGGAAACTTTTCACTGTCTGATATGTTAGTGCTATTCTGTACTACATTTCCACCAGATAAGAGATTCAGCCTTTTTCCTTAATTTACACACACCCATACACACACATGTACCATTCATAGCTCTGCTTTAGAGAGTGAGTGAGACTTAGCGCAAGTTTTGAGAGATGGAGAAGTACATCACTGCAACATTGACACTCCATATTCCAAATATAGCTAGAACTTGACCACTTCTGACCACTTCCGAATTGACATCATCTCTCACTTGGATTATTGCAACAGTTTCTAATTGGTCTTCCACTTGCCTCTAAAGCCTATTCTTTATGCAGCATCCAGAGGGATTCTTTTAAAATATAAATCAGATTGGGGAGCCCAGGTGGTGCAGTCGGTTGTGCATCTGACTCTTGGTTTCAGCTCAGGTGGTGATCTCACGGTTGTGAGATGGAGTCCTAAGTTGGGCTCCATGCTCAGAGCAGAGTCTGCATGAGATTCTCTCTCCCTCTCCCTCTACCCCTCCCACTTATGAGCTCTCTTTCTCTCTCTCTCAAATAAGTAAATCTTGAAAAAAAAATATGAATTAGATCAACTCCTAGTCCTCTTGAAAACCTCACTTTCCTATCTCACTCAGCATAAAAGCCCAAGGGGGCTACCTGTTTACAACTTTCAATTCCTTGATGACCTCATCTCCAGCATTCACACCTTGCCCATCCTGCTACAGACACAACAGCTACCAGAAGTTTGCTCAGAAACAACAAATATACCTCCACTCAAGGTCTTTGTATCTTCTGTTCCCTCTGACTAAATCACCTTCCCCATATATATGGATGCATGACATTTCCCCTTGAGTTCTCCAGGTTTCTACTTAGTTATCAGTTTATGAGCGAGGCTGCTTCCCCCTACCTCTGAGCACCAGATCTGAGAGCATTATCTACCATGTAGTAGATGCTCAATAAAAATTGCTGACGAATGAATAAATGAGCTCCAAGTCAAATAGTTAGAAATGCCATTTCTTAAAATGTATCCCTTTGGCACCACAACAGCTTTATCTTAGCCTCCCCCATGTGATATGGCTTGCAAGCATCATTTCCCCCTCTGTCTTCTTGGCCACTTCTGTCTCTCCTGTGGCCCTTCTCTGTTAGGACCATATTCCAGCTATATCACTTCTTCCTGGAGAACGCTTAGGAAAGATTGCTTGCTTCCTTATAAAATAGGGTTAAGAATGGTACCTCTTTGGGCGCCTGGGTGGCTCAGTCATTAGGCGTCTACCTTCGGCCCAGGTCAGATCCCAGGGGCCTGGGATCGAGCCCCGCATCGGGCTCTCTGCTCTGCAGGAAGCCTGCTTCTCCCGCTACCATTCCCTCTGCTTGTGTTCCCTCTCTCGCTGTGTTTCTCTCTGTCAAATAAATTAAAAAAAAAAAGAATGGTACCTCTTTGAGAATGATGTTGAGAAATTAAGCAAGTTAGTGCATGGGAGGCCCTTTGACCAGGCCTGGCCCATACATAGTAAGTCCCCCAATAAATAGGGGAAATAAGCCAATCAAAAACTTCTCTTGTTTTTTTATGCAGAACAATTCAAATTTTTCCATCCCTAAATACAGCTCAGCTCCAACCCCCAACTTTGATTATTCAAACCGAAGACACTCTACAGAACCAAGGGGCTCTTCACCTGAATAAGACCCAACCTTTAGAAGGCATCCATGGTTATAAATGATACTTAATTTTCCAGTCACACAAGTCATAAGAAAATATTAATGTCATGAAACTAGATATACATGGGGTGATGAAGAGAACACAAAATAACCTGGATTAGAGTTCAGGGAATTTTTCTCCAAGGAAGTGATGGTTATCTGAGACCTAGAGAATGAGTAGGAATTGCAGGATGAATAAAGAAGACATTTCCAGGCCAAAGAAGCAGCATGTGTGCAAAGCCCAAGGAGTGAGAGCACAGTATGCTCAGTATGCAAATGGAGTTCAGTGTGTACCATGAGGTCACAGCAAAGTTTGGGGTGAGACCACTGTGGTCGCCTGGAGTCAGGAGTCTGGGACCAAATCTTCGAAATTTGTAATCTGAATGCAGCATTTTGATGTTAGCTCAAAGGCAAGGGAAAGAAGCCATTGAACTTATTAGGTCTGATGATAACAGTATTGGACTTGCTTTACCGGAAGATCTTTACGAATGCAGATCAGGGAAGGGATCCGACTCATGAAGTGGCAGATGAACTAGGAGGCCAGAAGTGTCAGTGGAAAATGAAGGCTATGACCCATCTCCCACTCTATTAGGGAATTTCTGGGTGATCCTTCAGAGTAGCTCCTC
This sequence comes from Procyon lotor, assembly GCA_028646535.1. Classification (NCBI taxonomy): domain Eukaryota; kingdom Metazoa; phylum Chordata; class Mammalia; order Carnivora; family Procyonidae; genus Procyon; species Procyon lotor. The sequence goes on from CM053615.1 coordinate 15,356,185, forward strand.
TTCCTACATTTTGTAGCTAATAGTACCACTGTAACCCCAGGGGTCTTTTTGAGAGTCAGACAGAAGTGTCCCTTCCTCAAGATACTTTTTGCAGCAAACTATTTGACTCGCTTGCAAAAAGGGAAGTTCATTCTTAACAATAACTGAAAGTATCTCTTGAAAAAAAAAATAAAAGTATCTCTTGGACTCTTGAATGCCTCTTATTCCTCTCCTGAACGGAGGCCACTTCTTGGCCATTTCTTTCTTATTCACGTCCCTCTGTACGAGCCTTTCTACTTCTATGTTATCCAAGACCCTAAAGAAATATTTGGCAGCTAATGTGACTGAATCAAATAATTCATGTTACTTTCTATTAATTTCGGCAAATCTAATTTGTCGTGGTTGTGAGCGGCAGCCACCTAGAACTGAGTCCCTGGAAAATCCCCTGAGTGCATGAAATTAATGTAATTCTGCTTGTGAACCCAGGTTCCTAAGGCAATCCTCCTGTGAGGTGCTACTTGGAATTCTTATCTTTTGTATACACGGTCTACTAAAAAGATAGTCCGCTTTCTCTAAAAGTGTTCTATTTTTGCCAAATTTGTGCCTATCTTGCCTGGCTAAAGGTTGGTCTGCAACCAAGAGCTCCGAATCTGAGCCCCAGGAAAACAGTGTCATATGATGTGACAAGCGGTCCTTGGGCAGGAGACCTGGTTCAGCGTCTGATCCTGGTTCAATGTCTGACATTCCCCAGATTAAGTTCATGACTGTGGGCAAATCTCAGCACCCTCGGAACCTTGTTGTAAAGAGCAGTGGCTGGACATTATTTCAAATGAAATCTGACTGAGACGTCTAACCAATAATTAACACTAATTAGGGCTGTTTAGGCAGTGCAGCTGGGCTCTGGATTCTGTGTGCTCGGCCTCACTATTTCCACTTCCCCAGACCCTGGTATGTTTTCTGAGAATTGCCCACATCACCTCAAAAATCTCTGTCCTCTCACAGTGCCTTTGGTCATATTGGCTGTGATTTGCATTCCAGAACATGAAGGGCAAAAAGATTTCTCCAACTTTAAGGTTTACCACTGTGCCTATACCATGGCAGTATCACATGATTTCCGTCCTTATTAACTCTATCTCTTGATCCCTGCACAGTACGACTCAACAAATACTTATTATAAGAATAATGGTATGTTATAGTTGAATAGAATTTGACAGTTTTTTTAAACTTTTCCCTTCATCTTACTTAACCCTCTTAACAATCCATGAACTCCGTATATAATTACCACCCGTCTTTGGCAGCTGAGAGACCTGGAGTGCAAAGAATTTAGGTGACTTGTACCAAGGCACAGGATAGGATTTTCACTTTGTTACTGCTATTGTTGTTGTTGGCTTATGTGTTCATAACCTGCTCCGTCTTTGAGAGACTTGTAGTAATTTAGAGAAAATTATTGTTCAGCATCTTATAATAGCATTACAATAGCCTTCCTTTTTTATCTTACAATAGAAAAGAAATAGGTAAATAATTAGATACTAGGACTACTGAAAATTAAAATCAAAATAGAAGATCAAGACCAGCAGTGGGGAAAGGAAAAAATACATTATAGTTCAATTATCTACCAGAGGGTAGAACGCCAGTGACATTCTTCCTGCTTTTCTTCCAGGGATTGTTCTAGACTGATATACCTGCCTTTCATAACAGTGCATTGCTCTAGTACAATTGGGAATAGAGAGATGAGGAACCCTCTGTTCTAACCTTCTAATGGAAATGCGTGTGACAAGATTGTTGAGAGCATCTACTCCTTGGGGTATAGACATGGAATGGTCTTATTTTTCCCCAATAACATCCAGTTCTGCTCCCTCAAGCCCCTTCTCCTGCTGTTACCAGTTCCCTTAGGGAAAGCTCAGTTTAGTTCCCTATACAGTTGACCCTTGAACAACACAAGTTCGAACTATGCAGGTCCACAGAGATGCAGATATTTTTCAGTAACTATATCGGAAAATTTGGGGAGATTTGTGACAATTTGAAAAAAAACTTGAACTGCATAGCCTAGAAGTACCAAAAAAGAAAAAAAGAAAAGAAAAAAGTATTTGTAGAAACATAGTGTATAATACATATAATGTACAGAATATTTGTACATTCAACAGGAAGGTGTTAGTAGTTAAGTTTTGGGGAGACAAAAGTTATATTTGGATTTTTGATCAGGTAGGGAAATCAGCACCCCTAACCCCCATGTTGTTCAAACGTCAACTGTATGTTTAATCTATCTTGGGTATTAGAATAGTCTTTTGGTGGTTGTTCAGGATTCAGTCCTCTTCTTAAAACATAAATCTCACACATAATTCATGCCCTGCCCTCCTGTTCCACCAAGGGCAGGCTGGACATCCTGGACATCTCCCAGGCCCAGGCAGAAGAGGGTGCTCTCTCACATCCCCTACCCCCTACTGAGCCTGCTACTCTGTACCAGTTCCCTTCCTTGACTGTCTTCAGTAAGGCTGCTCTCCTTGTCTTGGTTGCCATGGCTTCTCTCTCTCTCCCTGACTAGCCAAAGTTTCCTCCACTGAAAGGGGTTCAATTTCTGGATTAACCCCAAAGCTCATTACTCATTCTTTGAAGGGCCCATGTAGACCTCCTACTGCACAGCCCCTCAAGTGGGTTTGCAACTTCAGATTGACCGCTTCATGTTCCTCCGAATTCTACAACTGGCCCATTCTGTACCTTTTAGCTGCTGAGGTTCCCCTGGGGCATGGTGACAGTGGAGGGAGGGGATGAATTCATACCAACCTGCAAGCCTGATCCCAGGTAGCTGGTAGGTAGCCCTTCAGGCTGGAAGGGCATTCAGGAAATGCTGTGTTGCTGTGCAGGCTGCCCTACCAGTAACCTTCTCGACGTTCCACTGTCTCTCTCCTGACTCTCCTTGTTCTAGAATCATTAGGGGCTCTACTCTTCATTAACTTGGCAGTTTTCAAGCAAGAAACAATCACCAGTCCCCAACTCAGGGGAAGAGAAAGGCAGTTCAGGCACTGGAAATATTTATGGAGAGGTGAGGAGTGATCCTCTTTCCAAGTGGCACCCCCTCGTCAGGCCTCCTCTTACAGCAAAGATAAAGGGTGTTGTGATGATGGAGACTGTTTCTCTCAAATAAACCATCTCTAGAAGCACTTGGGAGATGCCTGGTCCAGAGAGTCTGAAGGCTCTATCAGGTACTTAGTACAATTTCCAAAAATTAGGAGAAGTCTAATGAGAAAGATGTTCATCCTGTTATAAGTGCCTCAGAGTAAATATTTAAATTAACTGGAAACCTGAGTAAGAAATTAAATTCAAATCTGAAAACTTTCAGCATTAGTAGAACTGACATTTTCTTTTGCCTCAAACTCCCATATGACTCAGTGTGGCACTGGTTAAAGGATACATTTTATTATATTAGGAAATAATAAAATGAATAGAGATGGGAGTGCTATAGGCCCAAATGCCAACTCATCTCTTCTCTCTCACAAGTGGGAAAAGAATTGAAAGCATAGGCTGAAGTGAAAGAGAAAACAATTTGGAGTAAATATCTAGAGAAACCAGGATTATCAAATGTCAGAGGCTGGGGGATGCTGGTGAAAGTTCATGAATAGTCGATAGATATCTAGGATTTTCTCATCTCCCACATCTTGTCCATAATTCCCCCATCTCTACCATTTGTTTCTACCTGGTCCAGAACTCATCTGATATAAGATCAAAGCAATCAGCTCTTGTTTCCTACCTTGAACCTGTATATTTCTATTTATTTTTTTTTTAAGATTTATTTATTTATTTGCCACACACAGAGAGATCACAAGTAGGCAGAGAGGCAGGCAGAGGGTGGGGAGCCGGTGCCCCGCCGAGCAGAGAGCCCGATGCGGGGCTCAATCCCAGGACCCTGAGATCATAACCCAAGCCGAAGGCAGAGGCTTTAACCCACTGAGCCACCAGGCACCCCGGATCTGTATGTTTCTAGATTGATTCTATTATCTGTGTCTGAGCAGATTACATACACAATAAATCTTCAACTCTGATGTGTTTTTATTAAAAAAGAAGTAAAAGGGAAGAGGTGGGTTTACTGGAACATAGGAGTTTAGAAGATGGATTCTCATGCAGCTGCCTCTCAAACCTCATTGAGTGTGCAGAGCTGGGCAGCTGGGTCCTGGACCCTGGGCCTGTCCCTGTCCTCTGTTACTAGAGTGATGCTAGCAAGAACTGGAAACAAAGAGGAAGCCACTTATTCCCTTTTCCTGCTTCCCAATCTCCCTCTTTTACCCCCATTGGCAGAAACCAGCTGGCAAGTGCATCTGGGGAAGATAGTTTGTAGACCTGGCTAAAGCATTATTGAGCACAGCAAAGTATAGAAGAATAAGCTTGGAGCTGAAAGGCAATAGTTCAAGAAGTAAAACGTGGGAAGGAAATGAGGGCACAGTAAGTAGGAATGGAGAGAAAAGCTCGGGGGGAAAAGTAAAAAGATCAGGCCAGATTCTTGCCCCTGTATGACTAAAACCTATGGTTCTGGGGAAGAAGGAAGAGCATACACAGGTTTATAAGATTAGAAAGGGAGATTGAGTTCACACTGTAGAGAGCGCCCCCCCCCCCATGCCATATAAAAGAGTTTTCATTGTTGGAGAATCATAGACAATTTTTTGCTAACGAATAGCATGCTTAGGCCCTATTTAAGTGGGATAAACATGTGTACTTACCAGCTGTCACACCTGGACATGTCATCCAAGGTGTCCTGACAAATGGTTTCTCCAGCTTCGTTCACTTTGGCACTCAAAATGTTGCAATAGGCCATGATGGTTGGATGGGGAGTGGGGAATGATGGCCTGTGCTATCCGTGTGTTCCTCACAGGATGGGCCCTGGGCAGAAGGGCAGGTGAGGAATAGTCAGACCATCACAGAGAAGCTCCAGGCTTAGTCCTCAGGAAGGAAGTGGTAGAAGGACAGAGAACTGGGCGGCTTGCTGAAGGATGCCAGTATTTTTCATTGAAAGGGTTAAAGCAGATCGCGTCAGGGAAAAATCACAATACTAAACTTTGTATTATTATCATCATCTCTATGAGAAAGGGTACTCAAAAGCAAACAAAATAAAAACAAAATGCTTTTTAAGGACACAAATCCCATGTATCTTTAAATCCCCAGAACTTCTGTTCTTATAGAAAAATAATAAATGAGTCTGAGCAATATTAACTCGTTTATTCCTTGTATCCATGGTCAGTCATTTAGAACGTATGTATATAAATATGTATATAAGTATGAACTCATGCACTATCTTGCAGAAATAACATGCTTTCATTTTAAAGAGAGTATTTCTGTACGTGTAAATATTTTTCTTCCTTCTCTGACTGTGTAAGTGTTAACGTGTCACTGTTTTGTTTCTAGTCATGTATAAACACGTGCAGAAATATTGCAGACTGCAGATCCTTCAGCTAGGGTCGTTGGGCTTATTGGCAACTTTGTGTTTTCACTCAGTGGAATTGCCTCTGCCCTCCAATGAGAAAATTTTCTGTTAGAAGAACAGATGCAGAAGGAAAAACAGAATCATAAAGTGAAGTTTTCTGGATGGGAAGTTTCTTTTATCCCAGTTAACTAGGGTCAAAGTCATTTTTGTCAGTGGACCTAAAATAATTAATCAGAGAAACTGTGTCCTCTAATTAACTTGAGGAACATCAACGTAATGGGCCAGCCACTCAAGGTGATCAGAGGGCGAGATGTTGCCTCTTTGCTAGTGCGGGAGAGAGAACTGTGGAGTCAGAAAGGGAAGAATCATCTGTCCTGCTGGAGGGTGTGCACCATTTATCATGCTGACTGGGCTGTCATATCAGTGGGAGGACCCTAGAGAGCCCTGACCGTGAGATTGAAGGTTGGTGCCAATTTGCAGTAACACAAATGCATTGAACAGGAAAGAGATAGCTCCTAATCTCTTCAATTTTCTTACATTACCCTGAAGGCCAGAGAATTAAATGAAACAGTAGCTGATGACAACTTTAGAGGGTCCCGAATGCATGACAGGAAAAGTATTAAAATAGCTCAATAGTTTTATTGTATATGTGTGTTAATCTTGCCCCTGAAAGAGGAACAAGGGTAGAAAATGCTGCCTTTTGGTTATACCTATTCCTCAGTGAGAAAATGATACACTAATTCTGTTTGCCTGGCAGATTCTTATGCAGGCACAACAGGGAAAAAAATGAAGAACAAGAATCAGAGGAAAAACTGAACCCAAAGATACCCTGCCACACACATTATCTGGATAATGGGACTCGCAATTTGTGGGTGTGTCTTTAATGACTTCTAGTGAATCCAATAGCCTGCCTCCCAGCAGTGTATGTCCAGAGAATATCTCCTAAAAAATTAAAATTAACCCCTGGTTGCATTGGACGAAACAGTCTCTGGTTAAGTACAGGTTTTATGGATACATGTGGTTAGTTTAGATAGGATTTAAAAAGCCAAGCCATTTCAGGACCATGTTTCATAGAAACTGAGCAAGTCCACAGCCAAACAGGCCCTTCTAGTCAGGCCTTCCCAGAACCATATTCCATTTGCCAGTTTACAAAATTGTTGTTGAAGGCCTCCTAAGTTCCAGGAACTTAATCGGGTCCTAGAAATGCCAGATTTCATATGTTCTTGTTTTAGTCCTTAAGGGTAATTTATTAAGGAGCAGTGAAATAAGAGACAAGAGCTTCAGCTTTGGTGTCAAATAACTTGTTTCAAGTCATGGTAGAGACACATCAGCAGTGCAAATTTGGGCAAGTCATTCTTACAAAGTTTGTATCCTCTTCTGAAAAACTGGGGGTGATAATTGTGGCAGTCCCATAAAGTAAGTGTGACTAAGCATATAGTAAGCATTCAGCAAATACTCACTTTTATGGGCTATAATCTAATGCGTAAAGAATTATGGGAACAAGTGAGGAAGCATTTAATTCTATAGGAGAAGGAAAGTGAAATAAGGTTTAATATCTGAGCTATGTTTTAAAATGTGAATAAAATTTGCCTGCTAAAAGTGATCTTAAGAGCATAAATACATCAGTTCAACTTAACTAACTCAGGCAGGTAGTTCTTTTCCCTTGGTTAGAGCATGGAGATCAGAGGTCAAAATCAGAGTAAAAATTAGAGCTTCTGTGTCTAATATAGAAATGTCACATCACACAAAGAGAAAATTATTATTCTATGACCTCAGGTCATACCCTCAAGTCCTACTTAATGGACATTGATGATCAGTGAGCTGCTTGAGTGTTAATAGGGTAGGTTAAACCCATGGAGAGTTTAGGATTATCAAAAATAGCTGAAGATCACAAGTATTATCTTTCTACAATACTTGGAGGTACCAAATTAATAAACCAGGAGACACTTTAGTCTGATTTTCTTTAAAACTAAGATTAGAGGAAAGTTTCAAGTTGAAACACAGACTACTCAATTATCCAACAAATATTTTTTGGATAGCTATTATGCAGGAAATATGCCAAGCCCTGAGAATACAAAATAAACACACAGTCTAAGATCCAGAATTTTCATTTTAGAAGGAAAAGTTCATAGATTTGAATTAGTGTGAGTTGATGATTTGTAAATTTATGGTACAACCAAGCTCCATTGCATTTTATGAATACCCAAGAAAAAAGAATAGGCTAACTTTCTAACAATGCATACAAACAATGAAAGAAATTGATTAAGGAAATAACTGATGTATTTAATAATATAAGAATAACAAACTTCATTGAGCTGTAAAAAAGGATCATAAATAAACTTATAATGTAATACAAATACAAATAGATTTTAAAGGGTTAATGTCTATAATTAACTCTTCGTTTTGATGATACACACTTTCCTATTGATGAGATCCTGCTGGAGTCGAGAGACAGAAAACACCAAAAGCTTGAAAAATGCTGTGTGGAAAAGGTCAACCTTACTAGTAACCAAATAAATGCAAATTAAAATGAAGTAATATTTTTGCCTATCAAATTAGCAAAAGAAAATAAAGGATAATTTCATATACTGATGGGGATGTGGTGAGACAGATGTTTTCATGCACTGCCGGTTGTCAATAAATTATAATGACCTTTCTAAAAAGTAATTTTGCAATACATATTAAGAATCTTAAATGGACACTACTCCTTGGTCCTGCAGTTTTACTCTTAAGATCTATCATAAGAAATTGTTGAGAAATTTGGGTAGTGATTTATGTACAAAAAAACCCAACTTTTTTATACTAGTAAAAAAGTAAATTATGACAATGACATAGATATTCCCAACAGAAAAATAGTTCAATAAATTCTGATATACTCTCAGGCTGAGATACAATACACCCTTTGTAAATGATATTTTAAAAAGGTAAATATTAGGGATGCCTGGAGGGCTCAGTTTGTTAAGTATCTGCCTTCAGCTCAGGCCCTGATCCCAGGATCCTGTGATCAAGCCCCAGGTCGGGCTCTCTACTCAGTGAGGAGTCTGCTTCTCCCTCTCTCTCTGCCCCTTTGCCCTCCCCCTGCTTGTCCTCTCTCTCTCTCCCTCTCTCTCTGAAATAAGTAAATAAAATATTTTAAAAAAATAAAAGGCACATTTTTAGGGGTCATGATATAATATTTTTGAGGAAAAAGACAAATAAATGGATATTTTAGTCAGCAAACTAAATCAAGAAAAAGAGTGTTTCTACTGTTCAGAGTCACACTGAAAATCAAAAATAATCCAAGAGATTATTTTTACTAATTAATAAGAGAGTTTAGCAAGATTCCTGGGTATGAAATCAATATACAAATACCAAAAGTATTTTCATTTTCAGATAATAAATATGTAGAAAAGGTAATTTCAGAAGACATACCTTTGTAATAATAATAAATAAATAATAATATACAGAGGAATAAATCTTATAAAATATGTGTAAGAACTTTGAGGAGAAAATTAAATTATAAAATACATAATGAATATATTAAAGAGAACCTAAAAAGTAATGATAGGCCTGGTTTATAAGATTCACTATTATTGAGATGTCAGCACTCCCCAAACTGATTTATGCATTCGGTTGAAATTTGTGTTAAAATCTCAATGGGAAATTAACAAATCAACCCAAAGCTTATATGGATAAGAATGACAAGGTCCTCTTGAAGTAGAAAAAGACCTGGCATGGAAGATCAGTGGGAAAGAAAAGACTCTTGATAAATAGTCATAGGGTAGTATGACTATTTGGTATATGGTATCTAATGACATAATATGGAACTGAACTTATATACCTCATTCCATATATAGAAATTAATGCCAGATGGATAAGAATAAAATGTGAATAGCAAAATTTTAACCTTTTAGGAAAAAACCAGTAGGAGAATCTTTATGTCATCAAGCCAGGAAAAGAGTCCTTGAATAAGACATATGAAAACACAAACTATAGTAGAAAAAAAATTTTTTTTATTTATTCTTCTACATTAAAGTGAAAACTGCTGTTCATCAGAAGATGCCATTTTTTTTTTTTTTAAAGATTTTATTTATTTGACAGAGAGAAACACAGTGAGAGAGGGAACACAAGCAGAGGGAATGGTAGCGGGAGAAGCAGGCTCCCTGCCACGCAGAGAGCCCGATGCGGGGCTCGATCCCAGGACCCTGGGATCTGACCTGGGCCGAAGGCAGACGCTTAACGACTGAGCCACCCAGGTGCCCCAGAAGATGCCATTTTTAAAAGAAAATGCACACCTGGAAAAGTTTGCAACACATATAGTTGGCAAAGAATTAATTTCTAGAATCTATAAAAAAAACTCCTAAAATGTAGTAAGAAGAAACAGAAACAATTCTTAATAGGAAAAAAAAAAGCTAAAGGGATAGGAATAGGCAATTTATAGACTAGGTAACAGGGAATGGCCACCAGTGCATGAAAAGATGCGCACCCTCAGAAGTAGTCATGAAAATGCAAATTGATGAGATATTGACTTATAGACCCTCAATTTGGCAAAGATTTAAAAGACTGACAACATCAAATTTTGGTGAGGATGTAGAGCAATAGGAACTTTATAGTGGGGGTGTAAATTGGTACAGTTAAAAATGTGATTTAGGTCAATAATAGAATTGACATTTTAAAAGAATAGGAACTACTGAAAAGGGGCAAAGATAAAGATAATGTCCAAAACAAGGAAGTGTGAATGCCAGAAGGGTAATAACTAGTAGGTAAATGATTTCTGTTCAACTCATAATCCACATCTTGGACAGGAATAAACACTTTCTTAATTCATTCCCCTACAATTTTTAAAATAGAATTTTTTGCTGATTATTCCCCCATGATTTTATATCTCCAGCTTTATAATAATCATGGTAGTGGACACCAGTTACTTTATCTGTCCCAAAACTCTGTTGAGAAATGCACCTTCTCCTTTGGAATACATTAATTCCCCTGCTCAGGCATTCTGGGCTGATATTTTAAAACCTCAACTTCACTAACCCCAGAGATTGGTCAGAGACTAGGAACCTCATATCAGAGATAATGAAGACATAAGTCTCATAGTTATTAGTGGCTGTGTTTCCACTAATGTGGAAAAATCTGGACTGAGAGAATAAAGTTTGAACATGTGAAGAAGCAGAGCTGAAAAAAGGAGATAAGATACTTTTGAGAGAATATAACTCCCTGTAGTGAGGACTAGATACATCCTTGCCCTTCTTACAGTTTTATTATGTGAGTCAACATATTTCTGTTTTGGTCTAAGCTAGTCTCAATTAAGTATCTTTCTTGAAATCCAAACATTCCTAATAGGTAATATGAATTTAAAATCAATTTACCCAAATTTATCATTTGGGTGATTTTATTTAAAATTATATAATGTGGGGGCAACTGGGGGGCTCAGTGGGTTAAAGCCTCTGCCTTCGGCTCAGGTCATGATCTCAGGGTCCTGGGATCGAGCCCTCCATTGGGCTGTCTGCTCAGCAGGGAGCCTGCTTCCCCCTCTCTCTCTACCTGCCTCTCTGCCTACTTGTGATCTCTCTCTCTCTGTCAAATAAATAAATAAAATCTTTAAAAAAAATTATATAATATGAATGAATAAAGGCACTTCTTGCAATGAGGCAAAATCAAAATTGATAAATATAGTCACATTTATACTTTTAAAATGTAGTATTTATTTAGGTTATTTTCACAAACATGTATGATAAAATGAAATAAATTACAATGAGCATTTCTTAGACACATTTGATGCCAGTCATACAAACCAACTGGTTTTGTAATATTGCTTCTAGTATGTGCTTTTCAAATTGTCTACATTCTTCTAGTTTGGTGATACAAATAGTTATCCATCATTTTAAAATATTGGTTTATATCATATACTCTTTCAATATTATGAATATTGTCACTAATTTAAAGTTCAGGTTAGTTTGGATTTCTGGAGCAATGAGATTACAAAAAAAGAAGAATCAAAATTAAAATGCAAGTGGCATAGAAAAATATATTTGTATTACACGCTTTTAACAAAGGAAATATCTGAAAACGCATATTTT
>CM053615.1:15368132-15385603 GCA_028646535.1 Procyon lotor
ATTTTAAAATATTGGTTTATATCATATACTCTTTCAATATTATGAATATTGTCACTAATTTAAAGTTCAGGTTAGTTTGGATTTCTGGAGCAATGAGATTACAAAAAAAGAAGAATCAAAATTAAAATGCAAGTGGCATAGAAAAATATATTTGTATTACACGCTTTTAACAAAGGAAATATCTGAAAACGCATATTTTATTTTTTTTAAAGATTTTATTTATTTATTTGACAGAGAAGAGAAATCACAAATAGGCAAAGAAGCAGGCAGAGAGAAAGGGGGAAGCAGGCTCCCCACCGAGCAGAGAGCCCAATGAGGGGCTCAATCCCAGCACCCTGAGATCATGACCTGAGCCGAAGGCAGAGGCTTTAACCCACTGAGCCACCCAGGCGCCCCTGAAAACATATATTTTAAAACCTACAAATCAATGATCAATAGAAAAATCAGCACGAATTTGAACAAGTACAGGAACATTCAATTCATAGAAGACAAAACACAAAAACCTTCTAAATACATGAAAATATGTTTAATCTCATTAGGAGTCATATCTATTGGTTTAGTTACTTCAAAGTCAATTTGGCAAGTATCTGTTTAAATCTTTCATGTTCTCTGATCTATAATTCCTTGATATTCCCTAAGAATTTTTCACAAAAAATGGAAAAAAAAAATGTTTAAAGATGCTTCTTGCAGCACTGTTAATTGATAGCAAAAAAGTGGTTGTAAGGTAACTGTCAATTATTAAATTATGCTGCATATATTCTATAGACTACTGTTCAAAAATTGGAAAGAATAATTTGTTTACTCTGTACTAACATGGAATATTCTCTAAGACATACAGTTATGTGAAAAATACATCTAACAGAACAATTATTACAATATTATTCAACTACTTTAGCTTCATGATAGTTTATCTGGGTATAGAATTCTAAGTTGAGTGTTCTTTTCTTTCAATACTTTTAGAAATATAAATTCATTGACTTCTGATATCTAGTTAGTGTGAAGACCTCTACACACTAACCTCTAGTTAGTGTGAAGTCCTTTGTAGGTCTTCTATCAAAACTGCATTAATTCTAAATGTCAAATTTCTAGGTATCTACATAGATTTATTATTTATCTAGTTCAGCACTTAGCATAAACTTCCAATCTGAAAACTCATCTTTCTTCAATAATTGAAAATTCTCAATCATTTCTTTTGGAATATTGTTGTACTTGCACTATTTATTATCTGTTTCTAGAACTCCTGTTACAAGTATATTGGAGCCTCTTGTCCCATTCTCTATTTCATTTGCATTCTCTTTTATATTTTTTATTCTTTTATGTCTCTACCATTTGTTCTTGATGTTGTCTTCATTTTTGTATAGCAATCCATTAACTTTTTTATTTCAAGTCTGTTATTATTCTCACCTATTGATTTTTGTAATTTAAATGACTATATTTCTTATATTTTCTATTTCCAATATATTTTTCCAATTCTGGATTAATAATATTTCATTTTGTTCTGTTCATTTTATTTTTAATCTTTTTGAGAATCCTAAACTTATAGATTTTAAAGTCTTTATCAGATTTCTCTATAGATTTTTTTATTGCATATATTCTTCCCATTGTTGCATTTATAGTGTTTTTTGTTAGGGTTACTTTTCCTCATGCATTTGAAATTTTATGGGTAATTTTCAATGAATGTTATCTCTTATCCCTCCTTGTCTGATAGTTTTAAAGATGCCTCTACCTCCCCCAGCCCCCGAGCCCCCAGTGTATAATTTGTATCTTCCGTTGGTTTTCCAGGAGTTCTCTTCTGTATTAGGAATACAGAAAATCCAGTCATTGAGCTGACAGGCAGCTTAGCGTGGTTCCTCATTATGTCATCACTTGGCTCCTTCTGACCACATTTGTTTTGTAACTGAATAAAAGCTACATCCCTGAGAAGCAGTCATAGCTTTTATCATTCTTCTTTACCAGTTTTGTGCTTGAGGATCCATTTTGAGTCCAGCCAAATGTGAAGGATTTTTTTTTTTTACCAGATATGTGAAAAGAATTTGTCCATTAAGAATAAAAAAAACTACATTACCCTCTGAGAGGATGAATGGACAGGATGTAGGGGAAACATTTATGGCACTTTGACTTATGAGAGGTACTAAAAAGTTGCATTTGGATCAGGGAGTGCAACTCTGATCTAACTAAATGAAAAAAGTGATTATAAACACAATTAATAGGTGAAAGTTGCCAGAATTCTGCCAGGAAAAAGCAATTGATGTATGCATCATGACTAACAGAGTTTACAAAGAAATTATACACTGATTAAAAGGACTGAACAAAGTAAATTTCAAAGTAATTTTTTCTTATTTTGCAAATTTGCTCTATTTGATGTCATATAAATTGAGACTTCTTATTTGTAGAACACACTTAAAGTGTTATGTTTTGGTATGAACAGGGAATAGCCAAAATCTGAAAGCATCTTCATAGATTGAATTTACACAGTACCAAGTTTAACTATTACACTACTGACTCAAAATAGTCATACCTTAGCAAATTCAATGAAAAGTACTTCAGTGGCCTGGTAAATCTTGCTTTAATCTTGAAAGTTCTAATTAAGAATTACTTTTATCCTAAAACAATAAGAATAGTTGATCAGCTCATTTTGGTAAACGTTACTCACAAATGTTGCCTACAGCAAGTGTAACTTCCTTAACATCCAAAAAAACAAATTTAATTCCCAACAAAGATGTGTTTACCAATTTTATCCAAATCTAGTCTCTTTTCCTAAAAAGAAATCTTCCTTTCTCTAGCTTCATGATATTGTGTTTGAAGGACATTTTGTAAAGAGCACATCATATGTTCCTTTGAGGATATTAGTCTATCAGGTATTCAACCTGGATTAAACAGCCCTGAACCCTCATCTTAATTTCTTCCCTTATATTCAAATATGTCCCACACCATTTAAGAGACAGTTTTCAATGCTGCTGCTGCTGCTGCTGCTGCTGCTGCTACTGGTGGTTTTAGTTTTAGTTCAGCTGTTTCAGTTTGATGGCAGCACACTAAATTAACTCTGAATGGAGACAGTAAAATTAATTCTCACTCTACCCCTCGGCCATCACCAACTAAGGCAAGCAATGGCATTTGGAATAATTTTTTTTTTCTGTCCCACAAAAATCCTAATGCCCAGCAGTGCAGAATTATAAAACTAAACCTGAAGAATGCATTCCCTGTAGAGACAAAAATATGTCCATTTCTCCTGTACAATTCTATTTTATTGCAATTTGCTACACCACTTCTTGCATCCATTAATGGGGTTTAAAAACTTTTCTCCAGTATTTCTTGAGAGAACTGGATATGAATATATTTCCTGGGGTAGGATGATTGAGAGTTTAAAGATAGGGATACTGGTTTCAATGTTCAACCTTCCTGGCAATTTGGGCTGCAGCTTCTGAGGGTGACTTAACCTTTCAGCAGAAACACACCTTCCATTCTGCTTGCTTTACATTCCTGCTCTGCCAGTGGGTTCCTTTGAGTCAGGGCTATTAAAAGGGCATAAACCTTTTAATACCAAAGTTGGGGTAGCGGAAGTTAAAGGGAGTGAGGCTGAGTAAGAACAATAAGTGTGTAAGTCCATGAAGGAAATATGGGAAGACAGGGCCAGCAGCAGATTCTTGCTTAGGGTTCAACTACATGTTGCTCTTCTATTTCAGTCATGGGCCCATAGTCTAGAAGGCTGCTTGAATTTGGGGGAGTGGTGCAATAGTACCATTTTTTCCATTTTTATCTTCATAAATATCTTCATCACTGCTTTATTTCTACTTTTCCTATATCTCATCATGGCATTTTATCTGTCTTCACCCTAAACAAATGACCCTCTATGTGGTTAGTATTGTCATCAGAGCTACTACCTCTACTGGCGAATGCTTTCCACAAATGCAAGGACACAAATTGAATTTATAGTAATCCCTAGACCTTTTCACTAGTGTAAATGAGAACCTGATTATGCCACATACATTGACTGTTATTTTATACTCGAAAAGTTTAAATTATGAAATTTATAATCCTCATCAAAATATTCAAAAGGAGCTTACATTCTAAATGGAAGACATATTCTGTTAACTTTTTGTCTTAAAAAAAACAGCTGCAGTCTATAGCAACACTGCTGGCTGGGTCAGCAGGAAGATTCAGGTGCAATCATTTTCGTTCTAGTGGAGTCCTATAAACAGGTTTTGAGACACAGCCTAAGATCACCTATTTACACGTGTCATATGGTAGTAAATGTCATGCACATTTTCAAAAATGACAGTATCATTCAGGTGACATCTTCTTACCAGAAAGGTAACTTATCAAAGTTGGTTTCTGAAACTATCAATTTATCTTTAGCTTCAACCCAATAGCCTCAGTAACAATGCCCTTTTAGGTAGAAATACCATGACATTTGATCTAGCCATGGAGGGATTGTATGTGAATTCACTTCAAAAGAAAGAAATGATTAAATACTTCCTCTAAGAGAAAGAGTAGAATTGAATTACTGCTTCCAAAAATGAAATTATGATCGATGAACTAATTAGCCTCCAAGATTTCCTTACAGAGAGATGAGGGAAGGGATAAAAAATTCGCATATACCACCCAAAAGAAGAACTAAGTACTCATGGTAAACGAGCTAAGGGATGTGGGTAATGCTAAAATGAATGATTTGACAATATAAACTGTCATTGGAGGGTCTATCATTAAATTGTCATTAGAACGGCCTCTTGTTTTTGAGTGACACTTTTATGAAGAAAATAAATATTGCCAGTCACAAGGAGACGTAGAATTATACTTTGTAAATCTCAAGACACGATGTCAAGAGAAGTTTATTATGATATTATTTTTAGATGGAGAGGGCACACTCTCTGCTAGAGCAGCTATTAAACAAACCAACTGATAAAAGCCACAGACAGTTCCAAACAATACTATTTATTCTAGACTAAGAGATCTTTAAAACTCAACTGTTTATACAGAACAATTTCTTCATTTTAACAATTACAAAATCAGTACCCTTAGGGTTTCGGGGTCCTGTTTAAATAATCATTTTAATTAAAACTATGTAGTTGTATTATTGATTATAATAATAGAATTCTATGGTTGACCAACTTTCAGAAGACAATGTGGACTAAAACTAGATCATTACCTGTTATGTTCAGCTGGGAGAGGGTGGGAAATTAAAGCCAGTCTGTCATTCCAAATATCAGTTTGGTCAATAACTTCAACATTTTCTACCAAGCATGATGCCATTCAAGAAGAATTAATGAAACATATTTTCTATTTTCATTTCCGTACATCACATTTATCTTTACCCAAAATTAAGCATCAGAAGGAAGAAAAGCAACATTTTTTGAAACAACAACTAATTCAAGTTTTTGTGGTTTTGCTGTGTTAATAGAAACAGATTTAAGTTCTAAATTGTCACAGGGCAAAATAATCCCACAGTGAAACTGGAAAGCATTATAAACCAGTATAATTACCACCTAATGCTGGGACCAGACAATCTACGTATCAGTAAGTGGTTCCACCTTCTGCAAAAAGTTTCAAGCCCAAAACCCAGGAATCATCTCAGAGGCTTCTATTGCCCTTTATCTTCAAATTTTCATCTCTAATCTACCAGCAAGTCCAAATGGCTCCACTTCAAAATTATATTCCTTGTTGTCCATTAATATTCCTTCTTTCCATTTCCATGGCTATCACTCTGATTTAGGCCACCATCATTTCTCACCCGTTCCATGACTATATCTGGTCTTCCTGCCTCCCCTCCCCCTCAATCCATTCTCTCAACAGAGTGGTTGACTCTTGTAATTGATATCCCCAAAGTTCATATATGTAATTCATACTCAGCTTGGCCCATAAGAATCCACACAGTCTGGCCCCTTTTCAGTTGCATTTCACACTCCTCTCCCCTTCTCTTCTTCTGCCCCTTGGTCTTCGGTAGTACTAGTCTCCTTCCCAATCCTGAGAGACTTTAACTTTAGTGTTTTGTCTTTCTGGAAGGCTCACAAGCTAGCACCTTCCCATCGGTAGTGAGCTCAAGCCTCTTCTCCAGAGAAACTGTCCTTAACTACTATCCCAAATAGCTTTTGAGATGACTCTCCAGCACACTCTCCATTAGCAATTGCTTACTTGCCTTTCTCTGTTCACTAAAATGTGAGTTCCATAAACAATTGTAACTTACCTCACTCATTCATTCATTTATTCATTCCACAAATATTTTGATCTCCTACTGTTTGTCAGGCATTCTTCTAAGCCTAGTGTGGAAGTAAATCTAGGGGGAGACAGAAAGTAAATGTCATAAAATTTCAATAGCAAGAGCTGTGAATAAAAAAAAACAGTATGAGAAGCTAGACAAAGATGGAAGGTGTGGAGGGAGTGTAGACAGGGAAGGCATCTTTCAAGAGGTAACTTTTGAGCAGAGACTGAATGAAGTAAGGGAGAAAGCCATGGGAAAAATCTAGAAAAGGTCAAAGTGCCTGTTAAAGATGTGTGCTCAAGGAAGAGAAAAAAAGCAAGTGTAACCGTCTTGGGTATCCTGTTCCCTGCCAAATGTCTAGGACTTAGCCCCAGGTCTACTATGCTCAGTTAAGTTTGTTCTATTCAATAAATATTGTTGAATGAATGAATGAGAAAATATTCCATAAAGACTTATTGAAGGAATGAGTAATGGCTGTAAAATCTGCTAAAAAGATGAAACCACTAGTTTGAGCTGACCAGTGTGGAATCAAATAAGAATTTCTACCTGCTGTAACAGACCATTAATCAAACGGATGTAAAATTTCTCAGATTTATTCTAAGCATTGCCAGTAACCAGCAAAATGACCTTTTGAAGGTTGATTATTGTTGTTGTCTTTTGACATAATTAGCCTGATACCTCGTTAGGGGCTGGTGGAAAGATAAGATAAAAAAGGTGTAATATTTGGTCAGACTTTAAGAAAATATCAGTATCAGATAATTTAAGTGGCTATTACTAAAAAAAAAATGTATTTTAAAATGAACAGTGCTTTCTTTTGTGTCTTAAAAGATTGTCAGATTTTGGATCTCATATCGCCAACCAGTTTTCAGAGTAACCACAGTTCCAAGTCAGGGAGTCAGACTCCGCTCAGATAACGGAGATGGCCCTAAAAACATAGGTACACAGTTGCTTTTTCGGCTTTGGTGTCCATTTTCCCCTCTTGCCTCTGAAGTTTTCTTAAAGTCCATTCTTTTTCCTGAGATATTTTTACCTATGCCAATGCTAGGTGCCAAAACTACAAGATTTCAATTTCTGCTAAAATTGTAACTGGTAAAGTAGATGCAGAGTTAATCCTCACTGATGAACAACTTCACTAGCAGTTATCCAGGGCCTTCTTTATCATGTTTTCCCATCCTCCGTGGGATGGAGGTAAGTCCTCCATCCCACTCATTTTTGTATCTTTCTCCTCATTACCACTACAAGCCTTAAAAATAAGATTCCTATTGATATGTTATCTGAATTCAGTAGCATTAGGTGCTTTTTTTTTTTTTTTTTAAGATTTTATTTATTCGACAGAGAGAAACACAGCGAGAGAGGGAACGCAAGCAGAGGCAATGGTAGCGGGAGAAGCAGGCTTCCTGCCGAGCAAGGAGCCCGATGTAGGGCTCGATGTGGGGCTCGATGCGGGGCTCGATTCCAGGACTCTGGGATCATGACCTGAGCCGAAGGCAGACGGTTAACGACTGAGCCACCCAGGCGCCCCGCATTAGGTACTTTCAATGTCCAGTGCCTTCCACTTATCTTTTTTTTTCCTTTTTTTCAAAGATTTTATTTATTTATTTGACAGAGATAGAGATCACAAGTAGGCAGAGAGGCAGGCAGAGAGGGGGAAGCAGGCTCCCCACTGAGCAGAGAGCCCGATGCGGGGCTCCATCCCAGGACCCTGAGATCATGACCTGAGCCAAAGGGAGAGGCTTTAACCTACTGAGCCACCCAGGCACCCCTCCACTTATCTTTTTTAAACAACAGGCAATAATAGCTTTCTCCCATGTCTCACTGCATATACTCTGCCAAAGATGACTTATTTGGGGAGTAAACACTCCATCCAACTGAGTGGTGAGTCTCCATGCTAAAGGAGCTTCCTTTTTCCAGAATTGTGCTAGACTTTCTTATTCATAGTCAGATTTTTCCCCCTAAAATCTTTAATTTATACTTACAGCTGTAGCCTTTTGGGTATTACTTGTGCTTACTTCATTTTTTATCTGGAATTAAAAATAATATTTTATAAAAATATATTTTATAAAAATAATTCCAATATTTCTATAGGTCTGATTTCTTAGAACCTTGTCTTTCTCTTTACCTAGTACCTTCCAACATTATTTCATAGTAAGAATATTATTGGAATGGTAATTTGTGTACATCTCCCATGATCCCCAGTCACCTATGAGGTAAATACCCTTTCAACCTGCAATTGACAATATGAAGTGAATAAAGTGAAGAAATCTAAAATTATTTGCCCAAGGTCACCCACTACTAAGAGGGTAGATCTAGAACTTGAAGATGGATCCTTCCGATGTGAGTTTCCACACTACTTCAGCTGAGCCCAAACACCATAGGCCAGTACATCTCTCTCAACCAGTTGTCTCTCATTATTATTTACATGTAACTATGACTTCTTTTTTATTTCCATTCTAACAAATGAAAGATTATGCACACAGCTCTACTACTTTAATATTTTACTGGGACGCCTGGGTGGCTCAGTCAGGTAATCCACTGCCTTCAGTTCAGGTCATGATCCCAGGGTCCTGGGATCGAGTCCCCTATCAGGCTCCTTGCTCAGCGGGGAGCCTGTTTCTCCCACTGCCTGCTCTGCCTGCTCTGCCTACCACTCCCCCTGCTTGTGTTCTCTCTCTCTCTCTGACAAATAAATAAAATCTTTAAAAAAATTCCAAAAATAAATATTTTACATTTTTTCCAGAAATACATGGATAATAATTGTACATGTTCTTTTGGAATCTGATTTTTAAATTAATGACAGATTGCAGTGATTTCCCACAGTCTTGTGCCCATGTAATTTTTAATGGCATCTGTGAACCCTTTCTTCTGTGGTTCTCCCACAATATATTTAGCCAGTTCCCGAGTTGGGGACAGTTAGTCTGTCTCTAATTCTTTGGTCTTATAAATTGTTTTGCAACAGTCTCTTGATTCTATATTTGTACCCTTCCATAAATATTTTTGTTGGGATATGTAACTTGAAAATGAATGTTTTGTTCACAGTATAATTAAAATTAGCCAGATAACCCTTCAGAAAATTTTCCCAATCTAGTCTTCTAGCAGAACCATAGGTATATGTACATTTCAGTGTTCTACAACTTAAGATATTATAATTTTTAAAAAAGTTTTGTCCAGCCTGATGGTCACAACATGGTTGCTTGTTTTCATTTATGATTTCTTTATTTAGAGTGAAATTGGATTTTTTCATGTTTATTCATATTTTTACAGGTTGCCTGTCATATTTCATAAATCTTTTCCTTCTTAATTATTGAGAAAATTTATGTATGACTTGCAAACATTTTTCTAGTTTTTCTTTCATCTATAAATTATGTTTACAGCAGTTTTGACATATAAGAACTTTGTTTTATTCTGATATATGTATATATATACATATATGTATGTATTTGCAAAACCTAGAAATATTTTCCTTTATGCTATCTGGTAATTGGTATCCTAATTAGAATGGACTTCTACTCCCCAAAGTTATGTAAATATTCACCTGTGTTTTTCATCTACTTCAATAGCTTCATTATTTATGTATAGATCTAAATTACTTTGGCTTTTTTGGAAATCAAGGCTTTAACTTCCTTTTTTTCACTAAAAATCAACCACTTGTCCCCATAGCATCTGGTGAATCATTCTTTTCCCCACCAATTTCAAAAAGCATAATAAACATGCCCCAAAACTTTATATGTCCTTGGATCGATTCATGGAATTTTAATTTTCTCCCATATTTCTTTTATCCTACCTGGGGTCAGTTCAATCTTACATTGTTTTTGTTGTTTAATCTAGAAAATGAGTTTTCTCTCAGAGTTCGTTTTTTTTCTCAAAAAGTTTATAGCTATTCCCAGGCAATTAGTCTTCCAGATGAACATTACAATCATTTTGTTAACTTGCAAAAATATTACCCTGTAGACCTCCTTGAAGAGAATCAATATCTTTACATTGAGCGTTTCAATGAACTAGCGTGACAAGGATTCTCCACGCATTCAAATCATCTTCCATAAAGTTACTCTTAACAGCCTGTGCAATGTAATCACCATATACTGGAGAATACAATGACCTATGTGTTGATGTAAATGGAACCATATTTTTTCATTACATTTTTAAACAGTCTTTCTGAAATGTTGGAAAGCCGTAGATTCTTGTGTATTTTATAATCAACCATTTTCTGAACTGCCTTATTAGTCCTAATGTTTTTAACCAATTATTTACATTTCTAACAATCAAATCATCTTCAACAGATGATAATTTAGGATCTTTCTTTATGCATATTTGTATATTTTCCCCGCATCTTATGAATTGGCGTAAATCTTCTGGAGCAATAGTGAATCCTTTGTTTTGCTTTTTTTTAGTAGAAAATTTGGAAGTTTTCACTGATAAGTATAATGTAAACTGTTGGTGTGAGAGATATTCTTTACTTAGTTAAGGAAATTTACTGTTATTTTTAATTTTCTGAGAGCTTTTTATTCAGAATGAATTTCAATTTTATCAAGAGCTATTGCCGCAATTTTGGGTAACATTCTCTTCCTTTGACCTTGGTTATGTTGTGAATTATACTAGTGCAGCTCCATGTATTGAACTATCTTTTCACTTTGAGAATGAACCATACTTACTCATGCTATGCTGTTCTTAAATTTACTGTTAGATTTTTAAATATTTTGTGATTTTTGCATTTTTAAAATGTAAGTGAAACTTGGGTCTGTTTTTTGCCTCTTACCAATGTTATTTGCATGAAATAAGATGATTTCATATGTATGCACTTCAGCATAGTGCTAAATCCACATTTTTAAAAGAAATTTTGATAGCCTGAGTGATATTCCATTGTGGATACGTACTACATCTTCTTTATCCATTCATCTATCAAGAGACACTCAGACTGCTTCCATGTCTTGGCTATTGTAAATAATGCTGCAGTGAACACTGGGGTGCACTTATCCTTTGAATTAGTGTTTTCATTTTCTTTGGGTAGTTGTCGAATTGCTTGATCAAATGGTAGTTCTATTTTTAATTATTCAAGGAATGTTCATACTGTTTTCCACAGTAGGTCCATCAGTTTACATTCCCATCAGCAGTGCATGAGGGTTCTTTTTGCTCCGCATCCTCACCAACACTTATTTCTTATAGTTTTGATTCTAGAGATTCTGGCAGGGTGAGGTGATCTCTCATTGTGGTTTTGTTTGCATTTCCCTAATGACGAGTGATGTCAAGCCTCTTTTGATGTGTCTGTTGGCCATCTGTATGTCTTCTTTGTAGAAATGTCTGTTCAGGTCCTCTGCCCTTTCTTTAAAAAGGATTTTATTTATTTATTTGAGAGAGGGCACAAGCAGGCAGAGCAGCAGGCAGAGGAAGAAGCAGACTCCCTGCTGAGCAGGGAGACGGGGACCCTGGGATCATGACCTGAGCCAAAGGCTGATGCTTAACCAAGTGAGCCACCCAGGCACCCTTGCCCATTTTTTAATCAGATTTTGGGGAGGGGGGTTGAGTTGTGTGAGTTCTTTATACATTTTGGATATTAACCTTTTATTAGATATGTCATTTAGGTTTTATCTAGGTCCAGTAACATTGACCTTTTGACAAATCTTTTGACAATACTTTTGATTTCTTATAGTCATTGGTACATTCTGGATTTTTATATCATTGTGAGTCAGTTTTGATCATTTCTGTTTCCTACAAATGTATAAAATACTTCTTATTAATTAATATAAATATGTCATATATTCTAATTTTTAATCATTTATATTTCCTGGGAAAGTAATCCACTTATACAATATTTTCTAATTAATTAATATAAATATTCCATGGCATTCTAATATTTACCTCTATCTATCTGAGATTATATCTTTTTTTTAATTCCTAGTGCTCTACATTGAAGTTTTCTCTCCTTTTTTCATTTAATTTCTAGAATCTTGCTTTTTATTTAATCGCTTTAAATGATTGGAACTTATTTATTTTTAAAAATCAATTTTACATTTGGGCTTTCTTATCTATTATTTATTTAATATATGAATTACTGATTCCCATTTTCTTACTCATTATTTTTCTCTTATAAGCTTAATTTATTTTAATTTTTTCCTCTGTGTAGAATTCTGGCCCCATCTCATAACTGTGGCTAATCAAACTCTGATTAAAACTATATTCTAAATAATTAGTATGCATATATTTATTTCTATTTTTGTCTAAGAGTTATTGATTAAATCTCAAAATTAAAAAGTCATCTTGCTGTTAATTTCTAGTGTTGCTCTTCTGTATCAGAAAGCAAGATAGCAAGACCCATACAAATTTATAATTTGGGGAATTTACACCTTTTCTGACCTAGATTGCTATTAGCTTTTATAAATATTTTATAACTAATTTAGAAATGCATATTTCCTGAAAGGTAGAAAGTTCAGTAAATGTCTATTAAGTCAAGCTTATTAATTTTTGTTCACTTGATTTATCAAAGACTAGGAAAGGTGCAATAAAGCTAGTTATTCTATGATTTTTTATGTATTTATAAAATTTTTGTTTTATATTACTTAGTATAGGCATACTCTTGACTGCATACTCATGACGTTGGATTATATTGTATGTATCTAACTTCAAGCTTAATTCTTCTTTTCCTTATACTCCACTTTGCCTAATATTCCTGTTGCCAACCCTGGCTTTATTTTTCCATTTCCCTGAGGCAATTTTGCCCATTCCTTTGTTACAGGTTGAATTATGCCTCTCCCCAAATTCATGTGTTAATAACTTCCAACATCTCAAAATGTGACCTTATTTAAAAATAGGATTGTTGCAGATGCAAGTAGCTGAGATGAGGTTATAATGGAGTAGGATGGTCCCCTTAGCATTGGCCAACATGACTGGTCTCCTTATAAAAAAGGGAAATTTCGACACAGATATGCACACAGAAAGAAAGCCATGTGAAGATGAAGGCAGGAATCAATGTGATGCGTCTCCAAGCTAAGGAATGCCAAAGATTTCCAGCAAACCCCAGCAGCTAGGTGAGAAGCATGGATCACATTCTTGCTCTCAGCAGAATATTGATTCACAAGAAACCAGACCTGCCAACGCCTTGATTTTGGACTTAGACTCCAGAACTGAGATAATAAGTTACTGTGGCTTAAGCCATCCAGCTAGTGGGCTATGTTACAGCACCTGAGAAACTAACACACTTTATTTTGAGCCTTCCTGCTTATTTTGACTTTTGTATACAACCCTTACAAATGGTATTTAATTAATGGATTCAAGATTAATAAGGATAATGTAAGCCATAGGTCACAGATAACCCCGAATTAGTAGCAAAACAAAACTCCAGCGACATTTTATTGTCCAGTTTGTCCAGTTAATATTCAGCTTACTCAGAGTTTAAAATTAAATTAATTAAAGTACCACAGGTAACTAGAACTCACTAACTTTTCCAGTTGGTGTGATATTTGGGTACTTGCTTATTAATGCTGATTATTAGTCCTTCATACTCAGGATAAGATGGTGCAAGGCTTGAGGTGGAAAGAAATTCATATTCTCCTCACCCTGAATTCAAAAGGGCTGCTGTATGTTCACCTCAGATCCTGTCCTGAGGGGACTAGAAGCACTAATCAGATTTATGGTCTCCCTGCCTTCCTGCCCACCATTGCTTTATGGTTGAAATGACCTGGCATTTTAGGACAAAATTATTGGTATTACATTTTTCTTGTATACATATGTGGGGAGTATTTATATACACATATTTTCCTTCAAAAATTGATATTAATGTTACATGTTTCATAATTGTGTTAATTAATGTGACTTCTCTATGTTTTATTATATTATTATTTAATATTTAAGACTATGTTTTCAATTTTATTTAGGTTTTTATGAATTTGTTTCATTTTTCAGTTGCTTATAAGTGTTCAGCCTTTGATGGAATGTTATTCATGTTTCATTATTTTTTTACCTTTTGAAGAATCTGAGAAATTTTTTTGTTGCCCTCAGACATGAATGATAAATATACTGGATACAAAATTTTCCTGTAACAATATTTTTATGCTAAGACTCCATAGCAATTTTGCATTTTTCTGACATTTTGGGTTGCACAGAAGTCTGTTGCCCATCTTATATTTTTTCCTTGTTGATAACCCCTTTTGTTTGAATGCTCACAGGATTTTTCATTAATACTGGCAGTCAAAAAAATTCACGAAAACTCATCCAAGTTGCGCATCTTAGTTATTAATTTCAATTGTCACTGAGTGTGCTCTTTTACTTTAAACTTATGAGTTCTTCAATACAGGAAAAATTTTTTTTGTTCTGCCTTGAGATATTTCTCCTCTTCAATAGTTCCTCTCATTCTGAGATTCCTGATGTGCAGAATACCCTTTCTCCAATCAATACTTTTTCCTCATCTTTTAAATCTCTTTTTTCTTTCCTCTGAGTTCTTTGAAGAATATCTTATTTGTGCTCTAAATTTCTGACATTATTTTCTGCAGTATCCAATGCATTTAATTAAAATTATTTATTATAAATATTTAAATCCCAAGCTCCAGCTCACTGTGAGTTCAGGATTCAAATGGGTCATACTGATACCAATTTCTGCTTACATATTTGGCTTTGGCTCTCTGATATGTGGAGTTTTACTTTCCTCTGAGCTTGACTCAGAGGAATTTATATGGATATGGATATAATGGATTTATAATGAAGCTTTAAGATTAGTCTCTGGACTGGTCCTATGTGCCCATATTGCTTTTATCCCATGTAGTGTGGTCTACAGAGGGATGTTTGCATCTTGCTTCATGATTCTGATTAGAGATCACAGCATTTTTGTTCTCTACTTGTTAAACCTAGCAATAAGTAGTACATCTCAGTTTATCTAAATGGAGATTATATTTCAAAATGATTGTTAAACACCATAGTGTGTAAACTTACCTCTTCTTAGAGACCCAATGGAAGATGAATTCCTCGGTTGCTGAGTGTGGGGACACTTCCTTATGTGACATAAACAGCCCAGGGCCCTGATGCCTCCCGTGTGACATTATTAAATTCCTACGCCACCTTTTTACTCCATAACACTTTCTCAGGAGGGCAAGTTAATCACTACAAATGTAATTCTGGGTGGCTAGCGCTGCTACAAATAGAGAATTAATGCCATATTTAAACTCTTTGAGCCACATGTCACTATGGACAGGCTGATTGGAAGTATAGGAGGACACAGATTTACCCAAGGCCCCAAGAGTTATGGTAAGACCATGTCTAGGGTGATGTGAAAATATAAATGATTTATTTTAACTGTTTGAAAACAGAGAAAGGCCCTCTCTCAGGCATTATTTTATACAATCTAATTTGTAGTAATAGGTTTTGAAGTCCTTGCATTGCTTTGAAACAGAACATTTGATTTCAATGGATCATAAAAATCATTTAGTCAAAATTTAAAATTTTAGAGACGAGGATCCTCAGGCTCAAAGGGTGTGGATGATTTGTCCAAGGTCAGTCACATCTAGCTAGGAGTTATGAACTGGGTTTCCCATCTCCTAGTGCTAGCACTGTTTCCTTTACTCCATGCTATACACGTACTATAGAAAAATTCTACGTGGCACTGTGTAGTGTTATGCAACATATTTATTTCTTTGCCTTATAGCTTGAAGCAGTGATTGTGATTTTTTTTAAATCCATATTTAGTTAATTATAAGCTCACTAATAAGCTCCTGGAAAATCACAAAGGCCCTTTGGGGGCCAGGAGGATCTTCTCGGGACCAAATGCTGGACACTACCACTTGTTCAAGGGATAGATAGGAAACTTTGAAGCACGTAACAGCTCAAAAATCCTGACACATACTTGGGGAAGAAAGGAATAAAGTAATGTTCCTCATTCCCCTGGTTGTCAAGTTGACAGTGAGGGTTGGGATTCATCTCTGAGGCCTGCTGACTTGGTACCAGCAGGCAATAGATAAACGTAATTCAAATGACAGTGTTTAAATCAGAACTGATTTGATCATTCACTTGTAATAGATACCAGGAGCCAAAGAACTCTTTCTCTCTTCTTTTTAAATGGGAGAACTTAGAAATGATAAAAATGCTTTGATTTTAATATGCGCTTTGTATTACCTTGATGAGAACCTCAATCCCTTGCTGTCAAAGAGAAGCCAAATTTTCCAGTGAAATTCACTAATTTATGAAATTATATCTACATTTGGCAACTGGATATTTTTTAACTCTTTGGTGCTTTGCTCCATGGAATTAAAAAAGCCAACATGTTTGAAAGAACCTATGATTTGTAGAATGATGGAAATGACACAGCTCACTTATATAATAGAGAATAAAATGAAAGCAGATTGAATCAATATGAGGAAAGGCCTCTTCCTAAATTCTACACAATGAATAAGCCCATTGTTGCTCTTTGAGAATAGAAAATCATGATGAACCAAAATTTTCTCTTTTGTCTGAGTTTATGCTCCCAGGAGCCCAAATATATCTTATTATTTAAATGAAAAGTGGAAGAGTTTCATTTATTTGATGAGCAAACATTTATCAAATGCTTACAATGTGTTAAGCTATGTGCTAGAGAATAGAGTAACTTTTATATTCTTCTGTCATTCGATAATAATGGTAAAATACAGAGTTACTACACATGGATCATCACGAAAAACTTATTAAAGAATGTATTTCTGCAAATTAATAATAAAATAATAATGGTAATAATTCCAGAAGGAAAGATTAGGATTAATAAGCAATGAGAAGCAGAGGAATTGATAAGTATTTTGGCAATATAAATAAGCATTGACAATGATGATAAAATGAATATAATAAAGCATGTTGGAGTTTAAAAACAAAGATGGCTTCATAGGATGGGGGCAGGGGAAAATTATGACTGAATGTCTTATAAACATGCTGAATTTGTTATAACTACCCTTCATTCTTAACCCCTATTTCAATTGGCTTACCCCTCTTTAATCGAAATAATACTGGATTTTGCCTAAGCTTTATTTTCTAGATACTTACATAACTTTCTCTTTTTTTCTCTTCTTTTTTTTGGTATTCGTCTGGTTTATCTTTTTCCATCCTTTTACTTTTAATCTTCCTGGTCCTTGTATATAAAATACAAGGACCTCATATAAATAACATACAATTGAATCTTGTTTGTTTTAATTCAATCTCAGAATTTTTTCGTACAAATAATAATTTATTACATTTATGTCTAATGTGATTAATAAAAATATTTGAAGTTCTTTCTGCCATCTTATTTGTGCTTTCTATTTGCCCTGCTTTTTTCTATGCTTTTTTTTTTTTT
>CM053615.1:15403168-15474985 GCA_028646535.1 Procyon lotor
GGTATGTGCTGTTAAGTGCTGTGAAATGTGTAAGCCTGACGATTCACAGACATGTACCCTGGGGCAAATAATACATTATATGTTAATAAAAATTAAAAAAAAATAAAAAATAAAGTGTAACACACATTGGGGCGCCTCGGTGGCTCAGTGGGTTAAAGCCTCTGCCTTCAGCTCAGGTCATGATCTCAGGGTCCTGGGATCGAGCCCCACATTGGGCTCTCTGCTCAGCAGGGAGCTCCTTCCCTCTCTCTCTCTGCCTACTTGTGACCTCTCTGTCAAATAAATAAAATCTTTAAAAAAAAGTGTAACACACTAAGAACATTGCCTGATGTCACATGGATTAGTTGTTGCTGTTGTGTCCTGAATGAGATTGGGCTCCAAGTTTGGACGATGCTGATAAGACTAGTTTCTTCAAGATTTGCTGTAATGAGAAAGGAATACCTTTGCACTCTCTAATCTCTGTTTAAGATGCACTAAAAGTCAGTAAAGCAGAACCAGGAGGAAATTATTAACAAATGGTCTGCCCTTTTATCTGTTCTCTAAATTAGTCTGCCACCGATCCTGGTCTTTACTGCGTGTGCTTTCTTTTCCCATCACTTGCAACCACTCCTTCATACTCCTTCTTAGTTCACTTCTACAAACATTTCTTAGTAATCTACTATATGCTAGAAATGGTGCTAAATAAACTCAAACATATAAAGGCTACTTCTCGAACTGTATTCTTCCACCCTCATATAAAAATTTTGTTCCACTGCATTTTGTGCCATTCCGTAGTATACACTTCTTTCTTCCATCCTCTTCTCCCTTCAAAATAAGCTACAAAACTCATAGCCTAGATCCACATTTAGTTAAGATTTGAATTTATAGTCTTTCTGCTATTCTCCGCTCTTCTCAATACTCAGTGTGTCTTTAGTTCCCAGTGGATGACTTGATTGATTGATTGATTGATTGATTGATTTAGAGAATGAGTAGGGGGAGAGGGAGAAAGAGAATCTCAAGCAGACTTTGAACTGAGTGTGGAGACTGACACAGGGTTTGATCCCATGATCCTGAGATCATGACCTGAGCTGAAACAAGAGTCCAGATGCAAGTGACTGAGCCATCCAGGCACCCTTGGATGACCCATTTTTTTTAAACAACCTAATATCCAGTTCTTCCTTTACTTCCTCAATTCCAGTGAGCTTGCTCTCCACCCATTCACCTCTGCTTCAGCATCCATGAACACACTTTAGACCTTGTCATTATCAAGACTGTTCTATGGTGGAAATTACCATTTCAAATATCCTACCTCTGATCACCTCCTATCTTTCCAGTTTCCTGACTTACTCACCACAGATATTTAGACCTTATTGATGTTTGTGATCTTTGGACCTCTACTCTTTCTCCTATCACTGCTTCCTGTCTGCTCTTCCACCCTCTCTGGCCCAACCCCATGGTTGCCTCGATGACACATTTCCAAATAGTCCATGTTCCCCTGTCTTCACATCCTTCCAATATGTATGAAACAAAGAAGTCCAATCAATCATTAAAACTATCCGCTTATTTCTTAAGCGCAAAGATTGGTGCTGCGATAGATTTTTGGTCTCCACTCTGAAAATTAAAACTCATGTGTACACAGAAATCCCTCTGTTTTTTCTGGTTGGTCAGTATTCCATTTCCCAAAGTTTCTATTGAAAGCTTTCTCTGTTCTTCTCAAATTCTTATCACCTCTTCACTCCCAAATACAACTTTGCCTCCTTTTTGCCTGAAGAGAATAGAAATGTTCAAAGGGAACTTCTCTCAGATTCCAGTCTGTCTTCGTCTATGAACTCACTGTACCTGCTCTCATTTTTCCTTTTAACCCCTCAGGTGTAACCCTTCTCTTATGTAAAGCTAATCTTCTCGGGCACTTGGGTGGCTCACTTGGTTAAGTGTCTGCCTTCCACTCAGGTCATGATCTTAGGGTCCTGGGATCAAGTCCCACATCGGGCTCCCTGCTCAGCGGGGAGTCTGCTTCCTACTCTCTCTCTCTGCCTGACTCTCTGCCTACTGGTGATCTCTCTCTCTCTCTCTCTGTGTGTCAAATAAATAAATAAAATCTTTAAATAAATAAATAAAGCTAACCTTCTGATCTATGTCCTGGATCCCAAGCATTCCCTCTCAAGGACCTTGTTCCATTAGTTACATTCTAGTGCAGTATGTTGTGGCAGTCAAGCACAAGGGCTATTACAGAGGACTACCTGTCTTCATTTTTTTTTTTAAAGATTTTTATTCATTTGAGTTTGCGAGAGAGAGAAAGAGCAAGGAGAGGGGCAGAGGGAGAGAGAGAAACAAACTCGCCGCCGAGCAGAGAGCCTGACACTGGGCTCAGTCCCGGAACCTGGGGATCATGAGCTGAGCCAAAGGCAGATGCTTAACCAACTGAGCCATCCAGGTGCCCTGGGACTACCTATCTTCAAATCCCAGCTCTGCCCCTTACTATTTATGGGATGTTGGACATGTGATAGAATATGTCTGTTCCTCAGTTTCTCACATGAATGAGGAAAGATGATAACTTTCTTTCAAAGCCCGGTTCATATTTCTCACCTCCATTTCTCCTCCTTTACTGGGCCAATTCCTACATTATCCTCAGAACTTAGTAAAATGTCACCCCCCTCCAGAAGCCTTCATGAATCCTATCGGTTGCTTCTCTATGTGATCTGGAGCAAGTCGAATACCTACCCCGTGCCTCCATTTCCTCATCTATAAACTGGGTGTAGGTATAGCAATATCCACCTCACAGGTTCATTGTGAAGATTCTATGAAATAGTGGTAATTCAATATTTCACACTGTGTCTCCTATTGTACTCTTCCTCTTATCCTAAGGTTTCGTTTCATGTTTATTTTTTTAAATATTTTATTTATTTATTTGACAGTGAGAAAAGAGATTACAAGTAGGCAGAGAGGCAGGCAGAGAGAAAGAAGGAAGTAGGCTCCCTGCCAAGCAGAGAGCCCAATGCAGGGCTCGATCCCAGGACCCCAAGATTGTGAACTGAGCTGAAGGCAGAAGCTTAACCCACTGAGCCACACAGGTGCCCCTCGTTTCATGTTTATTTTAACTAAAGGATAAAATCAGGTGGGAGAAGGCCCCACATAGGCTCTACCTGCCAAGATTGCCCCAGACAGGAAGGTACTTTCTGTCCAGCCCGTTGTTTTTGAAGGGACCAATGTGTGCAATCTTCCTTCAGGCTCTGGCTCCACACCTACTAAGAGGTGTAGAAGAAGATATGAATTTGGCTGAGCATGAACAAAATTTGAGGCTGCTTCATGGCATTTAATTACTTCGGTGCATGTCAGAACTTGCATGGCCATGAGGTAGAGAAGAGAGCTAATACCATGAGAAAATCTAGCAGACGTACATATTATTTTGTTCATCAGTGAAAAATCAGGTACTTAAGTTACTCGGACCATTTACAGAGAGTCTTGTTTTCAATGGCTCTGAAGCAGGTGACTTCAGAAATAAGTAGATTCTACAACTGCCTGCCATAATTTCACAGAGATTCCTACCCTTCTCCCTTTACTGTATCTAAATCTAAAATGTTATTGTTGGAGCTTGGTTTTGATCCTTATTAAAACATAAATGTCCACTGGGGAGTAAACTCTTCAGGCTCTGACTGGTCATTTGTACCCTAAGATTAATGAATGTCAGAGTCTGTCCTGAGAATGTTTTGATAAGTCAGGCAGAGAATAGGAAGCACCAGGTCACCAAATTCCCAAAACTGTGAAGACAGAAAGCTACTGAGGGGGAGAGGGATTCTAATCCAGGAGACAGAGTGCAGTGAACCTTCATGCCACACGCTCTCATCACTATACCTAGTGGCAGTCCTACTTAGAGGAAACAGATCCAACATTTTTTAACAAAGGTGTCATGCTTAATCTCAACCTGAAGGTGCATCATTTTGAGAATATCCGAGGAAAAGTTCCTGAGGCATTTTGAGTCACTGGAGAAAGAAAAAAATGATAGAGACTTTCCCATTTTAAAAATAGATTGTATTTTTAATGGACTGCCATTGACTAATATTTTGCACAGTATTAGTATCTGGGCAGATTGTTTATTCATTTAGATTGCAAAAACTGGGGCACCTGGGTGGCTCAGTGGGTTAAAGCCTCTGCCTTTAGCTCAGGTCATGATCTCAGGATCCTGGGATCGAGCCCCGCATCGGGCTCTCTGCTCAGCAGAGAGCCTGCTTCCCTCTCTCTCTGCCTGCCTCTCTGCCTACTTGTGATCTGTCTCTCTCTGTCAAATAAATATATATAAAATCTTAAAAAAAAATTTTGGATTGCAAAAACTTACAATGAGATCTCAGCAATATTCTTCTGCTAAAGTTTATCAGATGAAGGCATTATCTATCTGAGCTCAAGACTCATTACACTATGAAATAAAGTTCTTGCCAAATCAGAATAAAAACGTTTCTGACGTTCAGATTTTTTTTGCTATCTTGATATTACATGTCTAGATCATATAACTGTATATCAGTCTGAATATTATTCCACACAGAGTTCTTCTCCTAAAATACTTAAGTGGTTCCCATACAAAGTGGCGTGTTTGGTGGGAGGAAGCACAAATTTAAAGTTAAATGATTTGTATGTATCCTCTCCCCCACCCCCTGCCTTTGGAGTAGATTTGATGGAATCTATCTGGGCTTCACTTTCCTTTCTATGAAATAACTATACTAGCTATCCATGGACACTGTGAGGTTTTGTGTTGTGAAGATTAAGTGAGACCATGCATGTGTCTGTGCTTTGTAAACTCTGTACCCTGTATTTTTAGTTTGATGAACTTTTTTTTTTAATTTTTTTTTGAAGATTTTATTTATTTATTTGACACAGAGAGATCACAAGTAGGCAGAGAGGCAGGCAGAGAGAGAGGAGGAAGCAGGCTCCCCACTGAGCGGAGAGCCTGATGTGGGGCTCAATCCAAGGCCCTGAGATCATGACCTGAGCCGAAGGCAGAGGCTTTAACCCACTGAGCCACCTAGGCGCCCTAGTTTGATGAACGTTTTATACATTATGTGGAGACATAAAAAAAAATCACAGGTCTCAGGCCTCTGGGTGACTCAGTTGGTTGAACATCTGACTCTTGATCTCAGCTCAAATCTTGAGGTCAGGCTTGTGAGTTCAAGCCCCAAGTTGGGCTCCACGATGGCAATAGAGCCTACTTAAAAAAAAATAATAAAATAATAATGATAATAATAAAAATCATGGGTTTCTATGTACAGGTATAAAATATGGCCACTAAATTCTCCATGTAAAAAGATATAATCACTATATGTGAAGAAAAAATAGTTACAAAATTTTCATATTTAAAACATAGTCATTTAATAACTCCCAAATACATATAAAATATGCATAAAACCAAAAGCAAGAGTAAAGAAACGACTGGCTTAGCCCTTAATTCCTCAAATAAAATATCCTGCATCCATTCCCTGGCCTATGGGGCTTATCGCTGGCCAATTCACTACAGTAAGATCGACTACAGTCTCCAACGGCTTGTATATGTACAGCACATATACCGATGCAATGATGTGTCAGAGTTCAAAAGCCACCTCTTCTGAGGGGACCTTCTTATTATCCCTTCTAAAAAACTACCATCCCTCTCATCACTCTCTGTGCCAAATCTGTTTGCTGCCATAGCACTTATTATAATCTGAAATATCTTACTTATTTTGTGCCTTATATGTCTATATCATCCCCACTCCTGTCCGCACACAACTATACAAAATGTGAATATAGATTGCTAAAGAGAATGCACCAGGACCATTGTGCATGGAATCCTATTTAATAGACATTAGGGGCACCTGGTTAGCTCAGTCAGTTGAGCATCTCTGCCTTTCGCTCAGGTCATGATCTCAGGGTCCTGGGATCGAGCCCTGCATCGAGATCCCTGCTCAGCGCAGAATCTACTTCTCCCTCTGTTCCTCCCCCTGATTGTGCTCTCACTGTCTCTCTCTCTCAAATTAATAAATAAAACCTTTAAAAAATAGACATTAATAAATAAACATTGAGCAACATCCATATAAAAAGCATAATCTCTTTATATAACATGACTTATAAGTTTATCACTATCAGATCTGTTCCTTTATCTTGATCAGATCTGTTGACACCATGTAATGTGTCTTTCTTCTAGAACTTTGAAAGTACTGGATCAATGACTCTGCTTCTGACCCTGATTGCTCCCTGACAATCCAGGTATTGGGTCTTGAAGTATTGAGGCCATTTCCCCAGAGCTGTGAAAATATGAGCTAACAGATTGTGAACTGCCAAAAATCTCCTTCCAGCTCAGTCAGAACATTGTCTATGACAGTAATGTTGACAGTTTTCACTTCAGAAAATATAGGTATAATGTGATTTCAGTTATTCATCTCCTCAGGTTGATGGGTGGAATTCAGAAACACTGTTTTTAGACAGTTGGTGACGAATCTGTAGTCATCCATTTCCTCCTCTTCCTGACAAAGCTGCCATCACACTGTTGCATCTAAAGAATCTTCCAGTACATAAAGGACAGACAAGTTTTGTTAGCTTACTTCTAGACTGTCTTCAGTGTACACAAGTATCAAGACTTTATGTTTAGTTACTTACACCCACTCCTATCATCCTTCAGTGCTGTGGTTATGAAAGCACTTTCTTTTTTTCTGTTATGTATGTGGATTTTTACAACTGTTTAAAGTTTGGCAATCTTGACAAAAATGGCATACCTGGTCCCACTGTTTTTCTTTGGCATACCAGAACTCTTAAGATATTATTAGTGGCTTGGTGACCAAACACTAACTCACTCAGACATAACTTAAGGCAAAATGTAACAGGGGATCTGTAGATGGTAGATTTAGCCCTTCTGTTTCAGGGTGAGGAGATAATGATTAAGATAAAGAGTGGGTACTTATGTTATATGAACGAGAATAAAGACACTATGTTGTAGGATAGTATTGGCAGGTGGTTGTTCTAATGAGTTATTAGGAGAAATCTCTCAAGTGTCAAAAACCTTGACGTGGTGGCAGTGACTTTGTGGTCATCTTTGATGCAAGTTCAATATATACTAATCCTTGGGCGATAACATGTAAATTGGTGCACAGTATAGTTAATCTTATGTGCCGACTTGCCAGAGTCATGAGATACCCAGATATTTGGTTAAACATTATCTCTGGTTGAGTCTGAGAGGGTGTTTCTGGGTGATATTTTTATTTGAATCAGCAGACTGAGTAAAACAGATTGCCTTCCCCAATTTTGGGGGGGGGGCCTTATCCAATCTGTTGAAGGTCTAAATAAAACAAAAGGCAGTAAAAAAGTTAACTTATTGTCTCTGACTTGCTACTTTTGAGCTGGGACATTACTGTTCTTCTGCACTAAGAGTGGAATATATACCATCTGCTGTCCTAGTTCTAGGCCTTCAGATTTGGACTAGAACCAAACCACTGGATCGTTTGGGTCTCCAGCTTGTAGATGGTAGATCACGAGACTTCTCAACTTCCATAATCACATGAATCAATTTCATATCTATCTATCCATCTATCCATCTAGATCTTCTCTCAATTCTGTTTCTTTGAGGAACCCTGACTAATATGGTCCTTGAAGTACCCATAGGATAAAAAAAAATTATACCCATAACCAGGTATCTTTAAAAGAGTTTCTTGCAGAAGGGGTGGATGCCTTGGTGGCTCAGTCAGTTGCACATCTGACTCTTGATTTTGGCTCAGGTCATGATCTCAGGGTTGTGAGATCAAGCCCTGTGTTGATCTCCATGCTGGGCATGATGCCTGCTTAACACTCTCTCTCTCCATCTGCCTCCTCTAGCCCCCCATCAAAAAACAAGATTTTTGGAGCACTTGAGTGGCTCTGTCAGTTGAGCATCTGACTCTTGGTTTTAGCTCCAGTGGTGATCTCAGGGTCATGGGATTGAGTGCCCCCGCCGGGCTCTACTCTCAGTGTGGAGTCTGCTTGGGTTTCTTTCTCCCTCTCCTTCTGCCCCTCTCTACCCCTCTTTCTCTCCAAAATAAATAAACCTTTTGAAAAAAATTTCTTGCAGCTGAGAACATAATCTTTGATTCCAGTGTTTAGCCAAGTAAATATGGTTGTTTTACCTTTCTCCTCTTCAAAATCACCCAATAGTAACAAGAAGGTTAAAAAATGAAAGTGCAGGGGCACCTGGCTGGTTCAGTCTGGAGCATGTGTCTCTTGATCTCAGGTTGTGAGTTCGAGCCCTGCATTGAGTGTAGAGATTATGTGAGAATAAAATACATATATTTTAAAAAAAAGGATCAAACTCATCCTTGCCAAATTTTGGAGGCATCTATAACTGAGAATTATAAACTCAAGGAGAGCTAACAAAGGCATTGAAGGTCCAAGGGGGTGGCGGGGCACAAGAAGGAGATGCCTATGGTTGCAGGTCTCAGAGACAACCTCAAGAAACAGTTCTCCAAAGTCATTGCTCTGGGGGCACATGGGTGGCGCAGTTGGTTAATGTCCGCCTTAATCTCAAGTCATGATCCCAGGGTCCCGGGATCAAGCCCTGTGTCAGACTCCCTGCTCAGTGAGGAGTCTGCTTCTCCCTCTCCGTCTGTCCCTCCCCCCATTTGTGCACATGCATGTGCTCTCTCTTAAATAAATAAATAAATAAATAAATAAATAGATAAATAAATAGATAAATAAATAAAGTCTTTTAAAAAAAAAATCATTGCTCCAAATCTAGAGGTAAAACCAAAAGTCCCCTGTGTGGAACACTGAGGGGACAACCTTCCTGGAGCAAAAGTAGCACTGATTCTCAAGAAAGATACTGAGCAGTCACATTTGCAAGGCAAATTATTTGTGAGAGCAGAGAAGAAAAAGTTGGCGCTATGAGTAGTTCTGCAGGGTCAAACCTAATTAGGAAAAGTAAAGGCTAAAAGAAATTGCTTACTCGTACAACAGCCCCATTATTTAAATGTTTTTCTTGCAGCCTGAAACATGGTCTTTATTCCTCCTACCACATGAACCTCCAATAAGCCCACCTTACTCAAAAATAAGTAATAATCAAAAATGGGCAAACACAGGAATTATATGAAGATACTATGAGAGTAACATGAAGACAGTAATGGGAATAACAAAGAGCAAATGAATAAAACATGCTATGGAGAAGCTGCTGTAAATACATGAAAATTTTGAATGAACAAGAATATTTTTAAACTACATACAATGCAAGAACATAAAGCACATGTACTAAAAATTGGATAAGATAAACTAAGATAGCAAAAGAATAAAACATGAATAAGCAGAGCTCAAGAAATAGGAAAAGCAAAATCATCACATTAGAGAACACCAAGTTAGAAGGAACATAAATGAGAACAGACAATTCTGAAAATATGTTAAGAAATATGGGGTCTAAGAAAGAAGTCTTAGAAATACACATGGAAAATCATTTTAAATATCCAAGTGAAGGCATTTCTGAGTATTCATGAAACTCTGAACCTATAAAAGAAAAAGATGATAAAGTGACAAAATTAGCTATTAAAATTAGCTATGAAAAATTCTGAAGTTTCTATGTGACAGAAACATTTTTTAAATGTTCCAAAATATGATGAATATTATTAAAAAGTCAAAAGTTAGTGGTACTTGGTGGCTCTGTTGCTTAAGTGTCCAACTCTTGATTTCAGCTCAGATCATGATCTCAGAGTGGTGAGATTGAGCCCTGACCCACGCTCCACACTCAGCAGGAAGTCTGTTTGAAATTCATTCCCTCTGCCCTCCTTCTGGTGTGCATGTGCGTGCACGTACATGTGTGTGTGCTTACATGTATGCTTTCTCTCTCTCTGTCTCTCAAATTAGTAAATCTTTAAAAAAATGAAATAGAATAAAAAGTAAAAAGTTAAAAAAAAAGACAAATGAAAACATAGGGGAAATTGTTTCAACTCATATCACAAAGGTCTAATGTTCTTACTATGTAAAGAATACTTACAAATCAATAGGACTAACAACACAATAGAAAAATGGGAAAAGGATACAAAAGGGCAGATTACAAAAAGTGAAATATAAATGACCCTTGAAGATATGAAGCAATGCTTAACCTCACTCTATTTGTAAATAGAGAAATGCCAAGATTTTGTGTTTTTCAGTATGGTCAAATATCAAACAATTTGGTAAGACATTGTATTGATGAGAATATGAGAAATAGAGATTCACATACATCGAATGTTAATACAAGCTTTGTGAAGAGAAATTTTTTCAAG
Organism: Procyon lotor; assembly: GCA_028646535.1. Classification (NCBI taxonomy): domain Eukaryota; kingdom Metazoa; phylum Chordata; class Mammalia; order Carnivora; family Procyonidae; genus Procyon; species Procyon lotor. Next base: position 15,413,383 of record CM053615.1, read on the forward strand.
ATCTATCAGAATTTAAAATACAAATACAAATTACAAATACAAAATTACAATACAAATTTAAAATCAAATAAAATGCAAATATATATCTAGGTATTTCTCCTATTAGTGTATTGTAACATGGTTAAAAATGATGTATTTACAAGGTCATAATTTTATTTAAAATCCATTAATTTATAGGGTATTATTAGTTTCAAAGCTAGAGTTTAGTGATTCATCAGTTGCATCTTACATCCAATGCTTATAACATTGAGGCCCTCCTTAATTCCCATCATCCAGTTACCCCATCCCCTCACCCACCTCCCCACCAGCAGCCCTCAGTTTGTTTCCTATAATTAAGAGTCCCTTATGGTTTATCTCCCTCTCTGATTTTGTCTTATTTTATTTTTCCTTCCCATCCCTATGTTCATCTGTTTTGTTTCTTAAATTCCACATATGAGTGAAATCATATGATATTTGTTTTTCTCCTACTGACTTATTTCACTTAGCATAATACCCTCTAGTTCCATCCACATCATTGCAAATGGCAAGATTTCATTCTTTTTGATGACTGAGTAATATTCCATTGTATATATAGAGAGAAAGAGATATATACCATATCTTCTTTATCCATTCATCTATTGATGAACATATAGGTTGTCACCATAGTTTGGCTATTGAGGACATTGCTGCTATAAATGTTGGGGTGCATTTGCCCCTTTGAATCATTATATCCTTTGTAGCGCAATTGCTGAGTTATAGGGTAGCTCTATTCTCAACTTTTTGAGGAACTTCCATATTGTTTTCCAGAATGGCTGTACCAGTTTGCATTCCCAGGAACAGTGTAAGAGGACTCCCCTTTCTCTGCATCTCATTGTGGTTTTCATTTGTATTTCCCTGATGCCAAGTAATGTTGAACATTTTTTCATGTGTCTGTTGGCCATTTGTATGTCTTCTTTGGAGAAGTATCTGTTCATGTCTTCTTCCCATTTCTTGACTGGATTATTTGTTTTTTGGGTGTTGAGTTTGGTAAGTTCTTTGTAGATTTTGGATACTAGCCCTTTATCTGCTAAAACATTTGCAAATATCTTCTCCCATTCTATAAGTTACCTTTTAGTTTTGTTGACTGTTTCCTTTGCTGTGCAAAAGCTTTTTATCTTAATGAAAGCCCAATAGTTCGTTTTGCTTCTGCTTCCCTTGCCTTTGAAGACATAGTCTAGCAAGAAGTTGCTGGTAGCCAAAGTCAAAGAGGTTGCTGCCTGTATTCTCCTCTAGGATTTTGATGGAGTCCTGTCTCACATTTAGGTCTTTCAACCACTTTGAGTTTATTTTTGTGTATAGTGTAAGAAAATGGTCCAGTTTCATTCTTCTTCATGTGGCTGTCCAATTTTCCCAGTACCATTTGTTGAAGATCTTCCCACAGAAATTTAGCAAGCCATTTATTGAAGAGATTATCTTTTTTTCCACTGGATATTCTTTCCTGCTTTGTCAAACATTAGTTGACCATAGAGTTGCAGGTCCATTTCTGGATTCTCTATTCTATTCTGTTGTTCTATGTGTTTTTGTGCCAGTACCACATTGTCTTGATAGTTACAGCTTTGTCATATAGTTTGAGGTCCAGAGTTGTGATACCTCCAGCTTTGGCTTTCTTTTTCAGTATTCCTTTGGATATTGGGGTCCTTTTGGGTTCCATACAAATTTTAGGACTATTTGTTCTAGCTCTGTGAAAAATGTTGATGGTATTTTGATAGAGATTGTACTGAACGTGTAGATTGCTTTGGGTATCATAGACATTTTAACAATATTTGTTCTTCCAACCTATGAGCATGGAATATTTTTCCATTTCTTTGTGTCTTCCTCAATTTCTTGCATAAGTGTTCTATAGTTTTCAGAGTACAGATACTTTACCTCTTTGGGTAGATTTATTCCAAGATATCTTGTGCTTTTTGGAAATTTCTTTATCTAGAAACAGACAAAGAAATTTATTTCTGGGGACCAAGGTGTGTATTCACAGTGCCTTTTGAATAGTGTTTCATGGATATATATCAGGTATTCAAAAACAATTGAATAATTTAAAATATAATTAATTTTAAAAATAAAGCACACAGGGGCACCTGGGTAGCTCAGTGGGTTAAAGCCTCTGCCTTCAGCTCAGGTCATGATCTCAGGGTCCTGGGATCGATCCCCGCATCGGGCTCTCTGCTCGGCAGGGAGCCTGCTTCCCCTTCTCTCTATGCCTGCCTCCCTGCCTACTTGTGATTTCTCTCTTTCTGTGTCAAATAAATAAAATCTTTAAAAAATAAAAAATAAAGCACACAAGATATAAAATATAAACTACACAAAACGTCAATGATTTTGTTTTTAACTTAATTCTATTATAGAGCTTCAAGGAGAACATTTGAAAGCTTGAAATATTCTTCTTAACTTCGTTGGTGTCATGTGATTGATTCCCTGAAGCTATGTACTAAGAAAAGATATGAATGACAGGGTTGTGGTCCTTGGACATACACTCAGGAATCACATTCTCCTGGAACTGGGAGTGAGGGACTGTTAGAAACTGTTTTTGAAATTTTGGAAAATAGAATTAAAAAATTGGTCTTGCAATCGATACTTCAAAATTCACTTTTTAAACTTACCATGACATTTGTGGTCTTATGACTCCCAAACACATTAAAGGGATTAGACCTCCACTTAAAAAAAAAAAATTCTCAAAGAACTCTTCTCCTAACATTTATTTAGTTAGTTAATGAAGAGTTAAATAGAGGTAGGTTGTGTGGGCTCCTTTCAAAACATCTTAAAAGACCTTGTATTTATGTCTCCCTCAACCTATACCCTCACCTTCTGTCTTGCTTGAGAACAGAACAGTGGCTAGAATTTAACTGACCATTTCTCTTTACAAAAGAATCTACATTTGAAAGGTACAGAAGGCCCTCTTTGGGAGTCTTACCAAAGAGAAGTACCTTCACCAAGGAAAAAACAACCACCACCTGTAATCTTTCTTAATTCTTTTCTCTGCCTTCATTATGCCCATATGCTGAAGCAAGACAGAATGTTCAACACTGTTTAGTCTAGTTTTGGAAAGAAATGATTATTTAAGTTGTTTTAAACAAACACCAGACTGTTAAATTCTGTGGAATGGATGAAGAATGTTTATCGTCCACACTTTGCTCTCTTTGCTAGTGTTATCTGTCACAGTTCCCTTGAACTGAATAAGACCTCAGCAGCATTGAAAGGAGTGTCCCCTTTGCTGTATTTATAAATGTAGGAAAACAGATCTATCCATTTTATGGTGAAGAATGATCTGCACTATTGCAAAGTACCTGTTCGAGGAAAAAGCTTATCTATTAAGAAACACTTGTCAACCAAGAAAGAATTCACTAAAAATTTAAGCAAACAGTCTTTGGGCAATTCAAGTGGCAAAATCCAGGGAACAGACTCAGGTAGAAACCTGACTCTTGTTCCCAAGAAAGACAAAAAACGAACAGAGTTCTGAAGATGAGAGAACACAAGTAATGTTCTCAATTAGGTCCTCTATGCAAAACAGATCAAAACTAGGTTAACTGGGATTGGTTGAGTTAATATGCAAATGAAAGCTTGAAACTTATCAAATCTGACTGGCTCCTTGGGAAATAAAGAATGTGAACATTCAGGTGTCCTGGTGAGGTGGGAGTTAAGTCCAGGCTGAGGCCTTGTAGTTAAAAAGAAGTTCATAGTTTCTTGGATGAGGTGATGAGGATGTGCATAAATTCCTCCTCCCTATGGCCTCTTGGCTCTATCTTAAAAGAGGCTCTCTCAGCTAGGCTTGCTTGCTCCATTTTGAAATCTCCTTTTACACAATAGTTCTACACCTCCCTCTTATAGGGTTTCAATAAAGATGACCAGAAAAGCATATAATCGTAAACAAATATCCCAAAGATTAAACAATCTCAGGGAATCAAGAGACATGATTATACACCACCCACTCAATAATGGAAAATATTGCTATTTTTTCCAACAGCTAATTTTCTCCCACAATATTTTTCCTTTGCCAAACAGAACATTAATATCCTTCAAATGTTAGTCCTCTCTCCTATGATTCCAAATTAAAAAATGCACACCAAGGACTCACATGCACTGCCTACACATATTTGTAAAAGGCCTTTCTATTTCAAACTCAAAATATAGACAGTCAGTTCTTAAGTTACCACCTGTTGTTTTATGGGTCATGGGAAAACATGGACTGGCTTTCCCTTCCCCTGTCATCATCAATCAGAAATTCAAATTCACTTTAAAATTGGCCTCTACCAGGGGCACCTGGGTGGCTCAGTCAGTTAAGCACCTGCCTTCAGCTCAGGTCATGATCCCAGTGTCCTGGGATCAAGCCCCACATCGGGTTCCCTCCTGAGCAAGGAGCCTGCTTCTCCCTCTGCCTCTGTTCTTCCACACAGCTTGTGCTCTCTCTCTCTCTCTCTCAAATAAATAAATTTTAAAAATGTTTAAAAGAAAAATTTAGCCTTGGGGCACCTGGGTGGCTCAGTGGGTTAAAGCCTCTGCCTTTGGCTCAGGTCATGATCTCAGGGTCCTGAGATCAAGCCCTGCATCCCCTTTCTCTCTGCCTGCCTCTCTGCCTACTTGTGATCTCTCTCTCTGTCAACTAAATAAATAAAATCTTAAAAAAAAAATGTAGCCTCTGCCAAACATAATTAGGGAACTAATCCCCTGGAAAAAAAGACATTCAGTAAACCCACCATAATCCAAGAGGTTAGACTCTGCATTCAAGAAAATAAGCACCAAAATGCCAATGAGGAAAAAGGTTCAGATGTCCATAACAATGGTCTTACCCCTGAAAATCTACAGATTTGTTTTTAGTGCCTTGCCATCTTCTGACTAGCACATTGAGTAGTAAATCTTCCTTCCTATAGGCACTCAGTGATTTAATTTAAAAACATAAAATTTATTTTTCAATTACATGTTTCATGCAGAAAGAAGAAGGACAGCAACACTTTGTTAAAATCTGTGTATACTGACTTGGTGCACATATGAGAGTGTGATCTCATTATAGTAATCACAAAAATCATGCATGACAGATGTTGTGTTGGTGTCCTAAATGCAGCTTCATGGCTTAAAACAACAGAAACCTATTCTCTTTCAGTTGTGCAGGCCAGAAGCCCAAAATGAGTTTTTCAGGGCTAAAAAACAAGGTGTCAATAGGGCAGTTTCTTCTGGAAGCTCCAAGGAAGAGTCCCTTCTGGTGATTTCTGGCATTCCTTGGCTTGTGGCCGCATCGCTTGAATCATACTGCATTCTCTTCTTCTGTAAACAGATGTCTCCCTCTGTCTCTCACAAGGATAGGGGATCGCATTTAGGGTCCACAAAGACTCTTACCATTTCAAGGTCCTTGACTTAACCACATCTGCAAAATCCCTTTTGTCATATAAAGTAACAACATATTCATATGTTCTGAGATTAGAATATAAACATCCTTAGAGGGCACTATGCAGCCTACCACAGACAGTTTTATTCCCATGTTATAGATAAGGACACTAGACTTAACAACTTGAATAATCATCTCTTTCCAAAACTGGACTAAACAGTGTTGAGCATTCTGTCTTGCTTCAGCATGTGAGCATAATGAAGGCAGAGAAGAGAATTAAGGAAGATTACAGGTGATTGTTGTTTTTTCCTTGGTGAAGGTACTTTTCTTCTCTTTGTTCATCGTCTTTAGCCATCAGGGAGATTCAAATCAAAATCACAATGAGATACCACCTTACACCAGAGATGGTAACCTGGTTGCCCACTTTCATGGGACTGGTATCTCCATGATTCAAAGTCATTGTTGCTTGTTCATTTCCCTACATCAGGCAAAAGATTTTGTATTTGAGAATTATTTTGTGTGTGTGTGTGTGTGTGTGTGTGTGTGTGTGTGTGTGTGTATGCACATACACAAATAAATGTTTTCAAACTGAAAATGGTGACCTGAGATCTTTGTTTCTAATTGAGAGCTTGATGTGCTTCAAAAAGATGTATGAAGTAGGGGCACCTTGATGGCTTAGTTGGTTGAGTATCCAGCTCTTGGTTTGTTTAGATCATGATCTCAGCATGGGGAGGGGAGCATCCAGCTCTGTGCCCAGTAGGGAGTCTTTTTAAGATTATCTCCCTTGTCCCTTCCCCTGCTCACATTCTTTCTCTCTCTCTCTCTCTCTCTGTCTCTAAAAAATAGATAAATCTTAAAAAAAAAAACAAACCATGAAATAAAGTTTGTACTATTGCAAAAATATCTCTAAGGCCTATGCTACAAAGGGGTGAAATCTCACCTAATTTCCACAAAGACCAAAACTTCCAGGTTTATTCATGAAAATGTTTAAGCATGTGAATGTAAAGTTACTGACTACAGATAATTTGTGACCATTTCCTTTTAAAGACAAGTAGAGGTGTTCTTTTGGATTTGAGCTCCAGGGTATGCTCCAGAGGCCTGGAAATGAGGAGGAGAGAGGGCAAAAGCTGAGGAGGAGGCTAAGCAGGCTAAGCTTTCTGTCTGGCAATTGGAGCTCTACTTGTCTCTCTTTCATATTTAGAAGTCCTGACTGAAAACTTACCTGGAAGTAATTTTTCTGCTGCTAAAATTAACTTGAAAGTCACTAGTCTTAACCTGTAAGGACTTTTATAATTTCTTAGGTGTCCGTTATACATCTAATACGTGTGTGTGTGTGTGTGTGTGTGTGTGTGTGTGTGTGTGTGTGTGTGAAAAAGAAAGGCAAAAAAAAAAAAGGGTGTGGGTGGCTCAGTGGGTTAAAGCCTCTACCATCAGCTCAGGTCATGATCTCAGGGTCCTGGGATCGAGCCCCCCATCAGGCTCTCTGCTCAGCAGGAAGTCTGCTTCCCCCTCTCTCTCTGCCTACTTGTCATCTCTCTCTCTCTGTCAAATAAATAAATAAAATCTTTAAAAAGAGAGAGAGAGAGGTAAAAAGGAGAGAGACAAGAGAGCCTGAATCTCTAAACAGGGGATGCCTCCATCATTTTGCCATTCCAAAATATTACCTGTGCCTCCAGATAACTTGGCCAGATGACAGTCTTTATGGGTTGTGAACCTGTTCAGAGGGAATGGATCAGCCCTGCCCCACACAACATGTTCAGCCGCTCTTACCAGCCACTCGGGTCTCTTTAGTAAACCACTTCCTCAAGTGTGCTAGTCTATCATCATGCCAATAAACACAGAAAGGCCTCTCAACAGTGGCTGTTGACTCCTTCCAGAGCTACGAATGCAGGAGTTGCAGTCGTGTCTACTGACACACATGAGGAGGGGGGAAAATAACGTGAAAAACTGTTGATTTTGCAAATGACTGCCCAGACATTGGATAATCTTCAAATTATTTTTGAAATAATTTAGCTGAATACAGTTTGTGTGGTTTTTGCACCTTCAGGCCAACCTCTGTTTGTTGAACGACCCTTTTATATTTGCCAGAAGCACATAAGGACTTCTCCAACATCACATGGTCCCTGGTGTAATCAGCTAGTAAGCTCAGCCCCCACCAGGAGATAGCAGAGAAGTTACTCCTATATTATAAGCTTCTCTCTCGGTAACAGCTTAGTGGAGTCTAGAAATTAGATTAATGCTTAACGACCACCAGAATACTTTAGTACTTCATACCATCAACCAGGAATTACTTGAGAGATTTAAAGCAACTTTGAAAGCATTAGCTTAAATCAAGTTATGCCATAGGTCAAGCTGGCTCCTTCAGATTAATTCATTCATTCACTTAGTTCTCCCTCTGCCTGTACCGTTCTTTCTTTTGTACTGGTGACAGAATACAAGCCTCTAATTTTGATGTGACATCCCGTCTTTGTAAAATGATGTAAGTTGCTATCCCTCCCTTAAGAATTATTTGAAGAACCTGCCTATTTCATACACACTTTTTCCCCCAGTTCTCACTGAAAATTAGAAAATATGCTTTAAGTCAAAAAGAAAAGCTGTAACTCTACTAGACAGATCCCAAGAAAATACCATGGGTTGAAGGTATTCAAAATGGTGTGCCTGGGATGCCTGGGTGGCTCAGTCGGTTAAGCATCTGCCTTTGGCTCAGGTCATGATCTCGGAGTCCTGAGATCGAGTCCCACATCAGGCTCCCTGCTCAGTAGGGGGCCTCCTTTAAAAAAAAAAAATGGTGTGCCTGATTATTATTTGTAAAACATTTAGAAAACATGTCTTAAAACCTTGGTAAGAATCCTGTGGTGGGCATCCGAATACCGTCACTCCTTGTGAATTTAGTTTTCAGAATAACATTTCTAGGAGTCCTAACACAGAACACGGAATGTCATGGAGGCGGGAGAATGGGAAGGGACAACCATGCTGACAGAGCACTACAGATGTATACAGGGGAGATAATCAGCTGTCCCTGGCATAGCCTTTGAGTTAAGTGGCTTAAGCATTACTAAAATTGCCTCTGACAGCAATCAGCACAGGGAAAGGCTGAAAAGAAGGTGAGGACACCAAGGTGGGGGGCAGGTCATTGCCTAAAAGAAGAGCTCACCTACTTAAGATCCATTCCCTACTACACAGGCTCTAGAAGGCAAGCAACCTCTGTTTGCAGGGTAGGCTGGTTCATGGTTATTTCTTACAGCCTTCACTACCTAACTTAAATCTGTCGTTTTCCATTATGTTTCCCAGAAAGACCACATTCCTAAAGTGTGCTCAGGAGCAGTAGTGTTGCCCAGATGAGCAGCCCATGGTGCCAAAATCACTTGTAAGGCCGCAGAATGAGGCTCTGGAATTGGAGGGCCTGGCTGCAACAGCTCCACACACTTTCCTCTTTCCACGAACATGTTGGCAGTGTGCGCTGGTGAGCCAGAGGTCAAGTGCTGTTATGAGTCACATTTCACACCCCTTGGCTACCACAGAGTGTTTCGGAGGCAAACACCTCATCAGCCTTGTAGACTTAGACGAACAAGCCTCTTGAGAATCACAAGTGATTTTTTTTTCTCCCGTCTTCTGAGTAGGCACCCTCTCTGTTGCTGTTTCAGTGTAGACTCTGAAAGAAAATCTTCAAAACAAAAGCGCAGAAACTTGAGCAGGTTAGACATGCCAGTCCATGAAATTGCAAGAGTACAAGAGGGAAGACAACCTGAGATTGAAATGAAAGATAGTTGGTGCCATCCTCCCATTTCTCTCTCTGCTTTGTCCCCTCTAGCTGTGATAGAACAGAATGTCTGGTCCCCAAGCATCCTAGTCTATGAACCATGGGAATTCCTTATTGGTTGTCATCTCCTTTGGCAAATATGAGCACCATGATAGGACCCAAGTCCAGCCACTATGCCTATAGCCTTGTCATGCTGTTGAGGCCCATCTATCTGTACCTTTACCCTACAACCTAACTCAATTTCTGGTCCCAGGAATGTTAGCATCTTCAAAAATGTGTTGAGGACTTGAAATACAAGCTACTTCTGCGAGGGGAGGAAAAGTCACAATCCCATGTTTATGCAACAAGAATCTGCTTTCTGTAAAGATGACTCGGGTCATACACGGAATGGGCCTGATAAGCTACGATGGAGAAAGGCACACTTCAATTAAAGTGGATTCTTTTACTATCTTCTTGGTTATGAAAATATTTTTGGTACTGCCTAGTGCAATTTCTAGTGGAATAAAAATTCAGCCACATATCATAAACTGTGCCTACCTTATCATGATTACAGCTGTGAAAAAATTCTGTTCTCCTACTCTTTAGTAATAGCCAAAACCAACTATTCCTTCTATCTCTATCATATGAATATGACCTAATCAAAATTAGGTTATAAATGCCTAATTTTAAACTTCTGAGAAGCTACATTTTCTCACCAGTTGGATACGCTCAGCTTTAATGCTTTTCTGTAGACTGACCAGGCATAGTGGGTTTTTTTTTCTTTTTAAGATTTTGTTTTTATTTAATTATTTGAGAGACAGAGAAAGATGAGAGTGCCAGTCAGAGAGGAGCAGAGGGAGAAGAACAAGTATATTCCATGCTGAGCATGGAGCCTATGGGCAGACCCATGACCCTGAGACTATGACCTGAGCCAAGATCAAGAGTCAGATGCTCAATGGACTGAGGTACCCAGGCACCCCTGATCAGGTATAGTCTTTAAAACACCTATGCCCAGGGCACTTGGGTGCCTCAGTTGGTTAAACGTCTGCCTTCAGCTCAGGTAATGATCTCAGGGTCCTGGGATCAAGCCCTATGTTGGGCTCCATGCTCAGCATGAAGTGTGCTTCTCCCTCTCCCTCTGCCCCTCCTCCCCACTCATGTGCACACACTCTCTCTCTTTCATGCTCTCTCTCTCAAATAAATAAATAAAATCTTCAAAAAATAGTATAAAACACCCACACCCCACTGCAAGCTGAAAAGCACAACTCTTTGCCTTTGTCTTTCTACCAGGACTTACTTTGACTGTTGCTATCTACCCCATCACAATCTTACCTTGCTCTCAATGCTTTAGAAGACATTTTTGTTCCATTTCCAATATCCATTCCTCATCTTCCTCTTCTCTGCCAAAAACAAACAAATATCCATCCTCCTGCACATACATATGGGATTCTGGGAACACAGAGTGAGCTTTGTTTGGCCTGAGCCAATTTTAGGGTCTCATTCTCCTTGCTTGTAATTGGAGTGTAGGCATGGGCACAAGAAGTGATTCTGGCCAATGAGGCATGATGGAGATATGCAAGCAAGCCATGGGGAGTTTTTCTTTACACTGAAAAAAGGAGAACAGATGACCTCGGGATATTTTTAGGATGGGATCCAATGCCTGAATTCCTGTAGCAATCTTAGAACAGTGAAGTGAAGTAGACCCACTCTGTTCATCATAGCTGTAGATTGCTATTAAGCACTTGAAATGTTGCTAGTTCAAAATGAGAAGGGCTGTGCCAAACACCTCACTACTAAATGTGTTGATTATATATATATATATAAATGATAAACACTTTTCCTATATTGAGTTAAAGACAATATATTATTAAAACTAATTTTATCAGTTTCTCTACCTTTTTTAATGTGGCTACTAAAAAAATTTTTATCTCATACATGGCTTGCTTTATATTTGCATTGGACAGCATTGAACTAGACTGAGGACAAAATTCATATGCTAAAAACTGAGGAGCTGAAATGTGAAGAAAACTTAGTCCTACATGATGTCATTAACCAACATATTGACTTCATTTACAACTCTGAAGTTGACCTATCTCAGAAATTCTTTCTCTGTAGGATAAGAAGTCTCCCTAATAGTTCAAGACATTGTGAGTTGGGTTTTCTAGTGTTTAGAGCTAAAAATATCTTGACATACTGCCTCATCCATCACTACCTGGAGAGGCCACTTAGACTATGCCAGTCTCACAGTTGAAAACATGAAGTTCACTGAGACACAAGACCCTGACTTTGCTATGGACATAAGGCAGAAAGCGTGAAGTTTGGGATCTTCATTTTCATTGGCATAATGATGACATTTACTCACAGGAATATTGTTCAATATCATCGCCTGATGCTATATTAGTTTGCTAGGATTACTATGACAGAGTACCACAAGTGGATAGCTCAAACAACATCAATTTATTATCTCACATTTCAGAGGCTAGAATTCCTTGAGGTATTAGCAGGATTGGTTCTTTCTCAGGACACTGAGGAGAATCTATTTCATGGCTCTCTTCTTCCTTCAGAAGGTTTGCTGGCAATCTTTGGTATTCTTTGGCTTATAGATACATCATCCCAGTCTCTGCTTCGTGTTCACATAGCATTTTCCCTGTGTGCATATATACTTCTGTATATATTTCTCCTTAAAAAAATTTCCCGAATTTCCCCTTAAAAAATTTTTTTTTAAAGTCCCATTGGATTAGAGCCAACCTTAATGACCTCATCTTAACTTCATTATTTACAAAGACCCTATTTCCAAGCAAGGTCATATTCCCCTGTAGTAAACATTAGAACCTCAGCATCTTTTGGGGGGACAAATTCAACCCATAAGAGATGCTATTGAGTTGAATTAATTGTGCTTCATAAATTGCAAACCTCTACCCAAACCTATGTACTATGTGTTTACAGAAAAAGCAGTACGTATCCCTGCTGTCCAAAAGAGGGCACAGTAAGTGCAGGCAGCAAACATTGCATTCACCAGATGCTTTGAGTGGGTTCAGAAGGGAGTTGAAGAAGAGAGTTGCTGTAACTAGACAGTTAATAATCAAATGGCCACTGATGTTTTAGACCTGTAGTCAGTACTGTCCATTCTAATGAGTAATAGATTCATTTTATAAGTCAACCTGCATTTTTTTCTGATTTGTGTTTTGACCTAGATGAGTCATGTCGGTTGACCCTCCTCCTGTGGTGGCATTTCCCACAACCTGCTGTTAAAACAGCTGTTCCTTCTCAGAATTACCCCCCATCTTGTAAGTCCCAGTAGCTAGGTTTATTGCTAAGGTTTATTGTTCAGGTGCTAGGTTTATTGTTCAGTGGAGCAGAATGCATAACACTTGCGTCACGATCCCATGCAAGTTTGTTTTTAATAAGTTGTTTAAGTTTAAAGAACTGATTTATAACCCCAATCAATGGAATATACTTTGACCTCAAAATTTTCACAGCCCTTACTATCAACTACAGACATCTTTATTTGGTGCATTTTCTTTCTTTCTTTCTTTCTTTCTTTCTTTCTTTCTTTCTTTCTTTCTTTCTTTCTTTCTTTTTTAAAGATTTTATTTATTTATTTGACAGAGAGAGAGAGATCACAAGTAGGCAGAGAAGCAGGCAGAGAGAGAGGGGGAAGCAGGCAGAAAGCCTGATGCGGGGCTCGATCCCAGGACCCTGAGATTGTGACCTGAGCCAAAGGCCGAGACTTAACCCACTGAGCCACCCAATCACCCCTATTTGGTGCATTTTATTGTATAACCCATACATCCTTTTTATTTCCTTTTTTTCCCCAGAAATACAAAATCATAAAGTTCTTGGGTTCTTGGGTTTCAGAGATCTTCTAATAATTAACAATACACAAGAACAAAGATGGAGAAGGTTGTCTGCTTTTGTTCTCCAAATTAACTTTTTCCCAGTATGGCCGCAGTGTTTCTCCTCCGCTTACCTCAGTACCGAGCTCTGCTCAGTTGGAGTGGTATCTGGCTGCAAGTTATAAAAACAAAGTCATGAAGCATTCCCATGTTTGCATTTCCATGTTTGCATTTCCCATGTTTGCATTCAATACTTGTTCTTATTTTACAAAGATGTTTCAAACTATGGGGATCTCAAGTTGTCCACTCTGCAGAAGAGGAAGATGATGTTAAGTAACATCTATTAACAGTGCTTTAGGAACTGTGCTAGGTGTTCACATACTTTATCTCCAACCCTGAAACCAATCCTGCAAGAAGGGTTATTACTGTCTCCACATGGCAGAAGACGAGAGACTCAGAAAAATTAAGTAGCTTGCCCAAGAACACAGTTGGCAAGAGACAGAGCTAGGATTCTACTCCAGGCGCCACTGCCTACTCTCTTGCTCTTTTATCATAACATTAGTACTTAATATTCTTCCCTTCATCAGCTAAGTAAAAAGTAACCCCAACACCCACTTTTGTTATATGCCTGACAAAACATTATTACTGTCCCAAGTAATTGTTCTTATTGTTTGAAAAAATTATTATATGAATATCCGTTCTATTTCTGCTCAACATGGAAATCTGCAGATATCTGAGTCACTTGTAAGGAATTGTAGTATGAACAGGATAGAGAGAGAATGGCATCTTACTTGCCATTTTTGAAAATAAAAATTTATAAATAAATCCCTACTTAACTGAATTCAGCAGCAAACTAATAAGAATTTACAGCATTCAACAGGGGTCAGTAAACTATCTCCCATGGACCATATCTGGCTTGCTGCCTGCTTTTATACAACCCATGAGCTAAAAAATGTTTTTTGCATTTTTGAATGGTAAAAAATAAGTCAAAATAAGACTATTTCACGAGTTGTATGAAATTCAAAGTTCAATGTCCACAAATAAAAGGTGTTTTTTTTCCAAGCATAACTACCCTCATTCATTTATGTATTGCCTGTGACCTTGAGCTACAACCGCAGTGTTAGTAGTGTGACAGAGATCATATGGTTCACAAAGCCAAAAATATTTACTACCTGACCCTTTACAGAAAAATTTTTGCCACATCCTATTATCCTGGTCACTATGGAAAGTTTTATTAATGTGACCAAGACAGAACACAGACTCTGCTCTCAAGGAAACTACAATCTAGGAGAGGGGTAAGATGCATACACTTATCTTAAGAACAGATAAAGTAAGAACAGTGTCATAAGGGATGTTATAGCTCAGTGAATATTTAAAGGAGGGGCAGATATAAAAGGACATGAGATGATGATTTATGCTCTATCTTATATCCTGGTTTATAAGTAACTGAAAATCATGGTTAGTGCACACTGGTCCTCTTTTGCCTTTCTTTACTCTGCCTTAGACACACACACACACACACACACACACACACACACACACACACACGTAAGATCATAAAAACCACTTTTCAGGTATGACTTTATTTTGAAAATTCTCTTTTTATGAAGTCTCCAAAATATACCAATTGAGCAACGTCAAATATATGAAACTCATACATTGCCCATGAATTTTAGAGCTCAAAGGAATTTAGACATTTTTTAATACAACACCTTCATTCTATAGAAGAGAAAATTGAGCCCAGAAAAATAAAGAGAATTTCCCAAGTTCAGACAGTCAATGACTAAGCTAGCAGTGGAGCAAGGAGGGACCTAGAAGTTATAGAAAACCTGCTTTTACCTACATTTTCTTATTTAACCCTCAAAGTAGGCCTGCAAGGTCAATATTATCTCCCTTTTATAAGACAATCACCTGAAGCACAGAGAAAAATAAAGAACTTACTCAAATAGAAGCCACAAACTAAAACTTAGGCCCTAAATTCTCTGATTTCTCTACTTTATCATCTTCTGGAGATCTTCAATAGAAATATTTTTATTACCCTAGTGTACACAATTTGCCTCATTCCAAAAAAGAAGATAGCCCGCTTCAAAGCCACATTATTTTCCAGAAAAACTGTGGTTTCCTTAAACCACCACACATGGTACCTTACCCTTGGCATAGTTAATCAATAACATTGATCATTTTTACAGTTGACTTGTGTCCTTTTTCCTAAATTTTTCTTAAATCTGTCAGGGTGAACATCTAGAAATGTTGATTCCCTTTCAGGAGGGCATGAGGTGAAAATCTGGCGGTAATACTCTTATAATACATTAGATGTCCATTTGGTCAAACTAATGAAGCATTTCTCTTCATCACAAAATATAGACATACATATTAACTGGACCTTATACTGAGACTCTTGACCATTTATTAGTTACAAAATGTGGTTATGGAGTATGTTATATGTTCATATGTTATATGTTATTGTATGTCATGTTATATGAAAATATATAGTATAACAGTATAATGCATAGTATATACAGTATACAATATAATTAGTATACTAACAATATATAGTATAATAGTATAATATGTTCACTTTTTAAAAAACCAACAACACACTATAACTCTTAGCCCTCACAGGCCCTATATTGGAAACTGGCTAGATGTTCAGGCTGACCATTTCCTCTACTTCCTGGCCCTAGGACTAGACTGCATTTCCCAGCTTCTATTGCAGTTAGGTGTAGTCATGTGACAGCTCTGGCCAAAGAAATGTGGGCAGAGGGAACCATACCCCTCCAGGCCTGCCAATAAATTCTTCAGCACAATCATCCATACTCCCCTCTGTTTCCTCGTCTGTTGGCCACACACCAACAACTGCTGGAGATCTTCAAGACCATACAGGAGGTGACTGAGTCACTGAAAGGAAGGAAACTTAGTCCCTAATGACAGAAGCTTGGGGCAGGGCACTTCCCTCTCACCCCTACTGACCTTCATTGGACTGCTAGAAAAGACCAAAATAGCTTATTTTGCTAAGTTACTGAGATTTAGGGTTGTTTTCACAGCATTTAGTCAGCCCTAAAGATTCAAAAGTGATTCCATTGGAGGATGATGTGCCGTGGCTCAAATTCCTAGCTGTTTGATTTTCTTATTCCCTTTGAACCCTGTCTCACTTAATTTCAAATGGTCCTGTTTTCAGTAGAGGGGGCTCTTCATTGTTCAGGGTGAATTTGAATATTGGCAATGACCAAATGACACTTGATACCAAATTTTGTAAATAAAGATTAATCAAACTCAACAAATCTGTAAAAAAAAAAAAAAATTAAGCAGTTGATTTTAGTAGTCAAAAGTAATGTGTGACTTTAAAGCAATGCCTCTAATGCAAACGTAGCCCACAGCCTATCTTTGTAGATAAAGTTTTATTGGAATGCAACCATACTCATTGTTCACATACTGTCTGTGGCTCTTTTGGCATGCCACAACTGCAGAGTTGAATAGGTTCCATTTGGCTGACAAAATTTATGAGCGTTGTTATTATCGGTATAATTGTATGAGTATGAAGACGCTGAGTAGTAATCTTGGACTGTTAAAGTAAGCAAGAAGTGTAACAAATAAGGAGGAGAGGGAGAAGCTATAGGAAAGCTTATAAAACAAAAAATGTAATACGGTATTTTGGTTCTGCGCAAAAGAGTATACCATGCTTTGATGGAATTGCAAAGAGAGATAACATGCTCCTTGCCCTCCAGCAGCTTGTAGTCTCAGAGAGAGGGTAATATGTATACATGTTAAAAGTGAACAGATGACCCAGCAGTTTTGCTTCTTGGCATTTACCCAAATGAGTTGAAAACTTATGTCCACACAAAAACCTGCACATAGATGGTTTAAAGCCTCATTATTCAGAATTGCCAAATTTGGAAGGAAACAAGATGTCCTTCAGTAGGTGGATGGAAGAATGTGTTCCATCCAATGGAATATTATTCAGGACTAAAAGAAATGGATTATCAAGGCATGAAAAGACATAGGGGAAACGTAAATGTATATTAGTAAATGACAGACGCCAATCTGAAAAGGCTACACATGGTACGATTCCAACTATATGTCATCCTGGAAAAGGCAAAATTCTGTAGGCAGTAAAAATCAGAGCCTGCCAGGGGCTATGAGGAAGGGAGGGACAAATAGGTAGAGCACACAGGATTTTTAGGGCAGTGAAACTATTCTGAATGACA
Organism: Procyon lotor; assembly: GCA_028646535.1. Taxonomy (NCBI): domain Eukaryota; kingdom Metazoa; phylum Chordata; class Mammalia; order Carnivora; family Procyonidae; genus Procyon; species Procyon lotor. The sequence continues at coordinate 15,430,492 of CM053615.1, forward strand.
CTACAATGGTGGATACATGTTATTATACATTTGTCAGAACCCAGAGACAGCACCAAGAGTGAACCCTAATGTCCACTGTGGACTTTGGGTGATCATGATATGTTAGTGTAGGTTCATAGATCTTACCAAATGAACCATTCTGGTGCTGGCTGCTGATAGTAGGGGAGGCTGTGCGAGTATTGGAGTGGGGATATGTGAGAAGTCTCTGTGCTTTCTGCTCACTTTTGCTATGAAACTAAAACTGTTCTAAAAAATGAAGTCTTGGGGGGAAAAAAAAACAAGAATAAATAATGCAAGGCTGTCCTAAGTGTCAAAGGTGTGGGTAAACCAAAGTGCTAAAGATCAGTAGAGTGGGGCCATCCAAGGAAGACAACAGGGAGAAGACAGAACTGGGCTAGGTCCATGAACCCAGGAAAAATCCCTGAGACCTACCAGGAATCCCATCCATCCAAATGCTGCTGAGTGGGGGAGGAGGAGGCCCCCTCTCTCCAAGAACAAATTTAAAGGGCTATTATCCAAACTGTTTGCATTAAAAAGAGCAATAAACACTCATCTCAATAAAACTCCTTAAATACAAAAATATTTAGTATGCCCAGTCTGGCTCCTCTTGGTTATTTATTTTTTGTTGTTGTTGTTAAATACTCAATGCAGAGTACAATTTACTTCTCCATTAAAAAAAAAAATCTTTTTTTCCATTCTGTTTTGGTTTGTGGGTTTTTGTTGTCATTTCTTCCTAAAGCGCTGTTTCTTCACATTTGCATCTCCCAGCCTTTTTAATGTGATATTCCATTTAAACTGCCTTTTAATTGTACGTGCTGCCTTGGCAGAACATGACTGATGTACTCGCGTTAATTAGGGCTCCAGTCAGCAGCCCGTGCCAGCTGGAAACTGAGAAACAAGCGTAAATTATTCTGTCATCAATCAGCTCGAAAATGTTTGAATCACTAATTAGTTTGCAATTTGGGTGACAGTTTATCTGACGCAGGCGGTGTCAGAAACTTCAGATCTTAGATGAATAATTTGCCAGGAACAAGCACAGATTCCCTGCTTTTAAATACATGACGGTTTATCTGCATGTTGAAAGGTGGCTCAGCAGTCTTCATTAACTTCCAACTGGGGCTATGTAAATCAGGAATCAGTGTGAGCCTCTTCAGGCCGCGGTGGCTTAGCAGATGATATTTAGGACAAGAAAGCCTCCTTTTTTCTTCTTCTTTTTTTTTTATTAATAATTCATAAACTGATAGACAAGGATGTTTGGGCTTTAACGGCTTAAAAAAATCACAATGGTTTTATAAAAAAAAAAAATGCAATCACCCCCCTTTTTACATGAAAATTAGTTGTGCTGTATCTTGCTGCTTAACTGATTTATTCTCCTTCACCATCATGTGACTGGAATGTTAAATGGGGGAGTGATTATTAGCCCTTGTCCTTTCAAGAAGGATCATTATTGGGATTTTATTAAATGGCAGACTTATGTTTCCGTTTAAAGAGAAAGGTGTGTGGACTAGGGTGAGGGTAGACGGAAGGATGAGCAGTAAAAAATAGAAACGAGAAATTTTGTCTGAATACATCATAAAAATCTGTCATTTACTTAGTTATGGATGCTAGAATGGCCCCCAGTTCTGTGCATCAAGGTTCAGGCCTGTGTAACAATTCCTTGCACTAACTGTTGAGGAAAGGGGATGTCATCTGTGGGAGACCTTAAGGATTCTGGTGTGATTTGGATCTCTCTGTAGCTCCATTAGCCCCTCATTTATAGGCCACATGCTGCTGTCTGCAGAGAAGACCCAGGATGGAGGAAGTTGTCCCCTTTCAAAATTCATTTGCAAGAGGTCAAATCAGGCCATCCTATTAATTGCAATAGATCTAGCAAGCTGAGAGTGGCAAAAGCAAGGTTGTCCACTTGTAGACTGGAGAAGGGGAAGAAAGAAAGTAGGTGAGTTGATGATATCCAATGCCACGCTCAGACTCCACACAGTTTCCTGGAGGGAACTATAAAGTTGACACCTCCCAGCTTTGCTCTTGATCCAATTTGCTCCCAGTTCTGCTCTAACCTTGATATCCCAGTTTCTCAGACATAGGATAGTCCTTATGACTGTCCAGTCCTTGTGAGTGCATCTTGCCTTCTTTCTCACTGGTCAAATATTTGGTTTGACCCATTTCCCCCATGAATCAGTTCCTTCCTATTGCATCTATTTCTTGGCCCTCTTTCCACGTATAGCCTTCCCAACCTACCTGTCATTGTTCCCTCCTTGACTTCTTTCCTAGTTTGAAATCAGCCTTCAGATTTTTGTCCAGGTATGTTCATCAATGCGGGGCCTAATTACCATTTGTAGACTTCTAGCCCTTTCGTTCTACCTCAGGTCGTTTACTGCCTTGTGCTTTTAGGCCTAGCCCAAAACTACTTGACTTGGGGTGTGCCTTCCTGGAGTTGATGTTGTAGTTAAGCTTTTGCGAAACTGTGCTGTAGAACAATTTGTTCAAATGTTCTACAGTCTACCACAAAAAAGATTAACTTTTCACTCTTGTTACATGTTGACTGTAGCTCTGTTCCATGCCCTGCTTATCTGGGAACAAAGTCTGGAGGAGAAGCCCCATATCTGGAACATGCCAGCCTCCAGACTGAGGGGAAAGAGAGGTGGCAGAACCAATGATGGCTTATGGAGCCTCAGCTCACATTTGTCACCTATCACCTGCACACATGTTCCATTGACCAAAGCAAGTCACAATGCCAAGTCACTCCCACTAATGGAGCAGAAATTATAATCCTTCCAGAGAGACAGACCTGATAGGAAAGGGCCCTATACCTTTGAACAGAAATAAAATCTACCCCAAACTTTCCAGAAGTGTTCCCAAGAGCTTTCTGGGTTGCCTGGCAATGGCTATTTAGGAATAGGGATGCCTTCCCTGCAGTAGATGTTGAAACTTCGCACATTTCTCATGGTCTCCATGGACTGCATAGCTGGTTTTTCCAAACATTGCTATAAAAACCTGACCCTTAAGGTAAGTGTTTTTAGCATCCAAACAGTGTCTTCTATCCCCCACTGATAAAACTGCTCTCAAGCTTGACCCATAAAAAGGAGAGCAATGGAGTGGATGGGAGTTGAGGAGGGTCTCACCCCAAGAGCACAATCACAGAGCTTCCACCAGGCCCTCGATAAACACGCCTCTACACAGTTCATGCTAAGCTACAATCCATACGCCTTGTCCTTAATCCTTGCTGGATTGACATTTTGGAATTCATTCTTTTTTTTTTTTTTAAGATTTTATTTATTTATTTGACAGAGAGAGAGAGATCACAAGTAGGCAGAGAGACAGGGAGAGAGAAGGGGAAGCAGGCTCCCCGCTGAGCAGAGAGCCCGATGTGGGGCTCGATCCGAGGACCCTGAGATCATGACCTGAGCCAAAGGCAGAGGCTTTAACCCACTGAGCCACCCAGGCGCCCCTTGGAATTCATTCTTACTCTAATCTTCCATGTTGGGGCTTCGATTTACAAGGCCCCAGTCAAGAGACTGGTTTCCTTCCTCCTCAATATCACAATCAGATTGTTGACACACTGCTATCAAGTATATGTTGGTGAGCAAACCACTGTCTTGTATTCCAAATAATCTAGCTTCCTATATTCACAGTTAACTGCATCAAAAAGGATTTAGCACCCTCTTCCATTTTGTGGTTGTTCCTGAAAAAAAAACAACAGCCAAAAAACAAACAAACAAACAAACAAAAAAGCGTAGCTGTTAAAAACAAATGCCAACAATTATTAACATTAGTCTAACACCATTCATTTTTAAAAACTTATTTATTTTCCCTTTGCCAAGAACCCAATCTTTTCCATCCCAATAGCTTGGCAACATGATATACCTATCACTTTGATTTTGAATTAGTAAGTTTTCTTCCATTCAGTATTTCTCTTTGACTGCCCTCTGTGCCTAGAGTTTGTGTTACCATAATTTTACTTTAAATACTTAAATCTGCATAGAAATTTGCAGCAACACTAGGAAATAGTAGACTATATAATAGACTCCCAGCAAACTGAAACGCTTTCCTTTTCTACACCTTTATAAGCATCAAATTTTTTTTTTAAAGATTTTATTTATTTGACAGAGAGAAACACAGCGAGAGAGGGAACACAAGCAGAGGGAATGGTAGCGGGAGAAGCAGGCTTCCTGCCGAGCAGGGAGCCCGATGCGGGGCTCGATCCCAGGACCCTGGGATCATGACCTGGGCCGAAGGCAGACGCTTAACGACTGAGCCACCCAGACGCCTCAAGTATCAAATTTTTGAGCACAGGTAGAAAATAATTTTATTAAGTAAATGGGGTTCTAAATAAACAATTGTGATTTCATGGTGTATTAATTTCCTAGGGCTGCTATAACCAAGGACCATGGAGTAGGTGGCGTAAAACAACAGAAATTTATTATCTCACAGTTCCAGAGGCAGGAAGTCTGAAATCAAGATGTTGGCAGGACAGTGTTCCCTCTAAAATATGTAGAGGAGGATCCTTCCTGGCTTTTTCCTAGCTTTGTGAGGGATTTGCCAGCAAGCCTTGGGGTTCCCTGGTTTGTAGCTACAACACTTCAATCTCTGTGTCTGTCATCACATGGCATTCTCCCCACCACGACTGCTTTGTTTCTTCTCCTCTTCTAATAAGGACACCAGTCCATATTGTCTTAAGGCTCATCCTAATGACCTCATCTTAACTTGATTACATCTATGAAGATAATAGGGTCACGTTCACAGGTACCAGCAGTTAGGACTTCAACAAACATTTGGGGAGGATACCATTTAACCCATAACAACAGTTAACGTAGTTTAGATATCAGATACAGTGCCAATTATCTGAGTTACCAGAGTTGAGCCTGTTCCTAATTGAGGGAGATGATGCATCACCTTCTCTGGGTGAAAGGTGTATCTTAGATAGTTCATCTGTTTATGCGGCTGTGTCTTTCTCAAACACCTGTTTCCAAGTGAGATACTGTACAATGAGTGACAGATTTATTGGCTATTCCTCACATACGCAATCTTGCCCTGAATTAATAAGCAGTTGTTAATCTAGCAGGTGCTCTAAATAGGTTCCAGTTTCTCTCCTTTGAACAATACCTTAATTCTTGATAGTGTCCCTTGCAAGGAGTGACGAATCTGGATAGAAAAAAAGGTATCATTTTGCTTACACATTTATTATATGTCATGTATAAATGTTACTGGCTTATTCTTTTTACAAAAATAACAGATTCCCATTATGGAAAATGTAAAAAAAAAATAAATTCTGAAAATTGTTAAATCTAAAACAGGAGTGCCTGGGTGACTCAGTTGCTTAAGCGACTACCTTCAGCTCAGGTCATGTCCTGGAGTCTCGGGCTCTCTGCTCAACAGGGAGTCTGCTTCTCCCTCTCACCCTCTCCCCTCTCGTGCTCCTTCTTTCACTCATAAATTTAAAAAAAAAAAAAAAGAAATCTAAAACATTATAGCCCAACATCTTCACCAACCTTATTAATATTTTATATAACTTCTTCTATTCCTTATGCATAGATAGGAAAAATAATTATGAACAAACTACAAATACAAATTTGCATTCTTTTTTAAGTGAGTGGTTTTAAATCTGTACTTAATTGTGATGAAAGAGATAGGGGCCACTGGCTCCTGGCATGGAGGGAAAAAGAAAAAGAAAAGACCCTAGTCATGAGCCCCAAATCTTAAAAGTTATGTGATAGGAGTGAGCAGTTTAGTTTATAATAGATAATTAAATATTAAGTCTATTAAGTTTATAATAGGCAACTAAGATAGTAGGTCTACCCACCAAAGAAAGTAAGTTAGATAAGGGGGTCCAAATAATGCCACTTTTTGTTTACCTCAGGCACATAGAACATGACAGAAATGAGTTTGGTTGGGGTGATCACATAAGCCTAAACAATCAGCAGTGTAGAATCCCCTAACTAAATAAATTGCTCTAAGTTTCCTTCTCTTGAAGAAAATGTTATGTGATATATTTCTTAGAGCTAGTAAAATATAGGATAGAAATACAGGGCGATATCTCTCATCTTTTCTTCCTCTCTTGTTATAATTCTCAGCAGTTTCAACACACCTGCACTGACAGTTCTGCCGACATTCCAGCCCCACAGTCATCCTCCTCCACTCAGGACAGGCGTGTCTATGCAGTGAAGCTATTCACTGATGAAGCCACACCTGAATTGAGAGAAATCCAGCCACTTCTGTCAAAATTCTCTCTACTTCTCTAACTCCCACCTTCTTAACTTCTGTCTTGCTCATTCTCTCATACATAAAGCATGTCCACCTCCTTGGAAATTACCATTTTTCTTTACTTGTGAATCTCGTCCTGACCTCAGGTTTCCCTACACATTCTCAATTTTTATTTATTTTTTCATTTTTATTTTTTTAAAAGATTTTATTTATTTATTTGACAGAGAGCAGAGAGATCACAAGTAGGCAGAGAGGCAGGCAGAGAGAGAGGGAGGAAGCAGACTCCCTGCTGGGCAGAGAGCCCGATGCGGGGCTGGATCCCAGGACCCTGGGACCATGACCTGAGCCAAAGGCAGAGGCTTTACCCACTGAGCCACACAGGTGCCCCACGTTCTCAATTTTTAGTCACTCACCAACTATTTGTTCCACTTCCACTATTGGGCAGAATTGAAGAACAGCAGGACATTACGATTTCTAAATGCAGCTAAGCCTTCACTGTGTAGGGTCTTATCTCAGCATAGCACAGATCCCAGACTGTTTCTATTTTCACACTTCCCCAACCCTCAGCCCCTCCCCAAGATTTACTTCCCACACCCAGGAAATGTCCACACCTACACTTTCAAAGGGAAGGTTAAAGCCTTTGTGCTCAGGCAGATCCAGGACCTCCACCTAGTAGCAGTGTCATCTTGGGGAAGTCAATCCGCTTCCTGAAAGCCTTGGACTCCTGTGAGGAAATGAAAAACAAGGTTTGTGAATGGACATCATCCAGTGCCTAGACGTATCAAAGTGAATAGAATCCTAAAAGTGAATTTTAGACAGCTGCCTACACTATGTTTGCTTAAGTCTGGCCCAGGCAGAGTTTCTGACATTCACAGACTCCCCTCACAGAGACCAAGGAATAGAAGGTGGTGATGAGAACTAACCAGTTGGGTCAACTCAAGTAGCTCCATTTGCTGTTTCTCTTTTGCTTTTATTGGCTCTTTCCAAGATGGCTGGGCCTAGGATTGGTAAAAATCATTGAAGAGTGAGCAGGGAAGCACGTGGTGTGAAACAAGGAGAGAGTAGATCTGCATTTGTCAAGATTGGTTAAGTTTTCTGTGTCTGCTTGCTAAAACTAAGAGGCAGAATTTCGTGTCAACTCATGCAAAGTGAAAAGATCCTCCCTCTATATGATTTACCAATGTCTAGTGAGGGCCAAACTGAGGCACAGTAGGTCTTCAAAAGGTAGCTTTTGTGATGCCTTCCCACTTGTTTTTGATGTTCCTCGTTGTCAGTGGGCTCTTCCTGCTCCCCTGGCCTCTCTACCAATTCCATATTCCACCCAAATCTACCCTCCCTGGCCAATCCATGAGCTTCTTTTTCCTATCAAAATTTATCTGTCCTGTGTTCCATTCCCTAGGCACCAAGTGACAGCCATCCTCTCTAAGAAAGAAATTTTGCTGAACACTGCTGACATGTTTAGGATCTCTGACTCTCTATCCTATTTCAGCTAATGTGTTTTCTTATTAGTTCAATGCTGTAGCTCTAATGCTGTGAATTTGGGTCATTTTGACAGAACATGGAGAGATACTTTTAGACATTCAGTACATACCTTGTGGCCCCACTGTGGAGGTGATCCTCTTTCTAGTGTATGTGAAAGTTTAATCTGCTGTCAACAGCCCATAAACAGTAAAAAACAGAGCTACTGATTCAAAACAAAATGAGATGCTTGAGTAATCTGGGGATTCATGAATATCCTGACTCAGATGAGTTGGTTCAGTGAGGGGCAGTTACTGTGGACCAAACTGGAACTCACTGTCCTTTCTAAATCAGTCAGGTCTCTCTATGGAGATGCAACATAACGTCTCCAAATGCTAAGCACCATATATTTTTTATAAATTCCCACCTAAAAAAAAGGCCATTACCCAAACTAGAGGGGGAGTATGATGATGCTAATATATGCTGATGTCTGCTATGGGGCAGATCCTGTATTAGAGACTTGACATCTGCTATGACTCACGGGTGGGATAATATTTGGGGTGGCGGGGCCATTATGTGCCTGGTGTTATTCAAATAGAGAGAAAGAAAAGGGCTTCTGAATACTAAAAGTCTATAAAATCTTCTTGTATTTGTTTTCTAACAAATCAACTGTAGAGAAGAAGCCATCCTATCTGCTTCTGAGCTCTGTAGAGAAGACCTCATTCTTGGACCTTTCTGAATATTCCATGGTTAGTAACACAAAACTCATCTCCTATTTTCAAGATGCTGTTATTTTGCATGGGACAGTTTTAAAGCTGGTCAGTGCTTCTGTTAAGAGCTCTTGATTATTACCTGATTCTAGACTATCTAAGAGGATTAGTTTCTCCTCTCTGTCCCACCCTTGGAAGAGAATGATTTCTGACATCAGAGATCCTGGGAGACATGTGTTAGTGTCCTCCAATGGTGTAATAAATAAAAAGAAGAAAGGAATGTTAAAGATGATTATGAAGGATGTAGCCACTTGGCCAACAGAGAATGCATGGATGGGTTAGATAGAAATATAAAAGCAGTATAACATGTAGCCGTTTGACCATGTAGATAAGAATTTTGCTCTAGGGGCATCTGGGTGGCTCAGTCAGTTAAGCAGCTGCCTTCGGCTCAGGTCGTGATCCTGGCGTCTTGGGATCAAGCCTGGCATTGGGCTCCCGGCTCAGCGGAGAGCCCGCTGCTCCTTCTCCCTCTGCCTGCTGCTCTACTTGTGCTGCCTCTGTATTTCTCTATCAAATAAATAATAAATTAAATAAATAAAACCAGTATCACATGTTGGAACGTTAAAATTAAAAAAAAAAAAAGAATTTTGCTCTGCAAAAGAAAGCCTTAGAAATGTTAGATTCACTCACTTTTTAAAGAGTTTGTTATTTATATAGTGTTAAAGATATTCCAAACACGTAGTAAGGTACACTCAGTAAGTTACTGTTGAAGGAATGGGTTAATACAGTTACTAAAAGGGGATAATGCCATCTCTAAAATTTTTTAAAAAGACAATAAAATGCTTTAACATTCATAATTTACCTTATATGTTGGGAAAAGCTTGTTTTAAGATATTTATTTTTTACCACTGCTTTTGTAGACTTTCTCCCCTTGTGAATAATGCTAATACATTGTGTAAGAACTACATGTTGCTAAGTATACTCTATCAAGACTGTAACTGCTGAGTTCTTGTGGATTTTCTCTTCCCCCCAAAAAAGTTAGCTGTGGCCATTCTGAAATGACAATCAAAGCAGGGAAGAGAGGGGCCCATGATCCATTGTGCCGTCTGTTCTCTTCACCTGGGATCTCACCAAATAAAGAAAGAAAGAATGTACAACCAACTGTGGTAACAATGTCCACTGTACATTCTGTTCAGGCTGTTTATCCAAACAAGGTGGTCAGACTTGACTGCCAGGTTGAGGTTGGATTAATCCCCCCCACAGTGGACACAGATAGCAGAGAAGAGCCTGCCAAAATGGGGTGTATTTGGGAGGGAGGAGAAGTGGCTGGTGACAGCTGAGGTCTTTAATAACATGGAGATTTCATAGGGAGAGTCTTTAGTAGGAAATCACCCAGAAGATAGAGTGAAATTAGAGCAGGGCCTGGGAATGGGGGTGACAAAAGTGGGGGAAGCAACAGGTAGATATTGATGCAGGCATTTCAGGTAACGTGATGGGGAGGGAGATTATAATGACCCATATAGTAGAATGAGTCTGATTCCCAATGAAATGGATGTCTAAAAACTAATTAAGGAAAATGAGGACTAGACTGACCAGGAGCCATTCAGCTAACCTGGTGGCACTGGGTAGGCTCACTCAGTGTCCAGGGTACCAGTGAACCAGAGAAGGGAGGGTGAGTTATACAACTGGGTATCAAAGAAATGCAGACATGAGGGACCCCTCCAAAGGCCCGGACTTCCTGTGAGGGTTTGGTAGCTCTGGGGAGATACCTGGTGTCTCTGTTTCTTAGCTTTGGGAAACTAAGAGTGTCCTAAGATTCTCAGGCTCAGAAAAAGAAGATAGTCAAGGATGTTCTCTGCCTGACACTCCCTAGTTAGTTCCAGGAAGGAAGGTGAAGGTCTGAGGCAGATTGAGGGCTGGATAATACGAATAACTGAAGGTTCAAGATTCATTCATTTAGTACAAGTTTATTAAACCCCTACTATTGCTAAGCACTGGACCCTATGCTGAGGCTTGGGTTGTGGACAAAAGAGAAAAGGTCGTTCTGATGTGGAGTTGACAGAGGAAATGCAGTTACAAATATGGAGTGGAAAGTGCTACCGGGATGCTGGTCCAAGTTTGGGTGGAAACACAAGAAGGGCCGCTAGTCTAATCTTGGGAAGTTAAAGAGTGTTTCCAAGAAGTGACACCTACGCTGGGACATGGGAATAAGGAACCATTCTGCAGATAAAAGGGTGAGTGGAATGCTAGGGAGAAAAGAAATGTCAGGGTTTAGGGTGTAGAGGCTGCACTGTGGTACAGTGGAGAACCAGAAGTTACCCCGTTTCCACTGGAGTGGGGTATATTCAGAAATGTTACAGGAGATATCTATCCAAGGGCCAGATGAAGAAGATCTTTCTAAAGATGTTTATCTGTGCATTTCAACCCACCGCCATGCTTCTTTTACACTTAGAATCCAGAGGGTCAAAGTGCCATCCTTTATTGGATTAATATAGCTTGAATGCTACTGTTGAGAAGAACTGGTTTCCATCCTGGCTCTGTCATGTCCTGAGCAAAGGTGAATGATGCCTCAAACACGTGGAGCCTCAGTTTCTCATTCTGTGAAATAGGAATGCTATTCCTATCTTGCATGGTTATTTTTAGATTTAGAGTGGTTTACACATGGAAAGGGAGGCCATCCATTTGGGGAGGAAGATTCGGTCAATAGAAATAATGATTCATTCATTCCTGTATCTTGTACTAAATATTATACTGCACTATTCGAATTTCTCAATACGAAAGGACAATGGACAAGAGAAAAAAGGGATTTAAAGCCCCCTCTCTAATATGCTGCTAACAGTGGGAACCAAGGTCCAGAGTAATGTGGTTTCCTATCTGTAATATAGGGGCAATAACACTTGATTCCTCACTTCCAGGCATGTTGTAAAGTTTAATTAGACATTATCCATAAAGTACTATGAACTTCTTAGAGGAACGCAGCATATAAATACAAGTTACAGAGCTCTTATTATTCATCTTTCGTCTCTTGATTTATCTACCAGTCCCCTGTAACTCAGAACTTTGGCATTTTCCCCTCAGATATTCCTGAGATTTCTTACAGAAAGAGGTAGGCTCTTGTTCTTTTCATTTATCTCTGGATGTCTGGTGCTTTGAATTTCACTCAGCTTCCCCCAGGTCACTCATTTATTACATCTGATGGATTCCCTTCCTCACCTCGTGTGCTTTGGTCGGAAGATGTTTCAGACCACGGAGACATCTTGATCTGTCTTAGCTTTTTCTTGAACTTTCAACTTTAAGTTTTAATGGGCATCAGTGGGATTCTAGTCAAGGTGAGGTAGCTTACTGGTTATTTGGCCCTACTGTGTATGCATGACTCTAAATCTTTCAGAGCCCCTTGGTTTAAAAGTGGTAAGTCATCAGGATTGAGACAGTGCCCTTCTAAACTGAAGACCGATTTCTAACTTTTTCAGATAACTTGCAGCCTAATATTTTAGGCCTGTCATTTCTGCCCAGTTTTGTTTTTTTACATACAATTCAGCAAGACAGATGTTATCACCTGCTTTCTTTCTACAAGTGGGATTACTATGTACTAAACCAAGAGCGACGTAGTCCTAGAGGACAGCTAAGACCTGTGAACAGTTTCCAGCTCCTGTTTCTCCTCAAATGAAATTCATTATTTTCTTGCTAAGTGCAAAACAGGAATGAATATTATTAATACTTAATGAGGAATTTTGAATTTTAATGAAAATCAACAATGGGATTTTTCAAGGTTGGATTCAAGTATTAATCTCTCTGGTATTTTCAGTGTTTACAACAGATCCTGCCATGTTGTAAACCACAACTATATCGGATACATAGACAAAACACTTTTACTAGGAGTGAGAAAGGATCAAACAATTTCAGTATAACCTGGAAGGTTCCAAAAAAAATCAGGAAGATGCTACATGGATGTGATTTCTACCAAAATTTAATTGGGGCACAACAAATATGATCTAAATTCTGGGGAGCAGGATAGGCGAATGGGTTTTGGGAGGGACTTGCACGATTGTACAATTATATCCATAATATTTAAGTTTTTTAAGAAAAGAAGATCCAAAGCAAACAAGGCAAAATGCTAAGATTGTCTAAGTGGAAAATGCATGGCTATTCATTGTATTATTTCTATTCTTATCTATGTTTAAAATAAAAACATAGTTTTGCAATAGCAGTACTACTTACAAAACTTGTAATTCTGAAAAAGAATAGAATTATACATGTAAATTGGTTTCCACCTTAGGGAAACTTTAGGACTCTAGCCAAGGACCTTGTAAGCTTTCTTTGCTGGTAGCATTTATGGATGAAAAGCTGACACTGAACATGAAAGCAAAAACCTTAATTTGGTTTTAAGAGTGCCATTCAGGAGGTAGCTCTATAATTATTGACAAGTGAAAGCAGAAATTTGCATTTGTGCTTGTTATACTTCATATTATAGGCCCACAGATCTAACCTATTAAAGTAGTTTTGTTTTTTCATCAAAGTAAAATTGGTATGGAACATTATTTAAGTTTTAGGTATACAACATTTAAATTTGATATTTGCATACACTACCAAGTGATCACCACCGTAAGTCTCATTACCATCATTACAATTGAGACCCCTCACCCATTTCACCCACCCCACAACTCCCTGCCCCTGGATAGCCACAATCTGTTCTCTGTGAGTTTTGTTTTGTTTGTTTTGTTTTTTACGTTCCACATATAAGTGAAATCATACAGTATTTGTCGTTCTCTGTCTGACTTACTCTCCTTAGCATAATACCCTCTAGGTCCATCCATGTTGTTGCAAATAGCAAAATTCCCTTCATTTTTATAGCTGAGTAGTATTCCATTGTGTGAAATACACACACGTACACACACACACATACACATGCACCCACTGTATACATACTATTTTCCACAGTGTTTGCACCAATTTTCATTCCTACCAACAATGTGTGAGGGTTGCCTTTTTTCCATATCCTCTCCAACACTTGTTATTTCTGGACTTTTTGATAATAGCTATTCTAACAGGCTTGAAGTGATATCTAACTATGGTTTTGATTTGTTTTTCCCTGATAATTAGTGATGTTGATCATCTTTTCATGTCCCTCTTGCCATCTGTATCTTCTTTGGAAAATGTCTATTCAGATCCTCTGTCCATTTTTTAGGGTTTTTTTTCAATTATATGAGTTCTTTATATATTTTGGACATTAATCCCTTATTGGATCTATGATTTGCAAGTATCTTCTCCTATTCAATAGACTGCCTTTTGTTTTGTTGATGACTTCCTTCACCAAGTAGAAGATTTTGTATTTTGATGTAGTCCCACTTATTTATTTCTGCTTTTATTTCCCTTGCTTTTGGAGCCAAATCCAAAATATACAGGCAAACAAACAAACAAACAAAAACATAGCCGAGATGCTGACAATGAGCTTGTCATCTAGTAGTTTTATGGTTTCAGGTTTTACATTCAAGCCTTCAATCCACTACGAACTGATTTTTGTATATGGTAAAAGCAGTCTGGTTTCATTCTTTTGCATATGACCATCCTGTTTTTGTAACACCATTTACTGAAGAGACAGTCCTTTCCTCATTGTATATCCTAAGTTCCTTTGTCATGAATTAATTGACCATAAATATATGGGTTTATTTCTGAGCTCCCTATTCTGTTCCACTGATCTACGTGTCTGTTTTTTTGCCATACTCTACTGTATTGACTACTGTAGCTTTGTAGTATAGTTTGAAATCAGGGAGTATTATACTTCTAGTTTTGTTCTTCTTCAGGATTGCTTTGGCTATTCAGGGTCGTAAGTGGTTCCTAAACATTTTAGAATTATTTGTTCTAGTTCTGTAAAAAGGGTCCTTGGGATTTTGATAAGGATGCACTGTAGTGTGGACATTCTAACAATGTTAATTTTTCCAATCCATGAGCATGGAGTATCTTGATATGTTTTGTATCTTCTTCAATTTCTTTTATCAGTGTCTTGTCTTCAATGTACAGGTCTTCCACCTCCTTGAATAAATTTATTCCTAGGTATTTTATTCTTTTTGATGAAATTTTGTACATTGATTTTTGTATCCTTCAACTTTACTAAATTTATTAGTTTTAACAGCTGTTGGAAGGAGTCTTTAGGATTTTTTTTAGATATAGTATCATATCATCTGCAAATAGTGAAAGTTGTACTTCTTTTCTGATTGGGCTGCCTTTTATTTATTTTTTTTCTTGCCTAATTCCTCTAGCTGAGAATTCTGCTACTGTGTTGAATCAAAGTGACAAGAGTGGACATCCTTGTCATGTTCCTGATCTTAGAGGAAAAACTCTTTAAGTTTCACCATTGAATATGACATGAACTCCGAGGTTTTCATTTATGGCGTATAGAGGTATGTTCCCTCTATACTCACTTTATTGAGAATTTTTACCATAAATGGAAGCTAATTTTGTCAAATTCTTTCCTCTGCATCTGTTGAGACAATCATATGATTTTTATCCTTCATTTTGTTATGTGGTATATTATGTTGATTGATTTACAGATGTCATACCATCCTTTCATCCTTGAACTAAATCTTACTTGATCATGGTATATGTGACTTTTAATGCAATGTTGAAACTGATTTGCTAATATTTTGTTGAGAATATTTGCGTCTATGTTTGTTTGTAATTTTCTTTTTTTGTGGTGTCCTTATCTGATTTAATACTAGGGTAATGCTGGCCTCACAAAATTAGTGGAAACTTTTCCTCCTCTTAAGTGTTTTGAAAGTTTGAGGAGGGTAAGTATTAAATCTTCCTTGAATGTTTGACAGAATTCATCCAGAAAGCCATCTGGTCCTGGAGTTTTATTTGTTGGGAGGTTTTGATTACTGACTTTCATCTCCTTTCTAGTAATTGGTCTGTTCAGATTTTCTATTTCTTCATGATTCATCCTTAGAAAATTGTATATTTCTAATAACTTACCAATTTCTTCTAGGTTGTCCCATATGCTGGAATATAATAGTTTGTAGCAGTCTCTTATTATCTTATTACCTTACAAAGGATTCTTTGTATTTTTGTGATATCAGTTATAACTTGTCTTTTTTCATTTTATTTATTTTATTTATTTTAAATATTTATTATAATCTATTTATATAGATTTTATTTATCTGAGACCTCTTTTTTTCTTGGTGAGTCTAGCTAAGGGTTTGTCAATTTTTTTTTATATATTTTCAAAGAGCAGCTCTCAGTTTCATTGATCTTTTCTATTGTCTTTTTAGTCTCTATTTTATTTATTTCCACTCTGATCTTTATTATTTCCTTTCTTCTACTAACTTTAACTGCACATGTTTTTATTTCTCTAGTTCCTTTAGGTGTAGAGTTAAATTGTTTATTTGAGATTTTTCTTTTCTGAAGACATTAAGTCTGTATCACTATAAACTTTCCTCTTAAAAATGCTTTTGCAGCATCCCATAGATTTTGGACTGTTGTATTTTTCATTAGTCTCCAAGTATTTTTTTTATTTCTCCTTTGATTCTTCATTAATACATTTGTTGTTTGGTAGCATGTTTTTAATATCACATATTGAATTTTTTTCAGATTTCTTCCTGTAACTGATTTCTTTTTTCATACCCATTGTGGCCCAAAGAGCTGCTTGATATGACTTCAGACTTTTTAAATTTATTGAGACTTTTTTGTGGCCCAACATATGATCTATTCTGAAGAGGGTTGCATGTGCACTAGACAAGAATGTGTATTCTGTGGCTTTTGGATCGGATGTTCTGTATATATATCTATTAAGTCTCTCTGGTGTAATGTATTGTTTAAGGTCAGTGTTTCCTTATTGATTTTCTGTCTGGATTATCTATCCATTGATATAAGTGGGTTATTAAAGCCCCCTAGAATTATTGCTTATCTGCTGTCCATTTATCCCTTTAAGTCTGTTAATACTTGCTTTATATATTTAGGTGGTTCAGGTGCACAAATATTTACAAATGTTATATCCTCTTGTTGGACTGATGCTTTTATCATTATGTAATGCCCTTTATTGTCTTTATTATAGTCTTTGTTTTAAATGTAGCTAAAGCAGTTTTCTTTTCACTTCTATTTGCATGTAATGTCTTTTTCCATCCCTTCACTTTGAACCTACTTTGTCTGTAGGTTCTGTGGTAGGTTCTTTGTCTATAGGTCTGTGGCCTATAGGAGACTGAAATGAGTCTCCTATAGGCCACAGAGAGGTAGATCTTGTTTTTTAATCTATTGAGCCACTTTATCTCTTGATTGGAGAATTTAATTCATTTATACTTCAAGTAATTATTTATAGGTATGTACTTATTGACACTTTGTTGATTGCTTTCTGGCTGTTTTGTTTTGGTTTGGTTTGGTTTTTGGCTGTTTTTGTAGTTCCTGTCTTCATTTCTTCTTGTCTTGCTCTCTTCCTTCTTGGTTTGGTGAATTTCTTTAGTGTTATGTTTAGATTATTTTCTCATTGTATTTATGTATTGACTATAGACTTTTGCTTTGTAATTATCATGAAGTTCACATATAATATCTTAAACATGTAAGAGTCTGTTTTAAGTTGATAGCATCTTAAGTTTGACTGCATTCTAAAAACTCTATATCCCCCTTTGCCATGTGTTCTGTTTTTGATGTCATATTTTACAACTTTTCTTGTGTGTGTATCCCTTAAGTAACTATTATAGTTAGAGTTAATTTTAAAATAATTATCTTTTAACTTTCATATTAGCTATATAAGTGATTAATCCACTACCCTTCGTGGAAATTTTTACTTTTATATGTTTTCTTGTTACTATTTAGTGCCTTTTCTTTTCAGCTTAAAAAAGTCCTTTTAACATTTTTTATGAGGCTGATTTAGTGATGATGACCTTCTTTACTTTTTGCTTATCTGGAAAATTCTTCCTCTAGCCTTCAAGTCTGAATGCTAAGCTTGTCAGGTAGAATATTCTTAGTTGGGAGTTTTTTTCCTTTCAGCACTTAGATTATATCATATCACTTTCTTCTGGTCTGAAAAATTTCTGCTGGAAAATCAGCTGATAATCTTTTGGGAGTTTTCATATATATAATAAGTTGTTTTCCTCTTGCTACTTTTAATATTCTCTCTGTGTCTTTAAATTTGACATTTTAATTATAATGTGCCTTGCTGTGGATCTCTCTGGGTTTATCTTATTTAGAACTCTCTGTGCTTCCTTGATTTGGATGTGTATTTCTTTACCCAAGTTAGGGAAGTTCTCAACTATTATTTCTTCCAATAATTTTGCTACCTCTTTTTTCTCTCTCCTCTTCCTCTGGGACCCTGGGACCCCTATAGTGTGAATGTTATTCTGCTTGATATTATGCCACAGGTCTCTCAATCTATCCTCACTCAAAAAAGTTTTTTTTTTTTCTTTTTGCTGCTCCAATTGGGTGAGTTCTACTGCCCTACCTTCCATGTCACTAATCTGTTCTTCTACTTTATCTAGTCCACTGTTGAAGCCATCTAGTATATTTTTCAGTTCAGCTGTTGTGTTCTTTAGCTCTGTGACCTCTTTGGTGGCACTTCCTTATATTTTCTTTTCTTTTTTTTCTTTTTTTTTTTTAAGATTTTATTTGTTTGTCAGAGAGAAAGAGAGTGAGAGAACACAAGCAGAGGGAGTGGCAGGGAGAGGGAGAAGCAGGCTCCCTGATGAGAAAGGAGCCTAATGTGGGACACAATCCCAAGCTCAGGGATCATGAACCAAGCTAAAGACAGATGCTTAACTAAGTAAACCACCCAGGCATCCCTTTTTTTATGTTTTCTATCTCTTTATTGAAGTTCTCACTGTGTTCATCCATTCTTCTTCCAAACTCAATGAGCACCTTAATGACTATTACACTGAACTCCTTATCAAGTAGGTTACTTTTTTGAATTTTATTAAAGTCTTTTCCTGGGGATTTGCCTTATTCTTTTCTTTGAAATATATTCCTCTTCTCATTTTGCCTGACTCTCTAAGTTTGTTTTTATGTATTAGGTGAAATGGGTACCTATTCCAGTCTTGAGAGAGTAGCCTTATGTAGGAGATCAGCCTTATTGTTCAACCTTGTCCTAGCTTTTGATTGTTTCTCAAAGCTTTGTCTAAGAAACATGATTTGTTTTTGAGAGGTCTTAGTTGAGGATGTGCCAAGACATATAAATGTAAGCCAGATCCTCAGTCAGGAGCCTTTAAGATATGTAAATACATAGCCTTATGGGCCCCCCACTCATGAACTCTAGTGACTTCCAGACAAAGAGATCTACTGGTATCCCCTGGGTGACAGTTGTAAAAATTGTGGTTTTATATGAGTGTTTTGGCTTCTTACTGGTTGATATTAGTGATCTGTAGGAGAGTCAAGGAAGGGCACTAATGTCTTCTTGCCTGTGTTCCCTGGGGGTGCTTCTGTAGCCTCTGGTTATGTGGAAAACCTGAAACCTACCTGTTAGGCTAAAGCTCCAGGACAAGAAAATAGGTCTTTTTCACATGAAGACTGGGGGTGTGTTTCAGTCTGCTGTTTGATAACCTACCAAGGACCATCTCTCCTATTATTTCAGACCCACAGGGTCCAGAAGCACAATCTCCTCTGGCTACAGAGTCAGGCACTCCAGGGGCATCCCTGTGTTGGTTGTGTGTGTCTGCTGGCTGGAATGGGGCAGGCCTTGGCTACAGCACACAGGGGCAGACACTCCTACCAGAGTTAGCAGGCTGGTTGGGGTGGGGGGGGTGAAAATGGTGCCTGCCAGCACCACCTTGAACAAAGAAGAAGGAGAATGCAAAAATGGCAACTGCTAGTGCTTCCATCTCTGGGGAGAGTCCCAACAGGTTCCTGGCTCTCCAGCAGATGCTTTAAGACTAACTAGGAAGTCTCCTTTGCATATGGTCTAGGCACCTTTTGTGTTGTTGCTTTTGTGCTGGGTCCCGAGACAAATGCATCTGCATGTGAACCCATTAAGAGTGGATTTTCTGTTTCTTATAGCCCTGTGGTTGTCCTGAAAGTAAGCCTTGTTGGTTTTTAAGGCAAAGCACTTTGGAAGTTTATCTCTCTGCTACAGGTCTCAAAGGTTGGGGTGTCTGATGTGGGACACAAACCCCTCAGTCCTAAAAGACAAACTCTGTATTAGAAGATCCCTCCTGACCAGGTTGACACCTGGGGTGTCTCAGTTTCTTGTGAGACCATGTTTCCGTCTTTCCTGCTAGTCTGGATGTGGCTATTCTATCCTTTGTTGTGGAGGTGCTTTTCAGCTAGCTTTCAGGTCCTTTACATGGGAATTGTTTCTTGTGTAGCTATAGGTTTGTTATGTATATGGAAGGAGGTGAGTTCAAGACCCTTCAGTGCTGCTATCTTGTATCTCTCTCCTTGAGGTATTTTTCTTAAAAGCATTTGTTGTTTTTATAAAATAGATACACATATAATTTTTAAGAATAAGCAATATAGAAAAAAGAAAGCAATAAATCACTGAGAATGCCACAAACATTATTCTTACACCTTTGCATTCACATATTGAAACAGAAAAATAAATGAATTGTCAAGTGGATAAGAAAAATTGTAGTTAACATTAAACACATTTTGATTTTAAAAACCATAAGTTTAATATTATTTTAAATAATATTTACTTATTAATTTATTTATTTTTAGGAAAAAAAGACACTGTACTAAAACTGAAGGAATTGCTGAACCAGATAAATGAGACTTTTCCACACGAGATATTAATTATATGGTATTACTCTAACTCTAAAAGCAGATTGTGGACTTCTGGGTTCTGGTCTGCCATGTAAGGAGCAAAAAGTTACCAGCTCTCCATCCTAACAAGTAAGAAACTGAACAAACTGAAAAATTAGCAACCTTCTTAGATTTGTCAGAGAAGTGAATCACAGAGCAAACCACAGCCCCCAAAATGAAGAGACAGACAGACAAGCAGGTATAGAGAATCACAACTTATGTATGGGATCAAAAACTCAGAGACCAGAAATTTCTGTGGGAAGCAGTATTAGGGTAGAAAGACTTGAACTGTCACTGACAAATTTCTGGAGGCTCAGTGTGAACAAATCTGAGAGAGAAAACCTCCAGGGGGACCCCAAGTCTCACACTTTTATGAGTTTTATTTCCCGGAGCTCTACTAGGTTCTCACAGTAAAGAGTGGAGAAAAATCCCCTCTGACTTCTCTCAAATCAAGGGAGGAAAGTGACCATTTTGAAACATATCTGAGCATTTAGTTATTATCAAGGCCTGACCACAGGAGGAACTCTTTTATCAGAGCTTAGCCTGTTGGGGTTTATCAGAGCCCAACCAACCTGGGAGGAAGAAAATACCCGACTCCAGACTCCTCTAACCATCCTGTCCCATCTAGAGGGGTAAAAACTGAAAAGCAGGGGCGCCTGGGTGGCTCAGTTGTTAGGCGTCTGCCTTCGCCCGGGTCATGATCCCAGAGTCCTGGGATTGAGCCCCGCATCGGGCTCTCTGCTCGGCAGGAAGCCTGCTTCTCCCACTACCATCCCCTCCGCTTGTGTTCCTTCTCTCACTGTGTTTCTCTCTGTCAAATAAATAAAATCTTTAAAAGAAAAAACAAAAACTGAAAAGCATTTGTGAAGTTCACAGTCTGAGGACACAGGTGCACTCCAACACTGAGACCTAATCGTAGGCCCATAGAACAATTCCCTTCTTTCCCATCACACCTGACCATCATAACGACATTAAAGGCCGACTTCCCTTAGTTTCTTTTCTCATCATGTCCACCTTTAACAAAAAATTATAAAGCACACTGGAAGGCAAAAAATATAGTTTAAAGAGACAGAGATCATCAGAACCAGACCAAGATGTGACAGGGATGTTGGAATTATCAGATCATGAATATAAAACAACTGTGATGGATAGCCTAAGGGATCTAATGGAAAAGTAGATAATATATAAGAACAGATGAGTAATGTAAACAGAAGAATGATCATTCTAAGAACAAATCAAAAAGAAAGGCTAGAAATTTTTTTTTAATACTGTAAAAAAAAAAAAAATGAAGAGTGCCTTTGGTGGGCTTATTAGAAGCCTGGACATAGGTGAAGAAGAATCTCTGAGTTTGCAGTATGTCAATAGAAACTTCCAAAAGTGAATAACAGAGAGATAAAGGACTAGGGAAAACAAACAAACAGAATCGAATGTTCAAAAACTGTGAGGCAACTACAAAAGGCATAACAAATGCTTAATAGAAATACCAGAGTGAAAAGAAAGAGAAAAGAATAGAAGAAATATTCAAAGCAATAATGAGTGAGAAATTTCCCCAAATGAAAGTCAGATATCATGCAACAGAGTCAGGAAGCTCAGAGAACACTAAACAGGATAAATACCCAAAACAAAAACAAAAATAACCAAAAACCCTATACCTTTGCATATCATTTTAAAACTACAAGAAAAATAACAACTTACGCATAGAGGAAAAAAGATAAGAATTACATCTGACTTCTACGAAACCATGCAACCAAGAAGAGAGCACACTAAAATATTTAAATTGTTAAGAGAAAAAAAAAACCACCAACATAGAAGTCTATACAGTGTGAAATCACCCTTCAAAAGTAAAGGTGAAAAACTGTGTCAGACAAACAAAAATTGAGGAAATTTGTTGCAAGTAGGCCTTTGCAAAATGTGTTAAAAGAAGTTCTTCAGAGAAGGAAAATGATATAGGTGAGAAACTTGTATCTACATTAAGAAAGGAAGGGCATAGGATAATGAATAAGTGAAGGAAAAATAAAAACTTATTTTGTTTTCTTTTAATTGGTCTAACGGATAACAGTTTGTTCAAAATAATAGCAATAATGTATTCAATTGTGTATGCTTTTATATGACCTATATTTGTGCATGTGTACACATACACACACACACACACTTCTGTATGCTTAAGTATAAGTGAAATCAATGACAGTAATGATACAAAAGATGAAAGGGAAGAATTAGGAATATTTTGTTATTATAAGATACTCAAATTATTTATGAAGTGGTATATAGTGTTATTTGAAAGTGGACTTGGATTGTTGTAAATGTATATTTCAAAAGACCCAGAATAGCTAACTCAATATTAAAGGAGAAGAGCAAAATTGGAAAACTGACAGTATCTAACTTCAAGACCTACTATAAGCTACACTAACCCTAATATACACAGTGCAGTACTGGTGAAGGAATAGACAGATAGACCAATGGAACAGGATATAGAGGCCAGACATAGACCCACATAAATATAGCAGATAGATCTTTGACAAAAGAGCAAAAGCAATACAATGGAGAAAAGGAGATTTCTTTAACAAATGCTATTGGAACAACTGGACATGTGCATGCAAGAGAGAGAGAGAGAGAGAGAGAGAGAAAGAAAGAAAGAAAGAAAGAAAGAAAGAAAGAAAGAAAGAAAGAAAGAAAGAAAGAAAGAAAGAAAGGAAGAAAGAAAGAAAGAGGAAGGAAGGAAGAAAGAATCTGGATACAGATCTCACACCCTTTAAAAAAAAAAATAGCTCAAAATAGATTTTAGACCTAAATGTAAAATACAAAACTGTAAAATTCCTAGAAGATAACATAGGAAAAGCCTAATGATCTTGATATGACATTAGATACAACACCAAAGGCATGATCCATAAAAGAAAGAATCGATAATCTGAATTTCAATATAACTCAAATTTTCTGCTCTGTGAAAGACAATATCTACAGAATGAGAAGACAGGCCACAGACTGGAAGAAAATATTTGCAAAAGACAAATCTGAAAAAAAGGACTTTCATCCAAAACATACAAAGAACTCAGAATTCAAAAATAAAAAATATGAACAACTTGAATAAGAAATGAGCAAAAGGAGGAACCCAGATGCCTCAGTCAGTTAAGCATCTGACTCTTGATCTTGGCTTGTCTTGACCTCATGGTCATGAGTTGAAGCCCTGTGTTGGGCTCCCCCTTGGTCATGGAGCCTACTTTAAAAAAAAGGGGTGGGGGGCAAAAGACCTGGAGAGATGGCTCACCAAAGAAGATATTCATATGGCAAATAAATATAAAGATGATCCATATAATTTGTCATTAAGGAATTGCAAAATAAAGCAATGAGTTGTACCTATTAAAATGCCCAAAATCTAAAACACAGACACAAAATGCTGGTGTGGATATAAACTAATAGGAACTCTCAGTCATTGCTGATAGGAATGCAAAATGGTAGAGCCACTTTGGGAGACACTTTGGCAGTTTCTTACAAAAGTAAACACACTCTTATAGGATTCAGTAATCATGCTTCTTGGTGTTTACCCAAATGAGTTGAAAACCATGTCCACACAAAAGTTTGCATGTTGAAGTTTATAGCAGCTTTATTCATAATTGTCAAAACTTGGAAGCAACCAAGATATCCTTCAGCAGGTGAATGGATAAACTATGGCATATCCAGACAATAGAATATTACTCAGTACTGAAAAAGAAATGAGCTACCACACCATGAAAAGACGTGGAGGAATCCTAAATGCATATTACTAAATGCTATGGAATGAATTTTTGTGTTTCCCCCAAATTCATATGTTGAAATCCTAACTCCCAAGGTGATGGTATTAGGAGGTGGGTTTTTTGGGAATTCTGAGGGTGGAGCCCTCATGAATAGGATTAGTGCACTTATAAAAGAGGTCTAAGAGGGGCCATTATGTGAGGTTACAGGGAAAAGACAGTGTATAGCCAAGAATTGTGTCCTCATCAGACACCAAATCTGTGGACACCTTGATCTTGGACTTCCCAGCCTCCAGAGCTGTGAGAAATAAAGACTCTTATTTATATTTCCCCTTTTATGGTATTTTTATTGTAGTAGTCCAATCAGACTAAGACACTAAGTAAAAGAAAACTATAAAATCTACATATTGTATGATTCCAAATGTATGAGACCCTGGAAAAGGAAAAACTATGGAGACAGTTAAAAAATCAGTGGTTTCAAAGGGCTAGAGGAGGAGGGAAGAAGGGAGGAATAGGCAGAGCACAGATTTTTAGGTCAGTGAAACTCTTTCCTATGGTACTACAATAGTGAATACATTTCATTATACGTTTGTCCAAACAACAGAAAGTAAATGAGTGAACAGAGAGTGAACTCTAACGTAAACTATGTAATTTGGGTGATAATGATATGTCGTGGTGTAAGTTCATTGACCTTAACAAACGTATCACTGTGGTGATGGACAATGATTTTGGGAGAGGTGCACGTGGAGGAGCAGGAGGTAAATGGGAACTCTGTACTTTCCACCCAATTTGGCCATGAACGTACAACTCCTCTAAAAAATTCTATTTCTTAAAAAAACCAAACTATGGAAAAGCACTACGAAGTTAGAACCATTGTGCTTTTTTGCTATTAGTGGATTCTATATCATGAAAAATAAGCTCTTAGACTTACTTCCCAGCCTCCTCTTACCACTTGATTTTCAGTGGCTCTCTTGTAATTTTAGTACCTACTGATTTTCTCCATAGTAATTTTAGCACATAATTTTACTACGTTCTCAATTCCACTATTTTGAGTCTTCATTCAGTGGGATGGTAACATCATTATGAAGTTTGGTTTTTTTGTTTTTTTCCTAAGTGACTCATGAATGTTGTATTCCCAAGTTCCTTTATGCTTGAAAATATCTTTCCATGGCCTTCTTTCTTACAAGGACTACAGTTTGGCCGAGTTTGACATTTTCAGGTCACCCACCCCTTCACTCAGAGTTCTGCAGTATTTTTGCTACTAAACCACTATGGAGAAGATGGAGGCCAGTGTGATTTTTTTTTCCCACTTGTTTCTGATTTTTCAATCTGGATGCCTAACTTTTAAAATGTTAAATGTCAGTAGCTCTGCCAGAATATGCTTCAACATTAATCATTCAATATAAAGTATTTTATGATATGCAGAGATTCTCTTGATATTAATATTCAGTTGTTTCTTCTTTTGGTTTTTCTTTATCTCTGAAAATTTTTGCTGTTCTCTTTGTTTGGTTCTATACCTAAGTGGTGGCAATTATGCATATGTTGGATGATCTTTGTCCTTGCTATGTATCATTGACTCGTCTATCATTGTCTTCAGTTTAGCCTTTCTCTTCTGTCTTTACCAGAATCATTTCAAGTTCTGTATCCTCGACATCTTTTTGTTTTCAGCTGTGTCTCTCCTGTTTCTTGTTGCTTCTAACTTTATTCATTTTCCATCTCTATGAATAACCGTGTAGGGTTTTACCTCAGTTTGTTTTCTTACCTTCACAAAGGTAAGAAAGCTTTTTTGCTTTACTATGCTATGGGCTTTACTTTCCCATTGGGCTGTTTTATTACTTTATCTTTTGCTTTATTTAATTTACCTTCTAATTAAAATTCATTTTGTAAATTCATAGTGTAAAATATCCATGGAGAGTTTTCTTCTATTTCCTAGATTATATTTTCTTTCAATTTGTATTTTTTATTGGATTTTGTATGCTGTATTTCTCCCTTTCAACTTTTTTAGCTGTAGTATATCCCCTATTTAACATTAGCCATTCTCTTCAGACCTTTTGTTGGCTCTGATATAGAGCAGTTGAATCAAACTCTATCAGGCACCTGGTAGCTTCCCTGAGTTTAGTGTTGCTCTTTAATTTTCTATATCCAGAGGCACCTGGATGGCTCAGTCAGTTAAGTATTAGATTCTTGATTTTAGCTCAGGTCATGATCTCAGGGTCCTGGGATTGAGCCTCATGTCAGGCTCTGTGCTGACAGGGAGTCTGCTTAGGTCTATTCCTCTCTCTTTATGTCCCTCTCTGCCCACCAAAAAGAAATAAATAAATAGATCTTTGAAAAGCATTTTTTTCTGTATCCAGTATGGTGATCCTGGGAGGTGGTGGATGGTGAACACAGGGGAAAACAGGCTGGCTGGAAAGCCCATTAGAGTACCTATATTAGGGCCCTCACCAGCCACTAAGGGCATCTTCCACTTCCATGATCTCCTTGCCCTGATTCATCATAGTTTTCTGAAATATGTCATGCTCTTATAACCTGACTGCTTATGCCATGACCCAGTGCTTATATTTGGTGGCCTCTATTATAGAGGAACTTTTCCTTGACTCTCTGTCAGTCTTATTCTTGACTCTGCTTCTTTACTTAAGGGTTTTAGTAAAAATTCTTAAAACGTTATCAATTCCTTTTTCTCCTCAATTCCACTTCCAAGGGCAGGGCTAGGAGCCATGCTATGCTGCAAAAGAGTGATCAATTTATTTCTTTGGCCGCAGCTCTTAAATTATGTAACATGAAGTTCGATTTCTTTCTTCATTTGGTCACTGCCTGTGAATTTTTCACTGTTTTGTTTGTTCCTTTTGGGGGGATTTTGTATGTTTGCCTCTTATTTTTAAAATTTATTTCATTTGGTGCTAGAAGAGATTAATTTTATAATCCCACTATCTCAGAAGTCTTTACACACAATTTTCTCAAAATCACTTTGAATGGTGATTATTTCATGTACTAACTTTACCTTCCACCATTATAGCCTCCTCAAATGCAATCAATATTCCTGTGATAGTTAATTTCATTTCTCAACCTGACTGCACCATAGAGTGCCTAGCTAGCTAATTTAGTCAAATATTATTATAGGTATGTCTGGGAGGGTGTTTCTGGATGAGATTAACATTTAAATCAGTAGAATGAGTAAAGCAGATGGGCTTCTCTAATGTGGGTGGGCCTCATCCAATCAGTTGAAAGCCTGAACAAAATAAAAAGGCTGAGTAAGGTGGAACCTACTGCCTGACTGCCTCTGAACTACGGATGTCAGTGTTTCCTTCAGACGTGAGTGGAAACATTGCACTTCCTGGGTCTGGAGTCGGCAAGTCTTCAGGCTGCAACTACACCATCAGCTCTCCTGGGGCTCTGGCTGATTGACCAACTGCTGATCTTGGGACTTTCAGCCTCCATAACTGCATGAGCCAATTCCTATTGACTCTGTTTTTCAGAGCACCCTAACTAATAGAATTAGTTGTTAATAAAAAATGTGGCAATGGCACAAATCCTAGCCACTCAAAACTGAACTCTTTTGGAAAACATTTGTTTAACCACATCTAAATGTTAATTTGAATGTCACAGATATTGGATAGCTAGCTCTAAATTTCAGAGAAGCAGTCCAGGTCAGAGATCATAAAACACCAGTCTATAATTCTAGAACCTTGGAGAACAAAGTTTCCCATCACTATCCCACAGATTCTTGCATGCTGAAGTCATCTACAAGTTTGTCTGCCCCATAATATGTAATTCAACTGGGCTTGGAAGTCTGAACTCGATTAGCATGCCCAGGTGCTTCCTTAGCGTACTTTTTTATTTAATACTTTAATTTCCTCTTTGAAATGCTTTATCTATCCTCCCCAGTTTGAAAATTATTCTCCCTGAGGAGAACACAGAAGCAAAATCATGTTTTGGAAAACACATGGGCTTGGAAGATACAGAGTCAACATTTCAGGCCCAGGAACTCCCATTAACTCATTGTGTGATCTTCAGCAAGTTATTTATGCAGCTGACATGCAGCTTTCACACCATCAAGTGGTATTCAATAATAATCAAAAGCACAGTGTTTAATCAGAACAATATTGTGATTAACAGAAAGACACCAAAAGACAAGTTCCTTTAACATTGCTGAAGAATAAACACAACTGACTTCACACAGATGACTTTGTAGATCAGAGAAGGCAGCCTCCTTGGAGAGGCAAGTTTCCCTGATCCTCAAAATCCCATTAAGACACCTTTCCACCAAGATATCCATTGTTAAGACACTTTCAAGTTATTAAAGAAACTTCCTTTGCCATGATCGCCCAATTTTTCTTTTCTTTCCTTTTGATTTGTCTAGCTTCTGAATGTCTTCCTAGATCCACTAGATACAAGTAACTGGCAACAGCCCAAAACATTCCTGCAAGAATGAGTCAAAGAGAGTTCTGCCTCTCAAGGTCAGTTTCCCAAGTGAGCATCTTCTCACGGGTTAAGGCTTTGGGTCTGCTGAAATTTATTGCTCTACTTTCTACTCTTGGGGATGCTATGAGGATTAAAAATTTTAAATACTAGGAAAATAAAAGTTACTCAAAACAAATGTAGTACTCAGCTAACTCACACTGTATTCCCAGTGTTCTGATCAGTTAAGAATATTTGGGCTGCAAGTGACAGCAGCATTCAACTTAATTCAAACAGGCCTAATAATTAAAGAGTATTTATTATCTAATAAAACTTAAAATTCCACAGGTAATTCTGGCTTTAGGAGAGAAATGATCTAGTAGCTTACAGGATCACCTTTTTTCTTATCTTTCCCATGTGCTTATTATGGTTTCCATCTTAAGACTCTTCCTATTGCAATAAAAAACAAAATGGCTACAATTGTGCAAGCCTTCACACTGTCTTCATATCACCTCATCTGAGAGAATCAATGTCTGATAGCTCCTACACTTATTATGGGACTCATACCTTGTCACTGGGTCAGCTCTCCATCCCTGAACTAAATTAGAGGATAAATTGATTGGATTAAGTAAATTAAAACCTATCTCTGGAACTGAAAGTGGGATCATTCCCACACACATCTCATGTATGAGAGTGAATTCAATGTAGGACAGTTGGGGTACTGTTAGCAGGAGACATAGGAACAAATGCTGAGGAGATAATGAATAAATGTCAACTACATGGATTCATTTTTCTTTTCCAAAAAAAAAAAATGATTAAAGTACTTCCTGACTATCTAGCATCAGCCCCTATTATGCTTTTCTTATAAAAGTTCATGTTATTCCCCTATATTTCTCTTTTGGTTATCTGGCTCTTCTCTCTTGATTACTGTTTGTTTTAAAAGCTGAATCTACTAGAGAATTTCTTTTTTTTTTTTTAAGATTTTATTTATTTATTTATTTATTTATTTATTTATTTATTTATTTATTTGCAAGAAAGAAAGAGCGCATGAGCAGGGGATGGGGAGGGGAAGGAACTGAGTGGGGGGAGGGGAAAAGAGAGCCTCCCCGCTGAGTGTGGAGCCCAATGCCAGACTCCACTTGGGACTCAATCTCATGACCTGAGCTGAAAGCAAGAATTAGATGCCTAACCAAATGAGCCCCCCTTAGCCTCCCATATAGAGAATTTCTTATACTCTCATATTGATATCTGTAATTTCTTCCCCCTTTTCTTCCTCATTGTGTTATTCAGGATTATGTGATTAGAATTACATATTTAGGTTCAACTCCCAGCATCTCTTAAATGTGTTTTCCTATATATTCTTCCAAATATCTTAATCAAGGAACCTGACAATAATGACACTTATGTTCTTATTAGGGGAGATATAACCAGTATGTCAGCTAGCACCACTCCCCCTTTCATATTACAGTTGGTAGAGATGGGGTTAAAGTGTCAATGTATTATGGGAATAAGGTTGAAATAAAATGGTATTTTCTTTTTGCTAAAGGAAGAAAGTTTATGTAGCAGCCTTTAAGGGGTCCAAAAAAAAAACCACATCTGATTCTTGACCACCAGCCTAGAAATCTTTCTCCAGATTACTTCCTAGTCCTACCTCTCGCATGACCTGTGTTTTCTATCTGTGAAAGAAAGAGAATTTTGTGCTGGTCAGGAAAAAAACCCTCAGGCTGATTGGTTGATTGTGTGCCATTTTGTTTTATCCACACTCCATTAGCCCAGGTAATTGAGAATTGACTCCATTACTCCATTTCCCTCTCCTATTGCAGCTCTCTCTCTCTTTCTCTCTCTCTCCCTCCTTCTCTCTCTCCCTCCCTCTTTTTCCCTACCCCCCCCACACTCACACAATCTTTCACACTTTTATCTCTTTTCATCTAAAAATATGAGATATTCCGAATCATTCTTTTAGCAGGAACCACTTGAAAACTCTTATTATAGTGATTTGGGGATGCAGGGGGAGTCAACGAACTTTTATTTCAGCTGGAATTTTTGTGGGTCTTAATGAATTAAAGTGCATGTGTGTGTATTCATCGGGGACTCATTATTTTTTTAATTAGTCCAACTTAAAATCTTTAAAAACCCACTGAGTTATTTATAATGAAGTCAGAGGGAAAGTCCAAACAGTCATCCTTCCTATACATACAGTCAGAATATCAGAAAAATATCTTCAGTCATCAATCCCCCTCCCCACCCACCCCATACACAAAACACCCTGACAGGAGTTTCTGAGATATACAATTAATGCTTGTTTCCATGACATATTTAACCATATATTGTGACGTTTCTCACAAACTTAATGAAATTCCATAAAAGCAATTCTAAAATATACATGTGTACCTTCCCTCTCAATTTTTGGTAGAAATTTTCTTAAGAAAACTTCAATTACAATTTCAGTCTGCCTCCTAATGAAAGATTCAGCTTTCACAATTGAATTCTCATCAATGAATAGTGCTTCTTACTAAGTTTCGATCTTAGCTTCGTAGATATCTTATGTTTACAAAATAAAATACTTTCTCTGATCTTTTCATCATAACTTAGTCACTTAGCCATATTTATTGTGTGTGAGTACCAAATTTATATGATTGCAGTGGGAGGTTTGGTCCAAAGCCAAGGGTCAATTAAGCCTTCTGAGAAATGACAGACATTAGCTCCTCACTTAATACTCAACTATATATCAGATTCTTTGTTCAGTGATATTTTGACCTTAAAAAAATAAGTGATTGAATGACAACACTGGGCATCTCCATTTTAAGCTCTGGAAAGCTCGCTTATTTGTTGTTTCCAAATAAAACATCCTGAGTAAATCTCACTGGATTGCATTTCTAGTAAAAATAAGTACTGTCTTTGTTTGTTGCATTTTTACCACAAGCACTTTTGAAAGGCTGCTTAGAAATAGAATGGAGGTATATTCCAAGAGAGTCCATGAAGCCTACCACCTAGTGATGGAACACGACAGAAAAACTGGCTGATAAGATCAGCTATGAGGAAGCTAGAACTCAGTGATAAGCCCCAAAACCAAAGTCCAGCAGACTTAAGAGGTAATCAGAAGTGCCACCAATGGGGGAGAACAGAATAACATTATCAAATCACAAAGCCCTAGGCTAACCATTGGAGACAAAAGAGGATGGAATGGGGGTCCCAGAACATGGTAGAAAAAAAAGTCAAATGGAGTCACTTTGGAAGGGTGAGCTTTGCCATTCCCTTACACCTGCGTGTTATGTTTCATTGGCTACTTCTTGAGCTTCGGTCTTAACAAAACTAATTTGAAGAGCTTACTGTGCATTAGATAGCTTGTTGTTGCTAAAGAAAACACCACAAATAGGTCTAAGATATTTAAAGAAGAGGAGCAATTTGGAGTCCATTCTCTCCTTCCTTCACAAAAAAAAAAAAAGAAAAATGAAAAGAAAAGAAGTTATAAAATGTATTATCCATACAAAGCCCAGCCATCTCATAACCCCTGTGGGCATAATGTCATGTTAAGGAAGCATTAGTCCAGATTCCAAAATAATTGAAAAACAATGTAAATTTTTACTGCTGCCATTCATAAAAAGCGCCTAAGGGAGAACAACCAGAAAAACTTTGGAAATATTTTCTTTCCAATCCTGTGGCCCCCTTCCGCATGTGGCAGCTGATCCCAAATCCCTGTTCCTTCCCCAAACTCCCTTCAGTCTAGATGAATGGGCCTGTCCGGCATCCTGACTGATCTGTCCTGGTGCAGCCTCTTTACTCTGTGGCCCATTTTAACCACTCTGACTTCCTGCAAGTCCCTTTACCAAGATCTGTAGAGCGAAAGAACACCTAAAACCTTATACAGCAAGTGGGAAAAATTCCTCTCCCTCTTTTCCAAGAAGGTTGTTGACGGCGGAGAGACATTGAAAACACTTGTAACTGGTTTCTTTTATTCTGTCTCACTAATAACACGGAGAGCCTTTACTTTTAAAGTAAGTTTGTTAAATAGCAAGGTTGAAAAGGAAAATGAAGGCTTTACCTTTGATTTACAGAGTGCAGGCATAGCTTTCATTTGAAAGACAGCAAAGCCCCAAATCCTTGACTAGGTACATACACCAAAGGGACATAGAATCCGACCTTACAAACACAAGTTGCAAAAACAGACAAGTCAGGCTCAGGGATAAACCAGGGTTAGGCTTCATGTAACTCAGAGCAGATCTGAATCCTCATATTTCTTTTAGGAATTTACTCTTTTACATGAACAATTGTGTCCTTTATGATAAATATTTTTGTTTGAAAGAACTGTGATCAAGTTGAAAAAATCACTCATTTATGTTTCCTGTGCCTAAAATGTGGCTGTTTGGACCACAGATTCCTAACCAAATCTGACTACTGACAGAATGCTCACTTGAGTGATAGGTCATCCCAAATCCAAGAGAATAGTTGCAGGAGTTTAATAAGCATATGTGAAAGTTAATAAACTCTCAGAGGGGCCATGTATTTTTTTGCATTTTTATCAGAGATTTGTTTCTTCTTCATTGCGATGTCACAGCACTCTTCTTTAAAATATGTCACTTTCCTTCAATGCCCATAAAACCTCACATGGTGCCAGTTAACAAGGCCTTTAGGGCTAAAACAGAGAGTAGAATGGAATCAGGGGTCATGATAGATTAGGGTAGGAGCTGCCCATAGAAGTAAAATAATGGTAGAGACACCTGGGTGGCTCAGTCGGTTAAATGTCTGCCTTAGGCTCAGGTCATGTTTTCTGGGTCCTGGGATTGAGCCTCTTGTCAGGCTCCCTGATCAGCGGGGAGTCTGCTTCTCCCTCTCTCCCTCTGTTCCTCTCCTCTGCTCGTGCTCTCTCTCTCTCTCTCAAATAAATAAACAAAATCTTAAAAAAAAAAAAAAAAGTAAAATATAGTAAACGAAAATTGGGGGTGGAGGGCACATCCAAAGAGAGGTATTGTTCTTTGACTTTTTAACTGGCAAACTCAAGAGAAGAGATGAAATGTATAGGCAAGAAGTAGCCCAAGTCTCTGACCTGAGAAATTTGACTGTGAAGGCAATAGGAGGGACAACTATAGGGCATAAACAGATTACTAGCATCAAAGTCAGGAGCAAGGAAGGTAGAGCAATTACAGTAACTATGTGAACCTTTCTTTTTTGGTATATTAATTTTGCCTAGCCCAAAGCCTGGAATATGAGGGGCCCTCAATGACCTCCAGTTCATTCTTCCTTCCTTTCTCTTATTATGGATTTATTTCTGTGCCTAAATTCCTATAACTGATAATGTGTATGCATCAATTTGGTTCCCTGGCTCAAAGTAGATAGAGTTCTAATGACAAATCCCAAAAATTAAATTATAGTTCTACCAGTGCTGTGTAATAGATTATATTAGCCTCATGTACTCTGTGCCTTGAAATCATCATCTTTCAGTATGGATAATAGCTGCTCAGAACTATCCACACAACACAGTGCTTGCAGTGAGACTTTTCAAATAAAACAGATAATCTTCCCTCTTCCACAGAGTCATTCCATAGAGTGACCAGGGAGCATGAGTCTACTCCTCCAGCAAATGATAAAGGGAAGGAGATTGAGACATTGGAAAGAGGATAAATAAACTAGTGGGGTTAAGGTGGACGATAGCCAACGTCATCCCAAAAGCCTTCCCTCTGAGACTGAAGCTTTTTCCGCCAGCGAGTATGTTGGAGGTTTGATCTACTTGGCTACAATTATCTGTTTCCATTGAATTCTCTACTGCAAATTACTCTAAAACTTAGCAGTTTAAAACAACAAACACTGATTATGTCACAGTTTCTGTGGGTCAGGAATTTGCAAAAAACTTAGCTGGGCATTCTTAGCAGGGATGTGTTTGAGATTGCAGATGTCAGCTGGGGCTGAAATCATATGAAGGCTTAACTGAGGCTAGGAGGTCTCCTTCCAGTATGATCATTCACAAGGTCATTGGCAAGACGCCTTGGTTCCTCCCGGCGATTGGTAGGAGGGTTCAGTTCTTTTCCACCTGAACCTCTTTTTAGGGCTGCTTGAACACTCACAAAATGGCAAAGAGAGTGATAAAGAGAGAGAGAACAAGGTGGAAGATGCGGTGCCTTTAAGACCTAGTCTCAGAAGTCACGTGCCATTACTACTGCCATGTTCTCTTTGTTAGAAGGATGTCACTATGCCTGGAAAAAGAAGCAGGCTTCACATTACATTGGGAGAATTGTCAAGAGTATTATGAACATATATTTTAAATGACCAAACTTATAAAGAAGCAAGACTCTTCCTACGTGTGCCTTATACACAGGACCTGGGATTTCCTCAGAGATGGAATTATAATACAAAGTACATGACAATATGGTAGCTGTAAGAATGACGTATAAGGTAAAGCTGGCATGACTAGTCAGTAGAAAAAAATAATTATTTTAAATTATGTTATGTTGAACACATTGTGTCTACAATTTATTAAACTTTTATTTTCCTAAAAATTGTTTTGGAGTGAAATTACCTAGTAAGAGCGAGAGCATACGTCACCTTTTTTCCTCCAACCAGCATTATATAGCTTGTATTTCCTCCATAATAAGCACAAAGACACTGTACGCTTCCCTTTTTATAGTGTTTTTCACAGCAACATCAATTGACCTACATTTGGCATTCTGGGTAATGACCATGTTCCAGAGATTACAAATTTAGTACAAAGGAAGATGGGGTGGAAAAAGGCAAAAGGTAAAGAAAGCATTTGACACTTTTTTAAGAGTGCCAAAAGTACCAGATAATACAGAAAAGGGAATGAAAGAAAACCCAGAAAGGCCTAGAAAGACAGTCACACAGAGGAGGTCTCTGGCAGCAAGAGAACACCAACCACCAGAGACAGGGAGAGTTGTCCAAAGCTCTTAGGGAACACTGACCAGACTGGTAAAGATAGAACAACAAAGATAAAATTTGCTTTTGGACTCTAAGTTAAGTACATGAATGAGGAAATAGACTTTCAAATTCAAACTCATTTCAGGGTAAGAGAGTAGAAGCCATCCATTTTCTGGTCATTTTGAGAAGGCTTCACAGAAGAGAAGTCATTTTAGGAACCAGGATAAGACTGAAGGTCCTGTTAGAAAGTATAGACAGAACTCATGCAAAGATGGACACTCACAATTGCTCCAAATGCCCTGGGGCTGTCTAAAAAATTATTGGAAGTGAAAGAAACTTGGAAAGTCAAGCCCTAGATATAAATTATGTTTGGAAGAACCACTTTCAAGTTCTTGGGCTTACTAAGTGACATAGTGGTTTTTCTAAGTAGAAGTTGCAGTGTTATTATGTTCTTCAAGAACTTTATCAATACTGTACCTGTTGGGGCTTGAAATCTGTTCATAGACAAAGGCAGATTCATCATATGTGTGTAGTAAATTGCTACTGAAGAAAATCAAGGCAACTACTGTTTTTCATCTAGTGTAGAATACTACGTATTCACCGTAAAATGCCCCATTGTTTTATGTAGTACCAATGCTGACAATACATTTTAATACAATTTAGACAGAAATTTTGTCATATCATCCCTGGTGCCTTAAAGAGAACTGATGACTCATAATTTTGCAAAAGGGCTCCACTGCTATTTCCAGTATTTTCTTCCAAGTCACTTATACTCACTTTGCAAGTTTTGATACAAACACTGTTTTACTCAATCAGTTATGATGCTGGAAGCTAAGTAGCTTCTGTTCAAAGTCAGGAAAAAGTTTCTGATAACTTAATGTGTGATGCCTTAAAAAGTAGTCCCACCCAAGGCATGACCCAGTCACATATGTTCCTCATTGCTTTGAAATTTCTTTCAACTGTTCCAAGGGATTTGGCAACTTTTCCTGTCTTTAGTTGCATGATAAGCAATCCTTTTCTTGGATCTTAGTAACAGCTTCATCTGCTGAAAGGCATCTGCCTTGCTTAGGTCAGATAAAGCACATAGGTGTTTCCCTTGCTAGATAATATGAAATTTAAGTCCCTCTTCCAACAACAAATCTGCCCTCTGATTAGTTTTGACATCTTCTGCATATACAGTAACTTCTTTTTAATGAACACAGTATAATTTTGAGGATATCCTAAATTGTATGAATTCAACATGTGTAATATCAGCAATGCACAAAATATAATTGAAATGAAAGCAATATGAACAGCTAAGACCAAGTTGGTGCATGTGTTAATAACTATTGCATGACTGCTGTTTGCTAACACTGATTGAAGGACAGATCTTAATTTCAGAGGTGAAGTTCAAAATAAATACATCTTATAACTAACGAAATAAACTTTTTCGTGAAAGAATGTGAGATTTTTCATGTTGGACCATACAGTCATTTTAGGTATCTGGGGAGCAGATTCCCAAGGATGAGGAGAAAAAAAAATTATTCAACCTGTTCCAACAAATGTGTTATATGTTACATATAACACACATGTTATATGTGATGACTATTTAAATGCAATAACAATAAGAAAGAGGGGTCAATAAAGCAGAATGGAGAGCCCCCAGAAGTCCCTGGGATGTGTATGAATAATATACATGGTAAAGATGAAATCATGAGGACAGAATAATAGACAAATTGAGCAGGAAAAATTAGCTCACCGTATGGGGGGAAAATGTAAGTAAAATCTTCATATCACGCCATACCCCAAAGTAAATTCCTGATAGATTAAATATTTATATAAAAAAGAAAATCATAAAATAACCAAATAATCTCTAGATGACAGAAGGCTCTCTAAGCATATTAGTGAAAGAAGAAATAGATTTGGTGACATAAAAATTAACTTCTTTTTTTTTTAAAGATTTTATTTATTTATTTGATGGAGAGATATCAGGTAGGCATAGAAGCAGGCAGGGAGAGAGGGGGAAGCAGGCTCCCTGCTCTGGGAGGGAGCAATGCGGGGCTCGATCCCAGGACCCTGAGATCATGACCTGAGCCGAAGGCAGAGGCTTTCTTCTTCTTTCTTCTTCTTTCTTGCTTCTTTCTTAATGCACTGAGCCACCCAGGCGCCCCATAAAAATTAACTTCTATGCATAGAAGAATCTTATACATAAAAGGCAAGCAACAAATGGACAAAATGCTTGCCACATAAATATGATATAATGGGCTGGTATCCTTAATATACAAAGATCTCTTATAATTCAATAAGAAATAAATAACCCATAGAAAAGTGGACCAAAAAAATAAACAGTAAATCTACAAAAGCAGCACGGTAATGGTAAGTAATCAATTTTAAAAAGCTAAATCTCAAGAATTTTTAAAATGCGAATTAAGATAATAATGAAATATATTTCATCTGTCAAAGTTTGGGTTCTATTTTTTTGGGGGGGGTTTTGGAAGATCCAATAGCACCATAAATGAGCATATGGAATGATCATTCTCATACTCTGCCATAGGACTGTAAATCAGTAAGTATTTCTTTTTTCAAGGGAAATTTTGAGACTTTTGAGATGGTCAAATATATATATATATTACCTTGGCAGAATTAACCTATTACTCTATAAATTATTTTACAAATTTATCCTGAAGGAAATTTTAGCTATGTGCAAAGAGATTTACATGCAAAAATATTTATTACAATATTATTTATGATGTTTTAAAAAATCAGAATCAATCTGTATGTGCAAAATTACACAAATAATTTTTGAGATGAATAATTAAATCTAGTATTGTAAAAGTCTCTGATGGAAAATGCGCAAGTGTAAAAACTTACCTTTTTGTAAACTTTACAATAACAGAAAAATGGCATAATGTTTAGTGATAAAATCCAGATACAAAACCATATTCAAAAGGTAATATTTCTGAATGTTTGAAGTAATTAGAGTATATGGCAGATAATTTTGATTTGTTTCTGATACTTTTCTGTATCTTCTAAGATTTCTACAGTAAGTATGTATTATTTTTAGAACAAGGAAGTAGGAAAAAAGGAAAGCAATTTGATGATAAAAGGCAAGAACAATGCATTCTTTTTTTATCAGATAATGCAAATGGTAAAAGACACAACACAGACATCATAATAATTTTGATTTACAACTATTTCCTGTGCTTGAAAGAACAAAAATATTATCACTTTATGTTTTGGATTATGAAAAGTAAAAACACAGTATTTTATTGGAATGGAAAAAAGTTAATTTAAATACATAATTTGTATAATTTTACATAGCTATTATGTCCTTTTGAACTTTCATAACATTATTTCATAATGTAATGTCTTGAAAAGACAATTAGCAGCCTATCATATGCTAATCACTCTTTCATTATCTAAGACTTGAAGCACCCAAATAGAAACAAAGAAAATGCAGTGTCCATCAGAGGAGTTGAGATGTTTACTTCTGATTCACACAGACAATATGACACACAGTTGTAGATAATTTGTTTAAGTAAACCAGCTTCCTCTTATACCAGAATTGAGAATACACCAGCCGTGTACAGAAGTGGAATGATCATAACCAGGGGTGAGTTTTCTATAGGAGGGATTAGAGAATAAACTTGTCATCTTTACAGGTATGGCTTTTCCATCTGGTTCTTTTAGGGAATCCCAACTCTGATTACCTTCTCCAGGATGAAGGCGAGATTCAGCCTACATACCTGGGAGTTATTTTGAACATTCTGCCACTTTTGTCAGCTTGCTGTGAGAGACAAAATTTTCTTTCACTTTTTACTGGATCCCCGACACAGAGAAAGGATTTAAAAGGTCTCCCCAGAGTCTTGGAGGTTGAATGCTTAGGTGGTGTTTAGCCTTACTCTTGGACACTGAAAAACAGTATTTTTTCTAAGGGGCGGAAAACTGAACGAACAATTCGTCTTACTTTGATTGATGGATTTATCAATAGTCACAAAGCGGTTATGTAAGTAATGTAGTTTCCCCAATTGTATTATTAAATGACAAGTACTGGGAAGAAAAAAAAAATCACTTTTAGCAAGCAAATACAAAACTTTAAAACTGTTTCAAAGTAGAGGAAAATTGAGTGGCTGTTTACCTTTGCCTCATGCTGCAAGATTTAACACACTTCTTTTTTTCCAAAGCCACACAATTTTAAAGTGATGTCTGTCTGATTTAATGTGTTTAAGTCAAAAGATTCCCCCAAACATCTCTCATTTGAAACCACTATCTGGGTGGCAGTAACAATGGCATCAATTACAGAAATGTTACTGACAACAAAAACATTCAATTCACCAACAAAGGTCAGCAGTAAATCTCTTTAAAATATGTATAGCTCATAAAAGTAATGGGTTTGCAACTGTGGTGGAAACAGATGTTCATAAAATCAGCATTTAAACATGAAGACACGGTAAAATAAATGAAGATGAGATTAATTTAACAAGTTAATTCCAAAACGGAATGGGGGAGGAAATTAACAGTAAGACATGCTACTCCAAATGAGCCCAGTTGCTTCGCAATCAAAGCTAAGACTATTGTAGCAAGCTGAACAGGAGAGCCGACAAAGGGTTTTGTGTAAGGAGTATGGCACAAACATTTACTTTATCCTGTTTTATGACTGCAAATTGCTCTGTATTCTCAGATTGTA
This sequence comes from Procyon lotor, assembly GCA_028646535.1. NCBI lineage: Eukaryota > Metazoa > Chordata > Mammalia > Carnivora > Procyonidae > Procyon > Procyon lotor. The sequence continues at coordinate 15,470,232 of CM053615.1, forward strand.
TCAACATACATAACATAAAAAAGAAAGAGACATTTGGTCAGTTTCCTCTCGTCATCAGGTGGAGATGAGGGAGTTTGATCTCAACTGACTTAATTTCAGTCTTGCTAAAACCCCCACAAAAAAAGGAAAAGATACTAAAACCATCAACAACTCTTATTTTCAAACGCCAAGTTTAGGGGCACAAAGGCAGCCCCGGAAACACAGTTGGAGTTCTGTGGAACACCTAGGGAATATTTAAGAATTTCTTTGTCAAGCAGGTGCGAGCAATTATCCAAGCCTCACAAACATGCGCCTATAACCCAGCCCTCCCCGCATTTTTTTTCTACCAAGAAAGGGATGGCGTAGAAGGGTCATTTCTGGGGCAGGAAGGCTGCACGCTACTTTACATATCCACACACAAAGCTCGACCCTGAACCCTGAGCCATTTCCCATTAGGCTCCTGGGTGTGAAGTAAATCTTGAGGATTTTTGAAGTGTGTTCTCACCACTCCTAAGCAGCAGGCAGAATTTGGGTGGCCTTGCTGGGTTGGGCCCTCCCACTGTTGGCTGCAGTCTTTCTTGTATATACGGTTGAAGGGCGTGAGGACAACGCTGGTCTTAAATCTTCATAAAATCAAGACAGCTGTGACTCAGGTTTGGTTTGGCCTGCTCACGTAACAGAAACACAGCCAGGAGTGTTTTGTAAAAAGTCTCTGTCATCGCAAAGGAATAGAGAAGTTAGAACGAGGCTGGGGCAAGAAGAACTCAGCCCCAAAGGCAAGTTTCTGAAAATTAGGCTCTTGGTGAAAAGTTGATTTATACTGAAATAATACTTTCAGTGCCCATTATCAGATCAGCTTCTCCGAAGACTGGAAAGCTAGCTCTTGCTAAAACACAAGATTTATTTGGGGCCTTTATGATTTTTGACATAACTCACTGTGTAGTTCAACTTGGCCAAATCAGTTGGCATCGATATAAACCTTCCAACAATCAGAAGCCAGTCTTTAAACAAAATCCAGGTCTAAGGCATCCAATAATGAACCGTGTTGGACTTCGTAGTTGATGACACACTTCTGTATGCCTGTTTTGACCATACAGTTGACCGCATTAAAACTGAACAAAAAATACCAAACCGGTAATTTTTCAGTCTAACAATTTAAGTCAGTATAGCTAGTTAGTGTCAGTTAACAAATATGTATTGATCTAGTACTATGAGTATTGCCCTAACATAGATATGATGGGGGTGGATTGCTGGAAAAAGAAAGAGAACGAAAGAAAAGAATATTCTTCTTACCCTCAGGAAACCTACCATGTAATGGAGAAAAGAAAAAGTGTCCATAGGAAACAATCTGAAAATAGTTTATTTCTTGACAAAGTATGTATTTTAAAATACTAGAATACATTTTATTTTATTTTAGAAGTCATACAGGTTCATTATAAACAAATCAAAATGCTCAAAAGGACAGAGAGAAAAAATTTTAAATTACCGCCAGCCAAAGAAAATCAATTTTAATATTTTAAAATAAACTTCTTATTTTCAGATAGTTTTAGGTTTGCAGAAAAATTGTGAGGAGATGATACTGAGGGTTCCCATAGACCCTACACTCCGTTTTTCTTATTATTATCTTATATTACTCTAGTGTATTTGTTTTAATTAAGAAACTAATAATACATGATTATTAACTAAAGTCTCTACTTTATTCATAGTTTTCTTTTCATTTTCTCTACTACTTTTGCAGTAGAGCCCTTAACATATTTTTTCCACCTTTAAAATTTAAATTCAATTAACTACCATATAATGTATTATTAGTTTCAGAGATAGAGGTCAGTGATTCATCAGTCTTATATGATACCCAGTGCTCATTACATCCCATGGCCTTCCTAACATGAAGAAGCCCTTAACATATGAGTCCTCTCAAGGGTCTTTGAGCTACAACCCACTGTTACTATTCTGGAGCCCACTGGTGTCATGGTAAGGTGTGAGAAAGAGGAAGTGTCCTAGAATCTTATGATTCAATCTCAGTTATTCAGTGAGCCCCTTCTGTCCATGAAGGTCCATGACCTTCACAAGTGATTCTTCGGTGCTGTAGCTTTTTTGTTTTATCCTACCTTAGATTTTGTCGGAAGTCTAGAAGAAAGTGGGGTGGGAGGAAATCTCTCCTCCCAGTCGGAATAAAGCTCTGGTGGGGAGGAGGCCTTTGACATGGAGAACCCTCTGGGTATGTTTCACCATGATTAGTCTCCCCAGCTCTCAACAGAGCCACGAGGTAGCTCATTCTTGGATCTTCACTGCGAGAATCTGGTGGATTTTCTGCAAGCGAAACTCTAATTAAAGTGTAGGGATCCCCCAAGACCATGGCACCACAGGAGTTTCTCTCTCAAATTAGTTCACACTCCGCCTCAGACAATTTGTCAAAATTACCATCTTACAGCTCCAGGGGCATCTGTTCCAGGCAAGCAAATGTCCACTGCGACTCTGGATTTGTCTTTCTCTCCAGATTTCAGGGTAGTGAGTTGACCTGCACTTTCAGTTATAACTTCAGCTCTTGCCTCGGCCAGTTCATTCAGCTTTTTCTTGTTGTAAGAAGGGGAATGAGGACTTCTAAGCTCTTTACATACTAGAGCTGAAACAAGAATGAGAAGGCCCACTATTAACATTTTGATGAACATGGTTCATGTTTTCCTGTGTGCATATTTTACAGATTTTTAGCCTATTGTTTCTTAAATCTAGGATCAAACTCTACACAATCCTTTACTTTCTCTTTTTTCCCATTACCAAAATAGAGTCAGTACTTTTCCATGTGCCTAAAATTTGCCGATGCTACACATTTTAATGGTTTCTAGTATTCCATATGCGGCTTGTTAAGAAAAATACAAAAAATTGGAAATACTGCAAAAATATGGCACATACTTTCAATTCTAAATAAGGTAAATCCAAAGACTGTAAGAATAAACTGTACTATTTAATAAAGGGTATAGATTTACTGAAGTCACATGTTAACCTATAGATTTTTGTTTCCAGTTGTAATACAAATATTTTCAAGAGGAAATATAACTCCATAATTGAGGATATACTGCTTTGTAGGATATTAACCAGTTTTTGTTTTTTTTTTTAAGATTTTATTTATTTGACAGCGAGAAACACAGCGAGAGAGGGAACACAAGCAGAGGGAATGGTAGCGGGAGAAGCAGGTTTCCTGCTGAGCAGGGAGCCCGATGCGGGGCTCGATCCCAGGACCCTGGGATCATGACCTGAGCTGAAGACAGACGCTTAACAACTGAGCCACCCAGGCACCCCGGATATTAACCAGTTTTAAATGATTTAACTAAATCAGCATATTAGGGGTAAGTGGGTTAAGCATCTGATCTTCAGCTCAGGTCATGATCCTGGGGTCCCGGGATTGAGCCCCAAGTAGGGCTCCCTGCTCAGCAGGAGTCAGCTTCTCCTTCTCTCTGACAAATAAATAAAATCTTTTCTTAAAAAATTTAAATAAAAATAAATCAGCATATTATACTAGTATTCATTTATTAAATGGTTAGTAAATGTTCTTTGAGCCAATCTTAACCTCTTACTGGTTCCTCATTAATTAGTGAGTAGAATAAAATCCTTAACATGTGTTCATTTTATATTTGCATGAGATTCCTGATTTTACATTCTTGAAAATCATTCTTTAGTAGGGTTTACCATAATTTATGTAATTATTCCCTGATTTGTTGACATTAGGTTTTTCTCACATTTGCTCTTAGGAATGGCATTGTAATGAGTATAATTTTCCTTGTAAAAAACATAATTTTGACTCATCTCTGATGTTTTTTTGACATAGATTGCTAGAAGCAGAATTTCTAGATCAAAGAATACTGTTAAATTTTTTATTCATGTTGCCGAATTGCCCTTCATGAGGATTATACCAATGAATCCTCTCAGTTGCAAGAATTACAGTAGTGCCTTTTTAACTTTAATCCAGTCTTCTCTACAATAAATACCCTACCTTATTTTAAATAATTGGACATTTGATAGACATAGTTCTTAGTTGTTTGTTTTTCAATTTTGATTACTATATTGATTACCAGGGAGGCGTAGATTCTTTACATGTTTTGGGTTTTCATTCACCCGTTGGAATGTCTCCTTTGAGAATTGCAGATTGTCTTTTGCATATCTGCCTGTTGATACATGTGTCTACTACCTACTAATTCATAAAAACTCTATCTATACCCTCTGACATTTGGTTGCAAAAGTTTTTCATAGTTTGCCTACGGTTCTTAATTTCATTAATGGTATATTTGGTATAGATGGAACTTTTTATATTTTACGTAGCCAGAATTATTTTCTACTTTTTTTTTTTGTGCTTAGAAATACCTATATACTTACTAAGTAATTGTCACTGCTGCTTTCTCTGTTGTCTAATAGCTCCACGGAACTTATTTTGGTGTAACTTGCCACACAGGGATATGATGCTTTCCAAACTGTTAATTTCTTAAAAATTGGTATTAATATGCTTCCTTTCTCTCCAGATTTGAAATGGTGCCATTTAAATCCACTTAATTCGTATGTCTCAATTTTGTTTTTATTATCTTGTCAGTACCATGGATCTGTTTGTTCTTACACAGTACCTACTGTTTAAATTAGTGATGTATGTGCTTTTTAACAACGGCAGTTCTTGTCTTCTGTATGCAGATTTCTTCTCCCTGTTCTTATTTATTTCTCTTTGTCAACTTTAAAGTCAATTCCTAATTTTCCAAAAAAGTCATTTTGATTAGAATTTCATTCTTTTTTTT
>CM053615.1:15475485-15501512 GCA_028646535.1 Procyon lotor
TTTTTTTTTAAGAAGTTTTCCCAAGTGATTCTAGTGGAACCAAAGTCACAAACTATTATCCTAAATTATTATCATACTCATCTAAAATGTACTAAACATTTTTATAGCTTATCACATTAACCAAGTGGGTGAAATGCTATCTGGACACTGAAGAACTTTACATACTAAACCACCAGCAAGTTAGCATGTATCTAAAAGGAAAACACTGAGGTCTAATCATGAGTCTCTAACAGGCTCGACCTCTAACTTAGGTAGCTAGTTTGTTGTACTCCTCTGTGCCTTATTTTTCTCACTTGTGTAAGTTGGGTGAACTAAATGATCTCTAGGAGAAATTTTAAACTCAACCATTTTAAATCGGTTAAAAATGAACAAAGAAATCTAGGATTATATGCAGGTGAGATGCACAAATAGTCTTGTTTAGATCAATGGTGGGATTTAATATAGAGTCTCAGACTCAGATGCCTTCAGGGGCCAAAGAGTTAGCATCAATTTGTGAAGCAGGTAGGTCTCAAAAGTATGAGATCTGTTGTCAGCATAAGGCTCATGCAATGTCTAATGACATTCAAATTCAATTATATAGAACAGTGGTCTCCAAAGTAGGGTGAAGATACCCCCGCAAGTATACCAAATGATCCACTGGGCTGTAATAAAATAATATGCTTTTTCAATATTTAATACATGGAAAGACAATAATGCATATGTAAATGTATAAATTAAAATACCTATATTGGCAAGGAATGCTCAAAGCTTCTTAAGTTAGTCAGTACATGATTTTAAAAGAATGCTTAGACACAACTAATATAGATGAGTCACCTGTCCTTGAACAAGTTACTTAACTTCTCTGAATTCCTAACTGTAAAATGGGAATAGTAGCAAAATTTTCCTTGCATGACTGTGATGAGATTTAAATGAGACAATGCATACAAGTCTCATTGAATGTTAGATATTATTATAACCATTTAATATCCAAATCGGCTCTCTTATAGTCTACTAAATCCATTTCCCATCTGGCCTTTCCATTTCAGATCCCTCTGTTATATTGTTAAGTCAACTGACTTTCTAGAACACAGACCAAACACATCACTGTACTGCTTAAAACACATACTTGTCCATGTGATTGCATGCACGAGTGCACACACACACACATATTGGTGATTGGTTTCCCATTGTCTGCACAGCAAACTCAGTAGCTAGCCCAGCAGTCAAGACCATTCACAAACTGACCCTTCCACCTCCCCTGGCCATTTTGTCATCACTCCTTGACACAGATGCGATGGTCCACTGGTGCTAGACTCTGTCTTAAGTGCACCAAGCATTTTTACATCTCTTTGTTTATCTCATTTAGAAATTTCCTTCCTCTGCTTTTTCCTCCCAACAGAGTCCCACAGCCTGTGTTTGTTGATTACTTACTGTCTCTTGAGTAGGTCTGGTAGAAATAGGAGTAGACAAATTAGAACATATTTGGGATGTCTTCAAAGATATCGAAACTTGGCCAGTTGTGACTAGACAAAAGATTAGTTGTTATGAGACAAACTGAGAAAATCACCAAGCCTGAAGCCATCCAGGTTGATTTGATCACTATCCAGTGGGCCTCACATGTACCATGACACCCAAAGGAAGCTGGAACTAAAGAAAGATAGGTGATGGAAGAACAAGGCAGGGAATAGGAAGTGCTAGCTCTATTAAAATGAAAGGATTGGAGCCTAGGTGTTAAATAGGTATGTGATCATCTACAACTGACTCAGTAATGCTTGGTCTTTCTTCATTTGTAAAGTCAAGGAAGCTGAAATAGAAAATATATGAGATTCAGCTTTTATCATTCTGTCCTGCTCTGTACAAAGAGCCCAAAATTAATTATTACATGTAATTTTACATTTATGTTGTTCAACTTTAACCATGTGTCTGTGTGTGTGTATGTTTAATCCTGGAATCAAAGGGAAGATAATGGTACATCTTTTACACCTTGGACATCAGAAAATCTCTAAACGTAATCTAAATAAAATAAGTGCCATTTTAAAATATCGGAGTATAGATATTCCAGATGGTATGCTATCTTGACTCATTTTTCATCTCTTTTCTATTTATTACCCAGGAGGACTGAGGTTTAAATTCCAATTCGATCGCTTTAGTGTTAAGATAAACAGGTGGTTTTTGGCTTACATAGTGTTTGTATTGCTCTTTAAAAGTTGTTTGAAGGAATGCCTGGGTGGCTCAGTTGGTTAAGCAGCTGCCTTTGGCTCAGGTCCTGATCCCAGGGTCCTGGGATCGAGTCCCACATCGGGCTCCTTGCTTGGCAGGGAATCTGTTTCTCCCTCTGCCTGCTTGTGCTCTCTCTCTCTTTAATAAATAAATAAAATCTTTTTAATAAATAAATAAAATTTAAAAATTAAAATTTTAAAAATTAAAAAAATGAAAGTTGTTTGAAAATTATATTTCTATTCATTAAATCATTTGAAATAAGACCAGACGCTCTCACTCATCGGAAGCCGGTGAAAATTGCTTTGTAAAGTAAGGATACTTTGGGTGGGACAGGTCCTCACCAATGTCTGAAGATTGGGCTTTTTAAAAGTTTAGAACACTTAGAATGCATATGTAAATATAAATATACATAAACTGTTATGAGAGGCAGAAGAGTCATCTAATACCAATGGGTGCTGGCCAGTATGGTACCGCCACCCACACATGGCTAGTGAGTCTTGAAATATGGATAGTCCAAATTGAGATGTATTACCAAAGTTCTAACACCAAAAGAATAGACTACCTCGTTAGCAACTTTTATTTTGATTACATCTTGAAATGATTATTTTGATATGTTGGTCAAATAAAATACATTTTAAAGATTCATTTCACCTATTTCTTTTTATTTTTTAATGTGGCTGATAGAAAAATTTAAATGACATATATCGCTTACATTGCCTTCCTCTGGACAATGCTGCCCTAATGGCCTTAAGTATGGCATTTAGAGTAATGCATACTTGGGCCCTCTATACCTATATTAATCACAGATACAAGAAAATGGAAATAATAATTCTGAGTGATTTATTTTCTTATTCTAGTAGAGCTTGTTTTCTCCTATTTCAAAGTGCACATCTAATTTGGAATGGATCCCCTGATGACATTTCTCCAAAAATTTTATATGTGAATATAATAAAAAAAAAATTGTCAGTGATGTTGAAAGCCTTTCTTCATTAAAAGATTTTTCTAGATGCACTCAACAAGAGCTTTATATAGCTCGCACAGAAAAAGTGCTTGAGGTAGCAGAATGTACAAAAACAAACAAACAAAATGCAAATATGGGAAATAACAGAAGTAGCCTGAGCTATCAGGCAATACTTTGTTGCTTCTAAGTCAAAAATACACACTTTTTGTATTTAATTAGCGATTGAACACCTAGACGCAGGAGGAGACTTAATCTGGCTTAAAAAGTGACTTCCTTTCACATAAAAAAAAAAAAAAAGAAAGAAAGAAAGAAAGCAAAAGACCTCCTTGAAAAGTTCTGGCCCTCTTGCTTAAAAAATGACCCAACTTGACTCAGACATAAATTATTCGCAGATATTATTATCCTTTTGTATAACACTTTTGAAGCGGGACAGATTTAATGATATGTGGGGCTAAAATTTTGAAATCCCTGAGAGAATATTTTTCAAAACAAAGGTTTGGATCTGTAACTAATTAAAACAGACTTGTGTACAGGGATTCAAGTTCACATTAAAACTGTCCAATGGCAAAGACCTTTCACATTTTGGAAGACATAACTTTGTTTTTCTCTTTCCCTGTTGTTTCCTTTAATGACTGGTAATAAAACAGAAGGAAATACATTTTAGCCCTAAGACACATCTGGAAATGATATTTCAAATAATCCTCCCATCGGTCCCCCAGAATGAAGTTTAAGCACCCTGGTGACCTACTTCCCTTACCTCTGGAAACTCTCGAGATGAAATCAGAAGGGTATTGATAGTACTGCAATTTCCTTGGGGCTCGGGGAAAATAAATATGCATTCCTCTCCTTTATAACTCAGCAGTGGTTACACCCACATTCATAACAGCACAATTCACAATAGCCGAAAGGTGGAAGCAACTGAAGTGTCCACGGACAGATGAATGAATAAACAAAATGCGGCATGTACATGCAATAAAATATTATTTAGCCTTACAAAAAAAGGAAATCCTGCCACATGCATCAACATGGATGAACCTCAAAGACATGCTAAGTGACATTAGTCAATCACATAAAGACAAATACTGTGTGATTCTGCTTACAGAAGGTATCAAGAGTAGTCCAGATCATAGAGACACAAGGTAGAAAGGTAGTTGCGGGGGGTTGGTGGGAGGAGGGTTATTGTTGAATGGGTATAGGGCTTCAGTTTTGTGAAAAGAAAAAGTTCTGAAGACTGGTCACACAACCACGTGAATAGACTTAACACTATTGAACTAGACACTTATCAATGGTTAAGATGATAACTTTTAAATTTTATTTATGTGGGTTTTTTTTTTAACCACTGTTAAATTAAAAAAAAAAAATAACAAGCTCAGCAGCAATGCTTTCTTTCTTTAATTCACCTATTTAGCTGGTTGGGCCAATGATACTTATGATCTTCAGAAGACATCAGAATCTTCTTTGGCAGGGAAGTTCATCGAGTATTCAGTATTGGAACTCAAAGGCCCTGGGACAGCTAACCCACACCCACCATTGTTCATGTTAGTGCCAGGAGTGAGGTCCAGGGAAGCAAGATGGCTTTGACCTACAACCATGAGGTTAATTGGCAGTTCAGCCAGGGCAAAAATTAAATTCTCTCACAGCACAATACTGTTTTCTTACACATATCTGTGACCCCACAAACCTTCACGAATAACATGTTATTATGAAATTTTTTTAATGAAAAACCAGCTCAGGTGTTAATCATTGCCAAGGTCTTATTTTCATCAATTAATTGTTTTACCCCAAAGCTCTTTAGCAAATTTGAACAGAGTGAAACGTAGAAATGATTAGGTCTCATTAGTATATGACTTCCCTGAACTTCTAGACTTTACCAATTCAATTTTTATGGTTTTGATCTTCTTCAACAGTAATGTGGGTTGCTGCAGATTTTTTTTTTTTTTTTTTTTGCTTCTGAATCTTTTGTTCAGAAAGCACTTAAATTGTGAGATGGCCTATGGTAAGGTTCCTTTGACTGGCATGTTTAGAAGGACAAATTTTTTAGGAGTTAAACAGACCATCATTATTTGTACGGAATACTCACGGAAGAGATTAAGACAAAATACGAAGAAAAAGAAAAAGAGAAGGAGAGTGTATGATTAGAGCTTCCTAATTAGGTGTTTTGAAAGTTCAGATGATACATTTAGACCTTAAAGTGTCTAATCCACTTCTAAAATATTCCCATCTAGCCCTCCTGAAGGCCAGGCCACCTGCAAACACAATATTTTTATAGTTTCATTTCCTTTGTTGAGAACAAAAACAATTCCCCAGGTTCATAGCTCCTGCTGTCCACAATGTCCTTGTTCTCTCTCTAATCCACCAGAGCTTCGACTTCTGAGAAGATGCTCAATATGGCTTCCGCTTTTAATTCAGTCAGTCTCTTGAGTGCAGTGTCTCAGTAATATTATTATTATCTTGCTCACACGTATTGTCATGACAACTCTGTAGAACCACAGCCCTCCACCTCTCCACCCAAGTGACCTGAGCATGCCACAGTGAGCTCAGAGGTTACCATGGAAATTTTAAATTGTTGAGAGAGCATGGCAATACTTAGTCACAAGAAATTCAGACACCATGCAAACTAGTAGATCCAGAGAGTTGATATTTTCAACATGAGATTCCACTACATTTCTTTGATGACACCATATCTTTATGTAGCTAGATATTTAGCAGGTACTGTGGTATAAAGCAAGTACAATGCAATAGTCAGTGTGGACCAAGAAATGAGGGTGACAGTGTTCAATGCAATTCGAAGCTTAAGAAGTTGTGCGATGTACAACAGGTGCACCCGCCTTTTTAGTAAATAACTGTGATTACCTAAGAATAAAATTAAATGGTATTTTTGTCTTTCAATATATGTGTACTATTTTTTTCAGATGGTTATTGATTTATTAGGACACAAATACTTATTGTTTGGACTTAAATACTTAATAAACAACTATTAAATATGTAAGTATTTCTTTTGGCCTAGAGACACCAAGGTAACTGTGAACTGACAAAGTTAGGGATCTGCTGCTGTAGGAAGTCTTAGAGTTGATATTGTGGTTGATTATTGATGCCCCAACACACCTTCTGACAATGATGACATAGAGGAATTCTATTACCAAAAAGTTGGACAACAGCGGGGATTGAAAAGCTACTCACAGACACCACTGCTAAGCAATTGAACATGAATTCCAACCTGAAACTTAAATAGATTCTTTGTTGAAATGATGGTTCTAAAGCATATTGAAGAGTCGGCTATCAGTGGCTCTGCTTCTTGGTATCATATACCAAGAAACTGTCATTCTGTTTTAAAGTAAACAAAGTACAGGAGCCCTAAACAAATTTCCCTCTAGCCTTGACATTCCTGATCCTGCCAAAATCCATCAGTGAATGCACATCAATGGGGCACCCGCAACAATCATCTCTCACTAATGTGGGCTTCCAGGTAGATGCCCCTGGGTAAGAATGTTCATTACCTTGCATGTTATCCTGGAAATCTGGTTTCCAGGCTACTGAGTGTGATTATAACATCATGATGAAGTCCATGGAAAGAAGTCATGTATGGATTTCATATGTCACTATCAAAGAGAAAACAAATGATTTTAGATTTCCTAGTATCACATTACTAAGCATTTTCTTGATTATAAGAAGGTCTGAAATGCTTGAAATTCCCTAATTTGATTTAAAACTCTGTTGTCATAATCACAATTCTGTACCAGTGGGTTGCAATACGTCAGCTGCCATTGGTGATCACTTCCGACCATGTTCGGGTTTTGTCTTTCTAGTCCAATTTTTCTCACTTAAGTCTTTTGCTAAAAACCACTTCAAATAGATTTGGGGAAAAAAAGTGGTGTAATGCATTCTGGTAAAAAAAATTATGGTGATGCTCACTGAACTTCTTTAAAGCAGATTGGTCAACAAAAATTGATGTTTTTATCATCCATGTTTCTCCATGTTCAGCAGTAGTAGCTAATCCCACCAAATTGGGCAACTTTTGGAGTCTTGTCTTAATCATCTGCATTCTTAATTAGCTAATGACCAGCAGACACACAAGAATGTCTCCTGGATGCTCCTCTGCCTGTGACCTAGTCTTCATTCATTGTACCCTCAGAGATTTTCTTTATTAAAAGCCATGTGGCTAAGGACAAATGGGCTGTCTGTGTTATCTCCATCTTTATCAGCATCGAGGACGTTCCTTCGATGACACTGGGGTGTCTTTAACAGTAGCAGAATTTTCAGGAATATTTATCCCAAAGCCATCTGGCATTGATTTTTCAGCCTCAGCCCCTGGGATTTCATGAGGGTCTTAACAGGAAAGTAGTAATAAGTCTCTGGCCATTGCAATTGTCAACACAAGTGATACAGACTTTCTACACCAAGTAATGTAGGTAACGTAAAGCAAAGAGCATCTTGGAAAGGGTGTTATCTCCTTAATAGTCAAAAGATTTTAAGATTACACTGAGAGTTTGTTTTATGTTTATAGGATAATATCTAAAGCCAGAGGACCTGAGTGCAATCCTAGTCCCTGAACTAGCTGAAAGTCTGAATAAACCACAAATATCTTCAGCCTCAGTGTCCTTGTGTGTGAAATGGGGATAACCTTAACACCTAAATCACAGTGGTTGGGAAACTAAATTTGAAAGTGATATTCAAACACAAGTTACAATTATCTAAGGAGGAAACTGGTATTTTGAACTCAGCAGGATTAGGGAAGCTCTTTGATTTTAGCCTATTTGTTGTGTTTAAGTTCTTATTTGTATATTATTTGATTGTGAGTTACTAGTGTAACTGTGATAGCTCTAGAGAATTCTTGCAGTAGAAATGCGCTTCTGTTGAATCCAGTCTTGTTTTACCACTTCCTTAACACAAGTACCTATTTCCTTAAAAAGCACCTGTTTAGCACCTTTGTAATATCTAACATAAAACTAGTGTTTAGGTCATTTCAAAAACCTCATCCATTTTACAAAGATTTCAGTAAAGACAGTGTCACAACTCCATAAACTTCTTTTCTTTTAACCCTTGGAGTTTCACTTTTGAAAAATCTCTTCTCAATTTAAACCAGTTTTTAATTCTATCATTTTCTCTCAAGAGCCAGAGGATTTCTAAGTTGTTCTTAATTTGTTTTCATGGGTAGAACATTCTGAAAGCCTCTTTCCTGATGAAAATTAGTCAACAAGGGGCACCTGGGTGGCTCAGTTGTTGAGCGGCTACCTTCGGCTCAGGTCATGATCCCGGAGTCCTGGGATCGAGCCCCGCATCGGGCTCCCTGCTCTGTGGGAAGCCTGCTTCTCCCACTACCATTCCCTCTGCTTGTGTTCCCTCTCTCACTGTGTTTCTCTCTGTCAAATAAATAAAATCTTTAAAAAAAAAAAAAAAAAAAGAAAATTAGTCAACAAACCCAAACAGGGGGGCAGTCTGAGTGCTCACAATTTTCTGTTTCCACTCTTCCCAGAGACAGCGTAGTTGTTTAACAATTCAGGAGGAAATATACCATCTTCCTTCCCTCTGTCTGACTTTTTCTAATTGACCTAAGATTGCCTCCGTCTGAGGCTTGTTTTGCATGCCACAGCTGACCGTTCTGTTCTTGTCAGCGTCTTGAGAAAGAAGGGCTTTTTTTCTGCTCATTGGCTAATGCAAATCACTTAAATTACATTCTTCCCTCATTGCCCACTCTGCCTGGCAGATGCAAAGACATTGATAAGCACCGATTTCCTACAGTTGAACGAGATAGAGATGCTTCTATACTCTTGACATCAGCTTCAGCCCACCTGACATTTTATTTAGTTTTGATGAACGTTCCTTGTTTTATACTCCTTCTCTGGTCAATTTATTTAAGTTCCAATAAAAAAGGAGTCCCTAATTATGCTCCTACTGTCCAAACACTAAATAATTACTTACAGCAAGCATTATGTACAAGCATACATATATATTTTTTCCCAGATGACCAAGTTGTCCCAGTTTACTTTGGACTGTCTCAATATTAGCCCTGAAAGGCCATCCTCCCAAGAAACTCCTCAGTCCCAGGGAAACTGGAATATGGCAGACCCCCAACCTCATCTTATTTTTGGTTTTGTTTTCTACAGTTTCAATTCCTTGTGATCAGCTGGGGGTCAGAAAGCAGATGAGCCTCCTCCTGACCTCTTCAGAAGGTAAGTAGTAGCCTAACGCTACGTCACATTCACTTGACTTCACCTCAGCATGCAGACATTTCTTCCTCTTACATCACAAGCAGGGGGAGTACACTACAATAAGATACTTTGAGAGGCACATTCACATAACTTTTAGTACAATATACTCTTAAAATTGTTCTACTTTATCATTATTGTCAATCTCTTATAGTGCCTAGTTGATAAATTAAACTTTAGTGTAGGTATTACATATGAGGAAAGAAAACGTAGTATATGTTGGGTTCAGTACCATTCGTGGTTTCAGGCATCCACTGAGGGTCTGGGAACATATCCCTCACAGATAAAGGGGGAATGAATGTAGTTGGTCATCCTAGCACCACTGAGCAGTATGATTAATTCGATCTATATTTAGATCCTCCTAACTTTCTCGAAAATCAGTTCCCTACAAAGCTCTTTTTGTAGATAGGAGCTCTGTATATGAACAAGTTCAAATTGTGTCACAGTGACTCGGGGTCAGAGAGCTCTGCAAGCCTACCCTTCGTTTATGAAACACTCTTTTTCTTAATTCCCAGCATTCTATTTTTATCTCTTTTCTTATTGTATCCCCCTTGCAAGCTTCAGAGGACTGTATAAAATGTGATCGCTTGAATTGTGTTTTTTGAATTAATTGGTTGGTTTTAACTTAAGCAGTCAGTTCAGTTATAAGAAAAATGATTAGATAATGCAATTTAAATTATTAACTGTGGATTTATCTCATAGCAGAATTAGGGGTGATTTTATTTCTTCTTTTCTAAATCACCATGTGCAGGTGTTGATTTTACAAGACAAAATCTTTTAAAAATAACCTTAAAATTAGGTTTTAAGTAATCTCCATTAAAATGTATAACATTCACAGAAATCCATCCATAAGACCTCACCATTTCTGGTCAGGGCTACTGCCCAGGGGAATACATATAGAAAATTACCCTGCTCTTCTGTCCAGAAAGACATCACCATCACACCAGAAAAGGAAGACACCGATCAGTGTCTAAGAGATTTAGAATTGTGGAGCAGGTCAGCCATGTTTGATAAGCTGACAAGGTCAGTTCAAGAATGAATCAAACTCCTGGACAAGATAGCCAGAGGCAAAATGGGATTTGGAAGGGGGAAAAGTAACTATAAAAATAAGTCTTGGAGTATTTTTTTTTATTGGACCAAAGGAACTTTCATTTATTCATATACTCATGGATTTACTTGAAAATATTTACTTGGTACCGTCTAAGCGCCAGTCTTTACATGAATAAATCAGAGGTATACAAAATCATTGCTCTTTCAGGACTTCTATTCTAGTGTGGTAGTGACAATAGATAGCAAATATAGTAAGTATATAGTATTTTAGAAAGTGAAAAGTGCTATGGGAAAAAACAGAATAGGCTTAGGGCCATCAAGATGCAAGGCAGGGTGGGTAGAAGAAGGATTATAATACTAAGTTGCAGAGCAGTGAAGGATTCAACTAGTAAAAGTTCTTAAAAGGGACCAGGCTTTATCTAGAAGAAAGTGAATGAAAACAATGACTTTGCAAAAAAAAGCACTGGGATTCCAAATGCTGGTTGACATCTAACCTGTGAGATAGGACAAAAGAGGGGCATTGAGTTAATGTCAACCAGATCTGCCCAATTTGGGCCTCCTTACCT
The DNA here is from genome assembly GCA_028646535.1 of Procyon lotor. Classification (NCBI taxonomy): domain Eukaryota; kingdom Metazoa; phylum Chordata; class Mammalia; order Carnivora; family Procyonidae; genus Procyon; species Procyon lotor. The sequence goes on from CM053615.1 coordinate 15,486,468, forward strand.
TTAAAACTTGTCTGTTCCTATTACCACAGCTGTAATGAGCAAGGCAGTGGTGTTAATAGTTTCTGGAATATCATGGTAGGCAACTATATAGAAAATTTATTTTGTATAGACAAGCATCATCTAGCATTTTCTACTGCAACCTAAGGTAATATGGAACCCATTAGGGCCTTCCTAATGGAGCAAATGGGTTTCTATTCTCATCCTTTTTTTTTCTTAGCCTGATATCAAATGCTACCAAAAAATAATTTTAGTATTTTAATTAATGATTGACTTTAGGGTATGCGTGAATACATTTGTGTGTTGTAGAAGTGAATAACAGAATCAAAAAGATTTTAAACTATATAGATAAATGAAGCCATTAAGTCCATAATAACAAGAAAGTGCATCATGGAAGAAAAAGTTGTGTTGGCAGTAACCCGGCATTTTAATAGTTAAAATTTCCTATGTTGAAATTGTCTTGAAGTTCTGCACAAAAATGCAGAGAGGATATGTATCGATAGGATGAATGAACGAGTGAGTGTAGAGAAGAACATAATAATGACTCTAAACCCTCATGCATTATGAAAACCGTACCCATATATCCACTGTTGCTTTTTATTAAGAAAACTGAGCCTCCCAGAGGAGAAACATTATATAAATTGTACTGTTTAAAAATTGCTGTGTTCATTATGAGGAGCTTAATTATTGTCATCATTTACCCCCAAAAATCAAAGTCTTGTCAAGGAATTCATAATAATGAATGTTTCTCATTAAAAATTAATGAACAAGTGGCTGATTCTGAAGGTATAAAGTCTGTGGACTATCATTATTTTCCTTTCTTGTTTAAAAGAATTAATATTCATGCAAATTAGATCCAAATGACTACAGTTTAGGTGGTTACTTAGTACTACAGATTATGGATTTGTTTATCACCATAGAAGCCAATTATATTTGTCAGCATAGGCTAGATTATACTGTGATAAACCAACCTGGAAATCTCAGCGGCTTAAGAAGACAAAGGTTTCTTTATTGCTCTGGCAGAATGCACTGTAAATCGGAGTACCTCTCAAAGCCACGCTCCTCCCTACCATGACTCAGCAAACTATTAGCCTTTCATTTTAAATCTCGGCCACTTCCCCACTTTTGGGATCATCATGGAACAGAAAGAGAGAGGCAGAAGGAAGGCTGTTCATCAGCTCTTAAGAGCTTCAGCCTGAGGTAGCACATGTCACTGCTGTTCACAGCCCAATGCCACGTGGTTTTGACTAGCCCATCTGGGCTGTGCAGGGGGAAACAGACGAGTATTCTGTGAATGATAGTGAGCCTACAAGAGCAGAAGCAAATCCCAAAGAAGAGATTGGTAAAAAGCATATTGCCTACTAGATAAGCTCTGCTCGGAGTTTTTTGCCCAACACCCGGCATGAGGGAGAGGGCAGAACATTCCAAAACACATCTGAAAACATTTCTGTATCTCGAAAACGGTGAAGTAACGCTCAGATCCCTTAGTTCGCGATGTCATTGCCCTTGCATTCCTGTGATCGGAAACACATTACAATAACTGCTCACGGTCCAAGACGGATCAAACCATCAGTTTAAAAAAAAAAACCCATCTCGCAAAGGGAAATGGAAGGAGTTACTTCTTTGAGCGTGGGGTTATCAACGGCCCAGGCAAAGCCCTGCTCCTCGGGGGAGGTACTGCCTTCCGTTAAAGGGAGGTACTGCTCCCTTGGCCAGATTAAAAAGGAAGACGGTGCTTTCACTGGGAAAGAAAAACACTTCATTGTGAAGTCTTGTTTGAGAACACACACAATTTAACTTCCCGTTCTCCTTCATCCCTAGGCTAAAACAGCAAATAAATGAAGGACTGAGTTAATTAAATGCATATTTTAACAGCATTTATCTGGCATTGATTGGCTGAGGCCACTTACAGTAAAGTGTGGAATAGTTAATACAAGTGCTGGCCATCTCCTAAAGGAGGTGACCTCAAGGTTATATAATTGTAGCAGTAATTTATTTAGCTTAAAATGAATGTGTTCTCAATTAGGTTGGTAGGCATTATAATAACACGAGCAGGATTTATATTTGCTCATGTCTTGGCTGTGAGGGTTGAGTTATTGGATTTGTTTGCCTATATTTAGTCCTCCAATTCAAGATCCCTCCCTCCCAGTAAAGATCAGGAGGCTCGTTCTTGCTGATTAATAGAGGCCCAGTCTTAGTGTTGCAGAGACAGGCCTGATCTCGCCGGAGGACACAGAGGAGCAGACACATAGCAAAGCCACCGGAAGTCAACATGATCTGGGGGGTTCTGCTAGTGGGAACTGTTTCTCCCCCACGGCAGATCCATTGGCATCTTAAATTTGCCCCATAAATTGGCGCTTAATATGAAGATACATCGCCGCTGGGGCACAGTAGGATTTACTGCAGGGCTGATGTGGTTGGAGTTCGTGTTTTAGAAGCACACCTTCTCTTCCTGTACTCTGCTAGACCTCCGAGGCAGAAAAACTGGTTCTCTGTAGCAGAAGCAACAATCATCCATGATGCTCTACTCTCACATTTGAACTTCCGATTCTATTTGTTCAGATAGGGGAGCTGAAATGTCTTTACCTTTCCTTGGTCAGATGCAGTAAAGAAATTTTCAGAGTCTTTACCAACCCCAGCCCCACCCAGGTCTCTGAATTTTTCAACCTTTCCGTGCACGCCAAGTGTGAAACTGGTAATTCTGTATGAACAGATAAAATTGATCATGATTATCATTTTCATTTATTTACAAGCTGTCAGAGATGAGGGGTCAGTGGCTCACAGGGTCCCACAGAGACTGATCTGGAAGGGCTCAGACAGTAGATGTCTCTATTAGACTCTCATAATCATGAAGTATTCATGTCCCCCTGGGAGGGTGCCAGCCCTCTAAGGATGAGTGTAGCCTGCTTGTAAAATGTGTATTTTTATCCAAAAATTTTAAAAAATCTAAAAAGGAAATCTGGCACCGGTTGCCCTTGTGTTCTAGTTTAGGCTGTTAACTTCACAATGCAGTTTCTGTTTAGATCAACCAGTGGGGCAGGAGGGCCCACTCTTTCCCCTGATGGATGGAAGGTTCTGTCCCGTGATAGCTCCCCACCTAAAATACTACCTCTGTGCAACCTTCCTTCTCCAGGGAACTGAAACTAACACTCACCTCACTGTCTGCTCTGAGACCATGTGCTTTGCAGTGAGGGCTTTCACCAGCACAAATTTATGGTCCTTGGGAAGAGTAGAGAGACCTTTTTTTTTTTTTTTATTACGTATGCAACAGATTCAAGTAAGTGATCAAACCTGTGAAATTGCAGAAGATGAAAACTGTCACCGAAGCAGGAAATCGTGTTGATGTTCTCCAAAGCAGAGTGCTCGCCACCCGCTCATTTTTATTTGAGGTACTTAGTGGCTTTGCAACCCAGAGAAGTTTGTTCAAGTATCTACTGGCACAAAAGCAGAAGAGAGGAGCACTTTATATTTAAAGGTTGCATAACAGGGGCGCCTGGGTGGCTCAGTGGGTTAAGCCTCTGCCTTTGGCTCAGGTCATGATCTCAGGGTCCTGGGATCAATCCCCACATCGGGCTCTCTGCTCAGCAGGGAACCTGCTTCCCCTTCTCTCTCTGCCTACTTGTGATCTCTCTTTCTCTCTCACTTTCTCTTAAATAAGTAAAATCTTTAGATAGATAGATAGATAGATAGACAGACAGACAGATAGATAGATAGATAGATAGATAAAGGTTGTGTAACCAAGTCTCGGGTCCTGTGATACCTCTAATCTCAGGAAACAGTGTCCAGTGGAAAGAAAATTGGACTGGGTATTAGGAGATCTGTGTCCCTCTTTTCATTCTCTGTGTGATGTTGAGTTACTTAACCTCCCTGATGCTCTGTGGCATAGGGACTAGAATGAGAACAAAGGAAGACAAACTTCTTTTTTTTTTTTTTTGGAAGACAAACTTCTTGAAAGAAGTTTAAAAATTCTTCCTTCTCGGGATTTTCCCAAGGTATGAATAAGATACTTAATCCTCCTGGATCACGCTCAAATGCTGTTGATTCTTCCCCCTACTTCTTTTCTCATTGGTCTGGTCAATCGAAAGTCTAAGAATGCTTTTTTTAAAGAAAATTGATGAGGGGATTTAATAGGTAAAATGAAGCTTTGGGATCATTTGAGCATATCAGAGATTTTTATTTACTGTGCCCTCTAACACCTTCTTTATTCCAAACATAGGATAGGTATTTAGAGTAAGAAGGACGACACAGATTACGAGTTGGATTATTCATATCCTCTTTGATTTGTAAGCTGTTGCTCCAGCTCTGTTTTCTTAGCTGTTAAACCATGATGGAGGAAGAGTGTCATTTGCACCAACAAATGTAACATACCAGAAGAAAGCACGACTAACTCCTCCACCATCCATGCATTCATTGCCCATTCATTGGTGTGTCCACTGGGAATCTCCTTTATGCTTGACCCCCACTGATGGGAGGTGCTGCTCACATCCTAGTTTCTTCTCACATCCTGTCAGGGGACCATTCTCCTGTCTGGGAGGAACGTCTTCAGGTGAATACCTCGAATGCTAATGGATACATTGGATGCTACTTAGAACTTAAAGCACTGAGAGAACTCAAATGAGGGGATTTCACACTCTCCCAACTAGTGAGGGGAATGTGGGTCAGAGAGAGGCCCCAAATAGAATTAATGTCACAGATGGGACTCAGTTGATAAAAGGAAAAGTAGCTGGATAGTAGGTGAGGGGAGAGGAGGAGGACGTCTTAAGTACCAAAAATAACAAGAACGAAGGAAGGCAAACTTTCAGGAGGAAGTTGAAAAGCTTCCCCATACTTCACTTGAAAGAAATTGTCCTGCAATTGTGAGAGCATTCATACTACACACAGATGTGTGGGGAAAACAAAGATCCTTTATTCCCTAAGGCTGTTATGATCTTCATGGGTAGTAAAGGGAAGAAAGATAAGCTATTTAAAATCTGGTCCAAAATATTGCAGATTTTGACTCAGCCTCTTTGCAAGAGCTGGTCAGTCTTCCAGAATTCTTCTCTTTTCCCTGATTCTATCCTTCCCTAGCCTCCGATGAAGATTCCTTTGCACAGAAGCCCTGACTTTTGATCCAGCATCTCCTTCCTCTTCAAAGGCAAACCAGCCAATAAACGTCTCAAGACAGGAGGGCCAGGCACGGTGGGACCCTGTCCATGCAGTGCCCCACGTTCCTCCCTCCCTCTTGGATCAGCAGGTGGCAGGGTGACATCTGTCCTCCCTGCTTTCTGAGGTGCATATGTTCCTGAACTGGAGTGAGGGAGACTTGCCCACCATAGAATACAAAAGGAGAGGTAATTTGAAAATAGCATACCTGTTTCAAAACCATGCAAGTTAAACAGAAAGTTCTTTCAAAGCACTTTTAAAAATTCCCTCTTTCGTCACTACAGACGGGCCAGGGTCAAGTTTGTACTTGTTCACATTTCAGACAATCAGCTTATAGACAAGAGACTTCTACTCTCATTGTTTTAGGCTGTGGGCTCCTAAACGGTAGATGGGAAAGCATTCATATTATATAGAAACGTATCTTTTTTGGGGCACCTGAGTGGCTCAGTGGGTTAAAGCCTCTGCCTTAGGCTCAGGTCATGACCCCAGGGTCCTGGGATCGAGCCCCACATTGGGCTCTCTGCTCAGCAGGGAGCCTGCTTCCTCCTCTCTCTCTGCCTGCCTCTCTGCCTACCTGTGATCTCTCTCTTTGTATCAAATAAATAAATAAAATCTTTTTAAAAAAATGCTAAAAAAAAAAAAGAAACGTATCTTTTTCTTCGGCAGTGGCAGGAATACTATATAAAATTGACACTTCACCCAATTAGGTTAGCATCAAACATTTGAATCCATTTCATACTAAAGATTTTTCCCAGTACCCATTTTGTAATGCTGACGAGCCAGGCCAAATGGAAACAGTGCACAAAGATGATAATTGCCACTGCAGCCTCTCAGAGATTCAAAACATTGTTTTGAGAGAGCAGTATCTAGATGAGAGGAACATTGGGGCAGACACAGCTCTGAGACACACATGCCTGAAGTCTGTAATCACTCTGATCAATAGAGTTTCTGAAGTTTTACTCTAGAAAGTGAAGACTTTACTCAGAAGGTGACAAAGGCTGGCTTTGTCTTGCAGCTCTTTTAGAAGAGCCTGGAATTAATTTTAATTTTAATAACTTCATTGGCATGACAGGGCAGGCATGTTTTGTGAAAGTCAATATAACCAAAGCCCTGTGTGGGGATGGATTGCACCGTCTCTTTCCTTGTGCTCTCCTCGGTGACCATGTCTGACTGTGAGACTGCCAAGGCCAAGGCAAATACTTGTTTCCCTACCTCCTCACCCCTCCCGTCTAATTTTCTACAATAATTAGTGTTTGGGAAAGGTAAAGGACTTAAGGAAATATGCTACTCTTACATGTCTCCAGTCATTGGATTTTTTCCAGCTTTATTTCTGTACTCCGGTCAGTGAGCCCAAAATGGATAAATAAATCTACAGAGTTTGTGAATTGGCTGTTTAGAAAAACAATCTAGCAAATTTGTGAAATGTTCTCCTTCTGGCATGGCACGTATAAATATTGTACATTTATGACCATTGTCAATTTGAAGACCTTTAATAGTCATGCCAAGATCGGAACTTGCAATGATGTGAGAAAAATATATCAATATATACAACACTCATATACAGGGTGTCTGTAAAAATATAGAAACATAGGTAAACACATGTAATGCCATCAATGACATTACTAATCCATAAGAAAATTAAATAATATGGAATAATATTAATGTATCTTTGCTAATGTCAGCAAATTTAGTAATATTAATGATATTAGCACAAATACCTTTTCTCACCTATGTTCCAGAATTTATGGACATGCTGCACAATGTGATCCCAAATGTATTTTTTTAATGTGTGCATATATGTGCACTTGTTTAAAACACCAGAAAAATATACAACCCAATTTTTTTTTAATATTTTATTTATTTGTTTGTTAGAGAGAGAGAGTGCTAGCACACAAGTAGGGGGACTGGCAGGGAGAGGGTAGAGAAATAGGCTCCCCACTAAGCAAGGAGACTATTGCGGGACTTGTTCTCAGGGTCCAAGGATCATGACCTGAGCTGAAGGCAGACACTTAACTGATTCAGCTACCCAGGCACCTCTAAGTACAGCCCAATGTTAACAGTGTGTTTTTCTGTGAGGTGAGGTTATATCTCATTTTAATTGTCTTCTCTGTTTCTGTTTGTCCCAATATTTCTAATATTAGCATGTGTTACTTTTGAGTTGAGAGAAAATTAAAAATAAAAAAAGACAGCAGAATAAACCTGGGAGATGAATTCTCCCTGCAGCTACAACTGCTTGGAATCATGGTTGCAAGACTCACACTTTGCAGATAAATGGCATGTTTTAAGGATCTAGGGAGGAAAAAAGTAAAAACAAGAAGAATCAGAAGGCCCAAATGTGCAATGCATCCCCACACAGGGCTTCGCCTAATGTACTGATAGTAATAGTCTCGATATAACCATTTTCTTCCGTAGAAGTTTCTAAGAAAAAAACGATAGCATGGTTTCTTCATCTTTCTTTTATTTCACTTGACCAAAGCACCAAAAGCATTCTGAAAACACAACTAAAGCTCCATTAACAACAACACATTTAAGGGACAAATCACACAAAATTTGCTCTTGGGAGGTTACAAGAACATGCATGTACATTTGCCTTTGGCAGGTATTTTTAAATATGAAGGGGTTTTTCATTCATGTGGTAACAGGAACAAATTATCGGTTAGATTTATGAGAAGGGATTTGAGAGACTATCCTAGTACTCGTCTACAACCAGTTCTGCAAGGGTGTTTGTGTAGCCCGAGTGTGTGCACGCAGAATTATTACTATAATCTACAGCAATGGTCAGTTCCAAGCTTCCCTGTGATAACGTAGATTGAATTATGCGGTCTAATAACTTGGGAAAGAGCTTTATCATGAAACTGGATGTGTCCAGTGGTTTTTATATGGCTCCGACCTCTTATAGATCGTTTTCTCTGACACGATTTCTATAGCCTTATAAAACTTCTCATATGTTTAACCTGTACATATGAAACTCGGAAGATGAAAGCCCCGTCCTGCCGGGGTAGCAATCACTTTCTCTATAAGGAAGACCACAGGTCCCATAAACCTTAAAGACAGAATATAATTTGAGTTTTTTCTCTCGTGGAATATTTCTAATGCTGAAGTGTACAACATGACCCAAGCACATTTAAGGTACATTTGAAAGCCGTTCAAGAACAAAACTGAAAATAGGCAGGGATCAAATGGTTCTGGCCAGTCCATCAGAGAACACTGGGTTCATGCCTCATAGGCACAGCTTTCTCTTGCCTTTGAGAAAATGACCTGTCAGCTGTTGTAAAGGAAGAGTTTTCATTCTGTAGACGCTGGGGCCAGCAGATGATTTACCCCCAAGAGAAGAAAATAACGACTCCTCCATAGAAGACACCACTTTGCCTTCACTGAGAGGCATCTGAATAAAGAGAACTCTGCAGGGCACTTTGGTCAGAATGATGGTGTCACCAGCTACTTCAGTAGATTTTTTTTTTAATAAAAATTCTTGCACCTTGATCAATCCCTGCTCTTCAATTTAGAGCTGAGATTAATTCTCCAAGACACATTATGGTATAGTATGAACACTTGAAGTCATCTTAGAACTGCTTGCTTTCACATTTGGCATAACTAATGTACCACCTTAGAAACTGCTTCTATTGACCTTTAGATTAAAAATATGTTGGATTATCATGATTGACACTTTTAAAATGACTCATTCTTGCCAAACACAGCATAACAACTTTTAAACATTCCCTTTTCTTTACAACTGCCTCTACTTTCATTACATGAAACATGGCTGGCTCTATTCTACACCGTCTCTCCTTGCCTAATGTGCTTTTTTTCCCTCCTTCTTCAGAGTTCAAGAAGATTTACATTTGAAGCTAAATGTTTCAGTGATTGCTCTGTTGGGTTTCATTATACCAGTGTAGTTAATCAAAGCAAGTCGGGCCTTGCTACCATGATTCATTGTATGGTTTTTTGAACTTAATCATTTACACAGAATGAATATACACATTATCACCAGGGCTGGATTTCTTTAACAGCCTGCATGACACAGTACTGTAATGCCTTTGTCAACTGCTAGTTCCCGAGAACGTCACAGTTGCTAGGGTTTTTTGTTAAGACATTTCATTGATGGGCTTTCCATTAGAAAGAAGCAAACAGGAAGCCCCTGGGTGGGGCTACACAGAGCGGAAGAAATGCTGGTTGACTAGACTCATCTCCAATTGGGCTACCTGGAAATCCTCTCGTTTGGGCGCAGGGTGCCTGTCCATGATGTGTGTGGTCCTCCCGATCATGACTAACAAGTAACCTTTCCTCCTCTTCATCCCTAATCCCATCATAAGTTATTGACTCCTGGCATCTGGGTAGGGTCTGGCAGATCTCGGATTTGGGGGACAGCTCGAGAGAGTTGCTGGGATTATTGTTTTTACACAGAAGAAGCTAATTGTGTTAAGTACTAACACCTGTGAACCGGATCTAACACTTCTAGTTTCTGTGTCTAACCAGTCCAGTGATGCTGCCCTTGATACCCTATTCCTCCACAGAAAAAAAGCAGGTTCACTTTTAACCAGAACAGGTGGAGGGCGGGAGTCTACTCCAGGATCCTGGAGATCAGGTATCAGTTTTTTAAGAAATTTGTAAATACGTTGTTAAGCACAGCCATGACTAAAAATCAAAGTATGTAAACTTTTAAGTAAATCAATTATATATTTTATTTTTATTTTTTTAAGATTCTATTTATTTGAGATAGAAGAGCAAGAGCTGGGCAGGGAGCAGAGGGACAAGCAGACGCTCTGCTGAGTAGGGAGCCAAATGCGTGACTCAATCCCAGCACCCTGAGATCATGACCTGAGCTGAAGGCAGAGGCTTTAACCCACTGAGCCACCCAGACGCCCCTCAATTAGTATCTTAAAAGGTAATAAATACTCAAAGCATCACTTCCTGTGTATTTTACTAAATTGTACTATTCTGTGTGCCCTTGACGTTCTCCGTGTCTAGTGTATCTGTTTGATGGAAACAGGATATAGAAGCACACTGCCCTATATCTCTTCCTAACTCACATTCAGTGAGGTCACATCAGTAGCCTGAAATCAGCCATGATGGCCATGATGAGAGTACTTACCTCCTGAAAATCACACACGCTATAAAACAAGACTTGACCTGCTGTTTTGCCTCTTCCTCGTATGTGGTATGTGAAGTAGGTAGTATTTTCTTTTGCCTACCAGAAAACTCTACTAAGTCAGTCTCAGAAAAGTTCAGAAAACAGGGGCACCTGCATGTCTCAGTTGGTTAAGTGACTGCCTTCAGCGTGGGTCATAATCCCAGGGTCCTGGGATTGAGCCCCGTGTCAGGCTCCCCCACTTAGCAAGAGAGTCTGCTTTTCCCCCTCCCCCTTGTGATCTATTCCTTCCCTCCAGTGGAACATGAACGTGCTGCTCTTCCTGTACACTCACAAAAACTACTAGTGGCATTAACGAGTGTTTGGTTGGTGTATTTGTCATGGTCCTTGAGTTAGGTACCACTTAAGTACATTTAAGTTTAAACTTCTTTTTTCAGGGCACCTGGGTGGCTGTCGTTAAGCATCTGCCTTCGGCCCAGGTCATGATCCCAGGGTCCTGGGATCGAGCCCCACATCGGGCTCTCTGCTCAGCAGGGAGCCTGCTTCTCCCACTACCACTCCCTCTGCTTGTGTTCCCTCTCACTGTGTTTCTCTCTGTCAAATAAATAAAATCTTTAAACTTCTTTTTTCAATCAGAGAGCCGATTGTTACACATTTCCCAACTTGTCCCTCTCCAGAATTAGAGGTCCCGTTGAAACAGATCTACCTCCAGGAACGACCAGGTTCTGCTACAGCAATCCTGCCCCTTGACTTTCACATCCTCCTTGCCTCTCTTCCATGCCATGTCTTAACCCCAGAAAAACACGGAAAAGGATTCCTAGAAATAACTATTTTTTTTTCTGTTCATAAAAAATCCCAGTTACTAGAATTTACCTATTGTCAAAAGCCTCACAGATCTTCTTCAGGACTCACCATCACTACCACCCATTTTGTTTACTGGCTTCAGCCAAGATGCTCCATCTGGTTTCAATGAGGAAGCAACATGAAGGAGACAGAAACGGGAAAAGGAGAAAGTTATACAGACCTGGAAAGAGGCGCTGGGTTTGATGGGCTTTGAAAGAATCAGGGATTGAACTACCTGAGCCTGTCCTCCCTATGCCATTCTGATTTGCTTTCCATGCAGAAAACAACCTCTTAATGGGAAGCTCGGGGTCTGTGATGGACCAAGTGCTCCCTTGCTAAGGGAGGATAAAGGAATTGAATGGCGTGGTAGGAGCCAGAGACTGATAAAATTATATGGGGCCCACCCACTTCTGTTACAGATTTTCTTTCTTTTTTTTTTTTTAAATATTTATTTATATGACAGAGAGAGAGAGAGATCACAAGTAGGCAGAGAGGCAGGCAGAGAGAGAGGGGGAGGCAGGCTCCCCGCTGAGCAGAGAGCCCGATGCGGGGCTCGATCCCAGGACCCTGAGATCATGACCTGAGCTGAAGGCAGAGGCTTAACCCACTGAGCCACCCAGGCACCCCTGTTACAGATTTTCTTAGCATTATTTGTGAGCACACTCCCAAAAGAAGCACTAAGTCACTCTTTGTGTCTTCTAGTCACATTTTGTGTGGGAGTGAGGCTGAAATGTGCACATGTTCTCTTGGTGGAGCTTCTCTAATGGGATATTCTATCCCCACCCCCACCCCAAAGCTCTTTAAATGGTGACCCAAAAACCTGACCTCTGACACACTTCAGTCTTTCTGTTCATTATTGGTACCATATGCAGCAAGAATTACCTTCAGCTTTACCACTGACCCTGGAAGTCATGCCTTTCTCACAATTTTATCTACTATGGCATAAAAATTGTTCCTTCAAAACTATTAGTCACAGCGAATTCTTTCCTCATGTGTACCGTCATCGACATCCTTGCCTGTTTGGTCACTTCAGATGGAAAGAAACTGAGAAGTTTCTGCCTCACTCCTGACTCAAAGAGGCCCTCGATAGCTCATAATGGAAATTGGTGTGTCGCAATTAGATATAAATCACACTCTGACTTTCCAAGAAGCTTTGTTCCCAAATGCAAAAGAAAAGAAAGGAAGAGAAAAGAAAAAAGTGATAGCAAAACTCTTAAGGTAGTTATAAAACTTCTATGCAAAGATATCAAGGAAAGGTGGTAACAGAACTCATTTAACTATAAAGCCTAAAAATTGAAAACTAAAGCAAGCTTATCACAAAATTATTGTTCATTGTTGGGATTCCTTTTATTCTCTTATTAAAAATGCTCCGCAGCACTTGTTTGTTTGTTTTTCCCCATGTATGCATATATTTTTCCTCCCCAGTCAGACTGAATATAAAGTATTTTGCAAATAGTAGTTGCTCCAAAACACTAGTCCACTGGCTGATTTCAAAAGCTGTGGGATTCTACAAATTGACCCATTAAGCAGCTGCTCCCACCTCAAAGATACTCCTATTAACACTAAAATGCAAAATTAGACTTCACATAGGCTCGATAATGGTGCTCTCACCTAGTGTTCAATCCTATATGTCAAAATTCTAATCAGGTAACAAGATACTGAGAACATAGGTGGTGAGGTTGGCCTTCTATGCGATTCCATGCTATGTTATTAAGGAACGCTTCTAGCAAACTTGAGGTTGAAAGAAAAAAATAAGCATTAGTGTCATACAGTAAAACTTTAGGGGGAGAAAAAACTAACAACATGATTTGGTGCAACTCATGTTTGTCAAATGAGCCATTTCTATTCTGGAGTTTGGCTCTAGACTGCTAGAATGTTCTGCAACTTGGGCCAAGTCACTTTAACTTGCCTACTGTCATACCTTTTGTGAAAAGAGGAAAATAAGATTGTCTTCGTGTATTTGCTGTTCTAGAACAAAACAGCATATGTGACCATATGTGACAAAGTACCAAGGTGACCTATAAACAACAGAGATTTATTTCTCATGGTTCTAGGAGCTGGAAGTCCAAGGTCAGGTTCTGGTGAAGATTTCCTCATAGTTCAGAGATGACCATCTTTTTGCTACGTTAAAGCTGTGAGTAACTTATGCTACTCATATGGTAGAAGGGCTTAGGGGTTTCTGGAGTCTGTTTCATAAAGGCACTAATCCCATTCATGAGGGATGCATCCTCATAATCCAGTAATCTCCCCAAGGCCCCACCTCTCAACACTATCACACTGTAGTTTAGTTTCAATGTATGACTTTGGTAGGGGACACATTCAGTGTATAGCAAATGCATCATTGGAATATTTCCCTGGTGTTCTGGCAGATGGTAATTCTGGCCTTGGTATCTGCAGGTGCTCAGAAGGCCGGTCCAGGGCAATACTGCTGAGTCCCTGGGACATCAGTGGGGAGGGGGGCAGGGGGCTAGGGATGGAGAGAGAAGTCAGTCTGAAGGAGCAAGATACAGCTGCAGTGAGCTCTCTCAGCACAAAGCAGGATTCTGGCCTCTTGAGTCTGTGAAACACTCCGATTCACTGAAAGCAGAGAGGAGGAGGACTATATATATTTATATATTGATCTGCATGCTGGGGCTTCAAATGTGATTCATTATGTACCATTTCCTTTACCCTAATCCATCTGCTAAGGTTCTCTTCTGCTGTGCAGAAGGAATTTGAAAAAGAAATGCGACTTTAACTGGGAAGAGAGTAACAGCATGACATAGTTAGAACCACCTGCACTAAAAAAGATTCAAGATGGTATTTGTCAAATATTGGAAGATGTGTGTCTGCTAGCTGAGGGATAACGGGATGTTTTCAGAGACTGTTTTAAAGTTCTATGGCCAAGAAAAAAAAAAGGCTGCATTTGCTCCTCATAATAGTGGTTATCATTTCTCTAGTGAAATGTTTATCTACTGGTGATCTCACTATGGCTTCCTTTGGATTGTCTTCTTGTTTTATTTTCTCTCACTAGAAAAAGCAAACATCTTGGTTGCTGTCTCTTTCTATTATAAGTACCTAGCATGTGCAAAATTAAAACAAAGACTGCACATTTCCAAGAAACTGGATAAGTACAGTCAAGTGGATCCCAATGGAAATGCCATGGCGTGGGCATTTGGTTACAAATGCTTGTTGATTCTGTAAGAAGCGGAGGAGAGATGGATGCAGAAGGGGGTGGTGGTGGCGAGACAAGAGGGAATAAAATAAACAAATCAGGACAGAGCTCCCTAGTGAATAAAACACTGCTCTTCAGCTCAACTTAGAACTTTAAATACATGTCATACTAAATTTCATGTGTTGAAATCAGCTGACAATTCAGAGATTAGCAAAATTACGTATCATACCCATATGGGCATTTAAGTTTTAGTCTACTCACTTGCTTACTATCCATACATCCTGGAAGACATTAACTTCACCAAAGTCTATTTTTGAGCTTGACCAAGGTATTTATTGTAGTTGCATATTTTCTTTGGTTCCTGGGTCTAAAAGAAACTTTTTATCATAAAACTAATATGACCGTGTTACTAAAAATCTGGACAGTAGGGAAAATGAGTACAAAAAATTGCTAAAACATAACCCCATTACCACTTTAAGAATGTTGATGTATAGGGGTGCCTGGGTGGCTCAGTGGGTTAAAGCCTCTGCCTTCGGCTCAGGTCAAGATCTCAGGGTCCTGGGATCAAGCCCTGCATGGCTCTCTGCTCAGCGGGGAGCTTGCTTCCCCCTCTCCCTCTGCCTGCTTCTCTGCCTACTTGTGATCTCTCTCTCTGTGTCAAATAAATAAATAAAATCTTCAAAAAAATTTTAAAAAAAGAGATAAGAAAGAAAAGTCTCCGACAAACAAAAATTTCCAACAGCTCATGGATAAACACCTGTTCTGGACAATCAAAACATATGCTGAGGGGCGCCTGGGTGGCTCAGTGGGTTAAAGCCTC